>OX101818.2:10017072-10617072 GCA_944452925.2 Chrysolina oricalcia | reverse complement strand
AATGCTGTCTAATGTTATTGGGAATGGGTTTCTGTACCCTATTGGGAAAGTAAGTAGTTAGTCACTATTTCTGGTTAATTATATTCCACTACAGTGGAAATATAAAAGCAATAATACGAATTCCTATACCGGGTGTCCCAGAGCTTTTAGGCCAGCAGATATCTCAGTTACCTGCGGAAAAAAAATTGAAATAAATACTTGTCGTAGGAGACCATACGCTCTTTCATGCAGCATAGCAAAATCCACCACCTGACAAACAACCCCCGAGAAACCACCCCTAACTTTTGTTTTTCAAATGGCACCCCCATGTTTGTTTTGCTTCAACTTACAGTCTTTGTCATTTCTCATTCAATGATGTATCATGGTACCTAGAATGGCATGCAGAATTATGGAAAATAAAAATACAAATGAAATATGAATTTATACGCTCAGCTGTATTGTTACTGCAACATTATACTAAAGAAAATGTTCAAAATGTTGGCCAGCACTTGCCACACATGCTTCAAGTCGCCGAATCAGCGCGCGAGTACAGGAAGCTCGAATCATTTCCGGAGTAACGGTATTACAAGCCTCTGAAATTTTATGGGTTAAATCTTCAATATTTGTTGGTTGAGTTTCGAAGACAACTCGTTTCAAATATCCCCATAGGAAAAAGTCCAGTGGCGTGAGATCGGGAGAACGTGCAGGCCATCGAACAGGTCCACTATTTCCAATCCACCGGTCTTGAAAAGTATTATGGAGGAATGTCGTAACTATGTTATGGTTATGTGCAGGAGCACCATCTTGTTGCCACCACATTTGTTGTCGTTCTTCAATTGGAATATCTTCTAGTAGTGCAGGAATACAATTTTCCAAGAAATGTAGATATCGGTGGCCCGTCAAAGTGTCTTGGAAAAAATGAGGGCCGATGAGTCGTCCATTATGTAAACCACACCACACGTTCACTCCCCACATTGTTTGGAAATTGGTTTCTCTAATCCAGTAAGGGTTGTCCTGTGACCAATAATGCATGTTATGTCGGTTAACAGTACCATTATTATGGAAGCGGGATTCGTCACTCCACAAGATTTGATTGAGGAAGTTGGGATTGTCGTGGATGAAAACTTGCATGTGAGCAATAAATGCCAGTCGTCTTTCGAAATCTGTACGTCTGAGTCCTTGGTGTAAATGTATTTTAAAGGGATGATATCTGTATTGTTTGAAAATTCGTTGCACAGACGACTTACTGATCCCAACCTCCACCGCCAATGCACGAACCGAAATATGAGGATGTGCTTTGGCGTAGGCCAATACATGTATGCAATTTTCCTCAGTTCGCACAGGAGTAGGATGTGCTTGATCTGTTTTTCCGGGAAATGATCCTGTTCGCATGGTATTTTCTACATACGAAAACGTATTGCGACCTGGTTGTCGACGATCAGGAAAGCGCTGCTCATACAGCCTCTCCGCAGCACGTTTATTCTTTCGGCATTCACCAAAAATTAAAACATATCAACGTATTCGTTGGGAGTGAAGGTAAAAGGCATTTTGATATACAACAACAATATCACGACTGATACCACTTTGTCATCCAGATACCGTTGGAATAAAACAAAGCACAAAAAGTTCTAACATTTTATTGACTCTTTTTTTTCAACATCCACTTTTTCTTGTCTCTACAATGTGGACTAATTCGATCAGTCCAATTAATAGTACCTACTAACGAATTCAATTTCATCGAGTGACTATCTTCACAACTACATATTATGATATATCATTGATTGAGAATTAAAAAGAGCTGTAAGTTGAAGCCAAACAAACATGGGGGTGCCATTTGAAAAACAAAAGTTAGGGGTTGTTTCTCAGGGGTTGATCGCCAGGGGGTGGATTTTGCTATGCTGCATGAAAGTGCTTATGGTCTCCTATGACACATATTTTTTTCAATTTTTTTTTCTGCAGGTAACTGAGATATCTGCTGGCCTAAAAGCTCTGGGACACCCGGTATAGATCTCTCTTAAAGATGAAATGAAGACAGCTCCTTCTCCAAACTTTGAGGTCAACTTTCATAGTTCAAAAAGTTATTGCACAGGGAGAGAGAAGTTAAAAAAAATCTAAATTCTACATCTTTTTATGTGGTGGTGTGATGAATGAAACTTTGGTCATCTCAAACTTCAAAGTTGCACCTACTAAAATCCAGAATTTCAGATGTTCATAATATTTTTCAAGACTTCTGGAAAAACTGGATCTCGGTTGATTGGACCATTGCATAACACACTAATGAAAATATTGAATATTTGCGAAATATTTAGCGTAACAAAATGTTCATCTGATTATTGAACTTCTTGATCATCCTCAAATCCTCTTTTATTCCTAACTTCATTCTTACCACTCAGCTATTCCAAGATGACTTCCTCAGTAAGATGCCCTTCTACACTGAGGAGGGATAATTCATTTTCATTCGATGATATTACCTAAACTTCAACTTCACATACTTTTTTATAGTACTGTTAAAGGCTATGTCACCCACAAACATCAATTTTACGACTACTTTCTAAAAATACCACTCAAATGACCAATGATTTCTCAAACACATTTATTCATGAGTTTTGAAAAATAAAAATTATTTCGTTACTATGATTATTTTTCTACTCTTAAGTAACACTCGGTTCCGCTGAGCATGTTCAACAGCAACGCCCAAAGAAGCCACAAGAACAGCAAATTGAAGGTAGCCATTCCTTCGATAACACAATTGATCCTGGCCAACTTAGTGGTAGTAATATTAACCACGCCGGTCATAGCAATGGAGCAGAATTGGGAAGCATCGCCCATAATTCAGCAGTGCAGGCTGATCGAGCAGTGAAAAATCAGGATGCTGCAGGAAGCCAGGCTGCATTCGGGATCAAGAGCAGCTTAGCTGGTGTTGCTGTAGGGGTAAGGATAACCTGTGCAATTGAGCTTCACTCAAGCTTTCTATTTAATCCATTCATTTTTTTTTTGTTCATTTACCAGTAAGAAATCCTAACTGCTTTTTTGTGAATATGAAATATGCACGTTAATCATAATTTACATTCATTCTCATCATTTTACTTCTAGCTGAATAATATGAAAACCTTGAAAATAGCTAGTCTGAATGTCAGATCTTTGGTACCCTCTATGAATGATGTAAAACTGTTGATATAAGGTCAATCTTCTGATTCATTATTAATCATTATTAATTTGCGAATCCTGGCTTAGCAATCAAGTAACTGATACTATGGTCAATATACAGGGATTCACATTATATAGGTCCGATAGAATTAATGAAAGAGGGGGAAGTGTCTGTATCTACTGCAAAAATGAATTGAAGTATCAGTTGATCAGTACCCCTGCAGGCCAATGTAGCTACGAACAACTGTGGTTGAAGATAACTATGGAAAAAAAAAGGATATTGCTATTGGGGTAGCTTACAGACCTTCCCGTCAAAATATTAATGAATTCATGGATGAATTCGAAGATAACCTATGCTAAATTTCTCCAACTACTCATGAATTAATATGCATGAGGGATCTGAATATTAATTCACTAAATGTGAATTCTTCGAAAATAGAGAGGTTATCATCTATTCTAGAATCATTTAATATGTGTAATATGTGTTGTGGATAGTCCAACAAGAATAACTGAAACAACCTCCTCCCTTCTTGATGTAATCATTACTAGTACCAAAGAGGCGTTAGAATGAGGGGGTAAATGATTCGAATGGAATATCTGACAACATGCTTGTTTATTGCGAGATGAAAATAAATAGCGAGAAACAGGGACCTAAATCTTACAGATGCTTCAAACACTTTGATGAACAACTTGCAAAAATTGCAAAAATATATAACATTATCCCTTCTGATTTGAAAAAATTGAGCCAAGGCCGCTTCAAAGTGGCATTTAAGAATATTTTGCTGGAATCAATTCGATAGCTTAATTGTAAAATTTATCAATTACTAAGTATTTGTTTATGTGGAATGATACGTAGGATATGAACTATGATCTTTGATAGTGAAGACAGGTTAAGGTTAAGTGGAAGAACAAATCATCAGTGAGATTCTCTCTCGCTGAATGAATTGAACTTCGCCTTTCATTTTCAATATTGAGTAATACCTAAAAATATGTGATGAGAAATGTGCACAATAGTTTTTTATTGAAAATAATGAAGATCATTATTATTATTATGATCATTACAGCATTACAGCATTATTTCATATTTTTTATGATACGCAAATTATTGTACTTTGTCACACTAATGAGCCACACCCTTTAAATACAAATTCGAAGTAGAACTCGAAAGTTTAATGAATTCCATTCCAAAGTTCCGGCACAATATTGAAGCAACTGAAGCTCTTTTCATTATAAACAAAATCGTTTGGATAAGACCACAAATAAAAAATTCCTCACTTGTGAATATATCAATCTGTACATAATGGATATACATACATTATTATACTATTAAATATCAACATTGAAAGGATGATTGAACAAATATACTTTTTTGATACCTCTGTTTATATAATTTTAGGCCGCACAAGCTGCCCAAGCAGCTCTGGTGGGAAAGCACGCCATAGTTGGAAACCTCAAGCACCAGCTCACCGCAGCCCAACAGCAACTTCAAGGAGAGCTGACCCTCTACCAGCAATCAGAAGCGGCTGCCCAGGCGGCCCGTGCGACCGCCCATCAGTCACAAGTGCAAGTAACGACTTTGTCAGCTGCCCTTGCTGCTGCCCAAGCTGGCGCTCAGCACGCTGCCGAAGCTGCCAGCGAAGCGTCCAATAGCAACGCGGCTCAGCATGCTATGGTTGTTGAAGCAAAGCAGCGTATTGCCAGGCTGCTCGGTCAGTTGCAGAGTGCTTCAGGAGAGCTGCAGGAAACGGAAGCATCGGCTCAGAAAGCTTTCGAAGCAGCTCAGCAAGCGCAGGCGAATGCTGCAGCTGCGAGTAAAGCTGTAGATGCAGGTGCAAAGGGATCTCACCAATTGAATTATCATTTTTGATGTGATCATTCAGAACTGGCATTACTTATCATGATACTGTAATTTTATATTTTGTACTATATAGTTCTGTCAGCACTTGGATAATTAAAGTTGTGTAACACTACCTTTACATTTACGAAAAATAAATTGCAAAACTCGTTTAAATCGATAGTTTCTAGTCTCAAACGTCCATTTAACAAAGAGTTCCACTATATTTCTTTCATTTTGAAGAAATATCACATTTGAAAGTGTGCCGCTGACGTCACGTTCATCGGAGACACCCCCTACCATAATCCACGTTCCGAAACAGGCAATACCGTTCTCTTTAAAAATACAGCTTCTAGCTTGATACAAGCCATTGAGAAATAATTAAAACATTGTCACTTGATCAATTCAGAGAGAAAATCCACGAATTACCTATTTTTATTGTATTTATAGTTTTAAAATTGTCTGAACGGACCATCCTTTTGATGAGAAACGAGCATTGGCAATACCGCAAATCGTAATATCGTGCTCATTATTCATCGGATGAAATTAAATCAGACATAGCAATGTCTATGATTTCATTGTGACTTTCATCTCTTTGAATTTGGTTTTTCAAGTATATTTTTCTGAATCTTTACTAGTTCTTGAAAATTTATGATAGTTCAAGGTCTTTTGCAATGACTAATATTTTAAATCTTTCTTTGAATTCTGCATTGAAAACAATAATAACAAGACGTATAGTAATCACTTGGAAATGTTCTTCACAATAACACATATTTCCGCTTTTACACAGGGTTTATTCACTGCTTCGATACACATTTTACGACGCGCTTCATCTTTAGGTGCATAAAAAAATTATTTATTAGAATTTTCACTGGAGTTCAGTTAACCAGGTACAAAGCACTTTTTGACATATTCACTTTGTTGCAGGGATACAGATACAGGTATCATAGGAATTTCAGAATACTAACAAACAACAGAAACTTTCAAAACTTTGAAAACCGCATTAACCTCAAATAAGAAATCACGTAGTTCGTGTGCAATAATATTTGATGGAACTGCTTGACTTGTGTCCGATTTTAATGTAAGCAAACGAGTTAAACAGAGACAAGCGTTCTTATTGGTTTGCTCCTTGGAACAGGCGAACGAACCCGTCTGGTACCAAATGACAACTGTCATACGTCACATTATATTTGAATGAGTATTTGATGCACAACTTTAACAACGTTGCCAAGTCTAGTTTTGATGAACATGACGTCACGAATCACTTTTCTTCTGATTATAGAGAAACTAGCGGTCAGAAAAAAAATCCCGAGTGATATTAGCGTATATCCTTTCTCATTACAGTGTTTCCGCATATCTCGTGGAAAGGTGCATTCAATGGAACTGGATAAGAATTTTAGACTATTTGATTCAAACCTCATAGGACGAAAAAGAACCTATACAAAGTTAGCGAGACTACTTCGAAAAAGTTGATAATGGATCAGTTCATAATTTATCGTCTTTTTATCGCTTATGAGTGGATAAAAAAATGTGTCAATCTTTTTTTTAAAAAAATATGCGATGTTCCAGTAACTTCATGTGAAGTTAGCGAAAAAACTTCCGTAATTTCCATTTTTTCACAGTTCTCATGTTTCCATAATTTGCCGCCTTTTTGTCGCTAATTAGTTGTGGAGAAAAACAGGTTTTCATCTTTTCAGCATGCTTTTATGAAAATATTTCAGCAACACGAACGACAATAAACGTAATAAAATATACAGTGTGTCCCACTTACCATGCTCACCATAGGTATCTTTTCAATGGTGAGAGATACGAGGTCGGTTAAATGACACCAAATGTGGAGTTTATTAAGGCCAACTATAGGTAATGTGAAAAAATAATTTGATAAAATCAATTCGTTTTTGTTTTATACGCAAAAACAGATTTTGATCATTTTCATGTAACTTCTTTATTTGCGAAAATATTCGAATAGGAATTTCACATTCTCATAGCAGTTTTTCAATGAGATATCTAATAAAATATGAAATTCATACCAACTCTTCTAGAATTTTAGATATCAGTACCAACTTTCATGTTTCGAATGTAAGTCATAGCTCACTATAACTTAGTTATGAATAACTTTTTTTTCTCTTACAGATGATATGTCACAGTAATAGTTTGTTGCTGATAACAACGGAGTTATCGTCATTTATACAAAAACAAAAACTATTTTGAATTCGCCATCTTGAATTTATAAATTTTAAAAAAGAGAGACCTCTCTTGTACTGAATTTTGAGCTCTAAATTTTTTGTGCCGGCATTTAGTGTTGAAATCCTCATAGTTTTCGAGTTATCCGCAATTCAAAGTATTTTTGAGTACATGAACCCATTCTACGATGAAAATTTTGAGGTTAGCAAAAATTTAGGAACCAATTTGTAGAGAATTTTGTGCTTTACATTTTTTGTTCTGGCCATTTTTTTCAAATTCCGCATAGTTTTCGAGTTATTCACGATTCAAAATATTTTTGAGTTTCAAGTCCCAAAATTTCGAAAATTCGTGCCCATACTTTTATGAAGAGTTGCTAGACTCATTCAGTACCCCAAAACCTCCTAGAATCTTAAAAATCGAAAGGGCCCAATTTAATTTGAGATTTTAGCTCAACATCTCCTAGTATACCTATACTAATTATTAACGGACCAGATTCCATCGGCCCTTAAGCTGACAACAGTTATACCCAATACCCAGTACCCAATACCCAATACCCAATACCCAATACCCAATACCCAATACCCAATACCCAATACCCAATACCCAATACCCAATACCCAATACCCAATACCCAATACCCAATACCCAATACCCAATACCCAATACCCAATACACAATACACAATACCCAATACCTAATACCCAATACCCAATACCCAATACCCAATACCCAATACCCAATACCCAATACCCAATGCCCAATACCCAATACCCAATACCCAATACCCAATGCCCAATACCCAATACCCAATACCCAATATCCAACAATACCCAATACCCAATGCCCAATACCCAATACCCAATACTCAATACTCAATACTCAATACCCAATACCCAAGGTCGCCAACTCTAATAAAGCTAGTGATTTAAGACCAATAAAATATGTTAGCAACACTAGAAAAATTAATCGAAAAAATAGTTTATTAACAACTCACAACTCATATAACAGAAAATAACATTATATTTTCAAATCAGTCAGGTTTCATAACAGGCCGCAGCTGTGAAACAGCTGTGCAAAATGTTTTATATGACTGGAAGGAAAACTACGATGAGAATATCACGATTGGAGCTGTAATCTTGGACATCCAACGCAAATTCGAAACAATTGATAGGACCAAATAAATTATCAAACTAGAGAAGTATGGTATAACTGGAAAAGCACTCGATTGGGTCACTGATTACTGAGAACAGAAAACAGGTAATTAAAATTAACGACACTATATCATATGAAGTCATAAATAAAAACGGCGTACCTGAAGGAAGTACATTGGGACCATTGCTATACCAACGATATTGTTCACTCGGTTGAAAACTGTCAAATTTATTTGTTTGCCGATGACACGTTATTGTATTTCTGTTCTGAAGATATACAAACAATATTGCAGAAACTGATAGATGATAACATGTGGTTCAACTATGCGCAAGATGTTTTCTGTCCGATGTGTAGTTCTTGCACAATCGCGTTAAACAATTTAAGGGCACATCTTGCAAGATGCGCCGATTCAAGGGAAATCGTCGTATTCAAATTCTGTAAACGGCATCTGGGAGTAGAGATCAATATCTGCAATTTGTATATTTTGAATTTTCAACTGAGAGATGGGAAATGTGTTGAAAATATCACAGAAAGTTGATCAAAACGCTTCAAAGTGCGTCCGAAGTCATCCGAAGTCACCCGAAGTCGAACTGATGTTAATAAGAGTTGAGTTCCGGCGACTTCGGGTGCACTTTGATGTATTTAGAGTAAATTTCACTGACATTTTGAAAACATTTCCCACCTTGCAGGTAAAAATCCGAAATATACAAATTGTAGATATTGATCTCTTCTTCCATATGCCGTTTACAGAATTTGAATAAGATGATTTCCCTTAAATCGGCTCATTTAGAAAGATTTACCCTCAAATTGTTTATAACGCGATTTTGTAAAAACTACATATCGGACAGAAACCATCCTGCGCACAGATGAACCACGAGTTTTCATCTATCAGTTTCTGCAATATTGTTTCTCCATCTTCAGATTTATAAAAATTATGAATTTTTGAAAAATGATCTCTTTTTCGAGGTTTTTCCGGATTTTCTCAGTGAAAAAAATACTGATCTGGGTGTATGAAAAACCATTTTGTAGGTTTTATAAAACTCTACAAAAGTTCCACTGTAAAACGATTCCTTGAATAATCTTTGAGATATTTCCAAAAAACCAAAAAAGTTTAAATTTTTTTCACTATTTCTTGTTTAAAAAATTCCACAAAGCGAATTTGCTGGGGCGAAAACTGGGGTTTTCTTCAACGAACTATCTTATAAAAATTAGTATAGGCCATTTGCGTCTTTTATTTTGTGTGGGAAAAAACTTCTCTAGCTTGGTCTTTTATGTTTTGATGTGTATGAATTACAATGATTTTACCATTGTTTTATTGTATATTTTAATTTTACATTTTTTGTAATATATTTGTTATATAGATTTTATTGAAAATATGAACGGGATGATCATAAAGTCAGTTGTGGAATCATCTGCGATCGAGAATTTAGTCGCTATTTTCCATTGTACAAGATAACCTCTCTTGGAAGGTATTCATGTTGTAAAGAAACATTCTCAATTGAAAATTGAACCAATACTTAACTCTTCTGGAAATGGAAAAAACCTACTATAAAATTGAAATTACTTTTTTGTATTATCTAACAGAAAACAACTACTTCCCCGGCTAAAGTCACGCTGGACATTGAACTACATCTGATAAATATTGAGAAAGACCATATATAACTTGAGAGAAAAAATCTGAAAGTGATGGTGTTGCTCAGGTTCTCAAAATAAATACTTCCAGTGGACTGTTCGTTTGCCAAAATTTGCCATTTGCCATTTAGACTGAAATGTTATTCAGCCAAAATAACTGTGAGTGTAGCTTATGATTCTTTTTCATTCAGTTTATTTTTCGATGGTATACCACGTTTTGTAATTCTTGTAATGGTATCCATATTCACGCGCTAGAAACACTCAGTTATTAGTTGTTCGGTACCTAAATTGTTGTTACAAGAAGAAACGGAAGTGATTGTCAATTTTGACACTTGTAATTTGATGAAATAAAAAAACTCATTTTTCAAAACGTATTATCGTTTGCATCCAAACATCAACACTAGATTTCAATAATATACATTTCTGAGAAGATGTAAGTACATTGTTTTCAACAGTTACTCATCAAAACATTTTCCACAGTGTATTCAGAGAATCATCAATAAGATCATATCCCCAAATGCTTTCATCCTATCAAATCATATCAATTGATTTTAGATTTCTTGACAGTACATAACAATCTCACAATTAATTTAACAATCACAGTCAATGAGAGAATGAACAGAGCTATGGCTAGACTCAACACCGCAATAACATCCAGCAGGAGATACTCTGTCCAAGAAACATCGACAGTGGGACTTCTCAGATGTTTCGTACCTTTGTGTCTGATAACGTACTCAATCCACCAGATCGCTCTATCCAAGGATGTCATGGGTTGATCAATCCAGAGCTTCCTTAGATTGTCCATGTTTTGTCTGTACCTACAATTTAAAAAATGTGTGGGAATCATTATGAATATTCTTACAATGGAACAAGAACAAGAAAGTGAAACAAAAAGTTTTTTCTGTCGAAGAAGTGAAATTCTGGTCCACAGAATCCGATGGCGCCAAACGATACTGATAAATGTGCGAAACATGCAATTGGGTTCGATTTTCTCCTATGCAGTGTCAACCCAATAAAAACTGTTCTCATGTTTTGAAAGGAAATTCAGGATGGAACCGAATGTAAGGGCATGTGATCAATAAATATTTATTATCGATGAAAAAGTCGAAAAGAAATATTTTGGCTGTTGTGTATCGAACAAGAATTGCCACCGTGATGGCAGTCAGCTCGAAAAATTCTATAAGAATATGATGTGAAATTAAATATTCATAACATATGAATGATCGGTCTGTCTCGAGATACGGGCACCAAAACTATTTTTGCAAATAGCAAAAGCAAATATATCACTTTTTCCTTCATTTCTGAAGATCAACCAAATAAAATTCTGAAAAAAAAACATACTTCTTGACATATTTGGGAGTTTTATTGGACCACCATATGAGATGGGATGAACAGGTTTCAATAGTAATCAAAAGAATGAGACTCATGTTAGCTAAATTCCACACCCTTTGGGACATTTTGCATGAAAAAAATACATTGCTAGTATATAATGCACCAGTAGAATCAATTCTGCGATATAGCATCATTGTATGGTGTGGATGTTTTAACAATGTAATGAAGTCTGCAAACATCGCAAATTACTATACTAAAAATAATATTTCATAAAGATCGTTTATTCTGCACAAAACAAATTTATGTAGATACAAAAGTATTCAATTTACGCAACTTATAAGTTCAACAGTGCCTTCCATGGACTTTTGAAAATACCGAAACAATTCTGTCGGATAAATCTATAGAATTACTAAAAATATGTTAAACCGAAAACTGGACATACCACTATTCAAGAAGACTCACACACAAAGATAAGTTTTTTATTATGTACTAAAATTCTATGATTCACTATCACTTCAACTGAGGAAAATATCCTACATGAAAAAAAAATCAAAATCAAGGAAGAAATAAGCTAAATAAGCCCAAATTTTTCGACGTCTAATACCATTTCCTTCGTCATTTCTCTTTTCCATTAACAATTCCTTGCAAATCTCCTCTCTGACAAAAATAGTATTAAAGGAAAAGGTAACCAAAATTTTCAAAACCTGCCAATATTCTCACTTGATAACAAAATAGAGGTGAACCCTCACAGATGGAATGGAGAATATAAATGTATAAAAATTAGTTAAGCATATACTACCATAAAATTTGTTATACCGATATTACTTGAATAAACTTGAATTGATTAAATATAGCTGTTCCGAGGCTTTCGAATCGATAGATTGGCATAAACGGCCCTGCTAGATATGCAATGGTATTTCTTTTCCATAAAAATTTAAAGCAATATTTATCCAATCAAAATAATTTTGGTATCAAATGAAAGGTAAAGCATTGATCTATGCGTATTGTAATGTTTTTTTTTTGAAATAACTGCATATTTTAGATTTTTTTATGAAAAAGTTATTTGAAATTTAAATTTCAACTAAAGCACGTAACTAGAATCGAACGTCTTCTACAATCCTGTCCTTGTTAGAATTCGATAGGACGAACCGTTTTTGAGTTATCAATTGACTCTTTTACCCTAAAAAGTGCCCCAAAAATGATCACGCTCATGGCCTCTTAAGTAAATTTGAATTTACTTTATGCACAATCAAAATACCATACGTTACCAAAAAAATGTTATGATTCTATTCAAGACAACAGTCTGTCTTGTGAACGTGGGAACTTATTGGGGCAAAATGATTCAATTGCCTTCTACCCTTGTGAAGATTTCGTGGAATTTGCAATTTTTCATTTTCGGACATTTGAAGGTACAAACCTGCCAAAATGCGAATTTCCCAAAAAAATCAAAGGTTCAATCAATAAATATAGAATTCTAATGATCATAATACATAACACCCATACCTAAAATGATACGTACTTTGGATTGTGCACTATCTCCTCCACTGTATCTATGATGTCTCGCTTGGTTACAGTGACGTAATCCAACCCAATTCCTACTTCCATTTCAGCGAGTCGTTTCATGTTCATTTCTTGGTCAGCAATGAAAGGTATTCCCAATATAGGCACTCCTCTGGACACGGCCTCTTCTATCGACTGAAGTCCGCATTGACTTATGAATACTTTGACATGTGGATGAGCTGAAAAAATTCAATCTCTGAAGATGAGTTGCGAAGCTTCTTGTGGATTCATTTACACAGATTTTTTCTAATCAATATGGACGAAGAAGCAAACAAATATCACATTGAAAAACTGAATATCAACAAAATAAATAAATTTGGCACTTTTCTGCCCTTAGAAGAGGTTGTATGCTTCTCCACCTACAAGGCATTCTTACGAAACTGAAATCACCTACGATAAGGTGTCTACAGTTAGCCGTATGGTGCTCGCTATAGGTAGTTCCGCTGTACATCGACAACAGACATATTCAAGGCAACTTGCATATCCATTTTTAAAGTGATGTCTACCGAGAAACCCTTTTACCAGTAACCTCACTAGCATTAGAAGGGATGACACAATGCACAATGTGCTCACAATGGGTTGACATCTTTCAGGAACGCTGCGAAGAATCAGCTCCATCAAATTAACATCAATCACTTTTTGAAGCTTGTTTGGTTGCTATTAACCTTTTCCGGCATAGACACCATCCCAAGTAGCACACTTATATTGGTACAATATTGTGAACATATTGGCGAAATATTTGAAATGCAATATTGGCGAGAAAAAAAAAGTGAACATTCGGCGATATTGGTCCAATATTACTTGAAAAATATTGGCGAAATATTCCCCAACCAATATTGGCCTCAAAATATTTGGCGATATTGGTACAATATCGCTGATACAATATTCTGAGAATATTGGCACAATATTCAAAAGTTATATTGTCGAGAAGTAAAATGTGAACATTTTGCGATATTGGTCGAATATTGTTTAAATATTCCAAAAATAGTTTTGGTGAAATATTCTTGAAGCAATAATGACCTTAAAATATTTATCGATATTGGTACAATATCATTCGGTTATATTGGAGGACGTCAATATACCTTGGTAAATTAATAAATGTCTTTTAGTTGATGAAGGTGACACCAGAGTCTGCCTTTTGATCGCCTTAACCACTGAGTGAGCTGACTTGAAAACAAGTGAAGAGGAGTATTTAATAAACTTTCGTAGGTTTTAGAAGACGTTCTATATGTAGAGCCACCTAGCGGATTTTTATCCAGGTTTAATCATGAAATAATTTAAATATGTTTCATTGAATATTCGGCCAATATTCAAATTTCATCTCAATCTAGATGTAGGAAACAATATGAAGACAATATTGTTTTAACGATATCGATAACTATTATTGAACCAATATTGACCCAATATTAATTAATAAGATTTGTTGAATATTGGCGAAATGATATTCAACCAATGTGTAATTATACTTGGAGATACAATATAGTTTTTATTCCTTGAATCGATATGAGGAGAATATTGGGATTGCAATATTTATTCTAGATGTTGAAAACGATGTGAAGACAATATTGTTTTATCGATATTGGTAAATATCATTCAACCAATATTGACTCTATATGAGTTATTACAATTTATCAAATAAAGTGGAAATGATATTCAACCAATATGCTATCAAACTTGGAAATACAATATAGTTTTTTTTCCTATAATCGATATGACTGGAATATTTGGATTGCAATATTTATTCTAGATGTGGAAGACAATATATAACTAATATTGTATTATCGATATTGGTAGAAATTATTCAACCAATATTGACCCAATATTTCATGTGATAATCTACATTCAAAACTAGTTCAACCAATATTCCACCAATATTATTATTATAATATTGTTTTTTGAATATTCACCCATATTAAACCATTATTGATTTTTCATTTACAATATATCTATATTGGCCCAATATGGAACCAAGATTCAGCCGATTTGATGTGCTACCTGGGATATACTGTAATCCATATCACCATGCACGAGCAAAGCAAGCGCGATGGCAAACTCATTCATTAACCCTCGTTCCTGTTAAATGTGGACAAAACATTAACACCAGCGGGGCCTCAAGTATTCTGTTCCCGGGAGCCTGGGCAGTTGATTGTCACCGTCTGTGCTACTGGAGATGATCCCTCAGACGTGGACATTCCATTCATCCCACTTAGGCTCCATCCTCTCCAATCGCATTGCTGTATGCTCAGAATTTTTCAAAATTTTCAATTTGACTTTGATTTGGTAGTTGCTCTGTGATTGTCAAAATTATTAAAATTGTTATATCCGTCAACCTTTTTCACCCCTACGTGCAACCCTCAGATGTATTCGAGAGACCTGTGCGAGCTTGGGAAGATACAGCCCTTACCTTTCAACGTGTGATGCAATTCACAAGATCGGTGAATCGGTATATCAAACCCACGACACTACACTTGAGAGGCAAATGCTCTACCAGCCAACCACCAAGGCCCATGTACAGTGCATACAGATTGTAACGACAAGGGGCAACAATTGGTCGCGGCATAGTTGCCTAAATCCAAACCATCTGAATAAAAATCAATGGTGACAACTAATTTTCCTTGGAATCTCTATTACGCTGTAGATTGATTCAGGAAAATTATCAGAATCATGGAAAATAATTGGATCGATATTTATTCAGTGAACTTTTGTATTTTGAACATATTGGTTTCACTACATCATCCAACGTTTCTTGCTTGGTACACATATCCAAGCATTGCCACAGTGCCAGTTACCTCATTTTACCTGATAATGTTAAAGAAAGTGATCAGAATGGATTAAAGGTGACTGAACATTGGCTACAATATATACAAGTGGATCTGAGTTGATCATCAAAATTATACACATTCTTGGAGTTCACTCTCAACTATCTAATCTACGACTATTTAGGCTTCTCAATATCACTGAACTCTTGAACAATCTCTGTTGAAATTGGTTATGTCTTTTCTATTGATTTATCCACGTCTTCATACAGACCCACAAGCAGGTATCGGGCAAAATCGACAAAACGGTGTGCAAAATGTATCTGACTCATTGAGGACCCTTGGTTTTTCCATAGTGGATTTATTGAGTGTGTTTAACAAAAGCGATGGAGATCGAACATTTTCTCAATATTGCTGTTTTAGATCGGATAATGTCATAAAATGATATTTCTCAGCGTCAACTTTGCCTTGAGATTTGGAAGCGTTGCAGGCTAGTTTGGTGGGCGGTCGTAGAAAAATGCATTTTTCATTATACCTATCTGAAAACACTATATTTACATGCTTATTTAGCATAATGAAAAAGGGTATTTTCCGTGCGCCCGTAGGGAAAAAATTTCCGAGCGCTGGTATTACTATAGCAGCCTATTCACATGTCAAAATTAAATAATATGTTGTTGACAGTTCTCTAGAAATCACAAATTGTTTGAATATTTCCTTACCAACAGAGTCAATAACGCTTGTTTTGTGGCAATTTCTGGATATTTTTGTACCATAAATATTTCAAATAATGATACATGTTTTTGATCCTTCATCATTAGAAATAAATGTTAACAATATGTGTTTTTTGGTATATATAATGAAAATTATCGTTCATTACTCGTCCATAAATGCTTACGTGCTTGCACGACTTCCCGTGTTCGGCTTCGCCTCCCACGGGAACATGTCGCGCAAGCACGTAAAAAGCTTATTCTCTGAACTCGTAATGAAATATACTATTTCCTGGTATAAAACTTATTTAGTGAGTATTCGCAATGAAACTTAGTAACAAAATTTTACAGGAAAATGAAACGTTTCTTTGTTTCAATCCGCAGTTTTCAAAGGATTTACAGCTGATGAGATAGGAATTATGAGATAGGAACTATTTTTGCAGTTTTTGCACAGTTGAAATACTCACCCAGAATGGCTTGTTGCGGTAGCCACTTCCTGATGTGCACATTTTTAGGTTTATTTGCCAGATTATTCGATTCATACTTCCAGAGAACTTCATAAGGTAAATCTGCGAAGGCCTCCATCAGAGTGTTTCTCACTTTTTCTGGTATGTTGACGCTTTTAACGTTTGAACCTAAACTGAAATAGACAACTCCTTCTTTTGCTTCATCCAAAAACGTTTGTATATCCTGAAACAAGAAAATCAGCCAGTTGAATAGATGAATATTTCGTAAACTGTTCAAAATTCTAGGTCACATACTATCGACGGAAATATACACGGGAAAATGGTCCATATTTTCCTGAAGTCCCAGGATGGATTAAAAAACCACAAAATTATTATTCACCTTACATGTAATGTTGGGAACGAGTAATATCAGTTAACAGTTACAACAATTGATACCAGTCAACTGAAAAGATTAATCTCTGAACTTACGTGGTTTTCGGGTTTGTTTGTCATGTTTTCGGGGTAATTCTACCTGACGTTTCGTCTACATCTGCGGTGAATATTTTCAAAGGCGGTGTGGTAACGGACGAAGCCTTCGAGCTGTTCATCTAAGCATGGCTGATTCGGTGTCTGCTCAGAAACCAGACAAAGCAATGCCTTGCCTATCAAAATGTGGTCATGGCTATCTTTAATTTTTTAGGTAGTATTGCCTACTGATTTCTGATCATGACTACCTGGCAAGCAGGTATGAACAGGTAAGTAAATATAGGTAACTTCACTGATATATTGACCAATCGAAGTATAATCAGAAGATAGATAATTTAATAGTAAACACGATGGTATAGTATTTTCAGCAATAAACCATTCATGAAATAGTATTGCCAGTCTTCAAAGTTTGAAAATCGTAGTAAGCAAAGATGTGCGAGAGAAAAAGTAGAACTTCCGATGTCTATGTAATCATTCGACTTCCGGCAGCGGTAGAGGTCAGACGGCGACCTCGTGTTGGAAGTCAGGTTAATGTGATGTAATGTCCGCAGTTTAAAAACGTGTTTGTGAAGTCCGCCGTAAAACCAAAAGGTATAGTTTGTGGTTGAAACGTGCCAGCAAATATTAAAAAGTGTACATGATATGGGATGCAGTATTGCCTAGAGCAAGACAACTGCATCCCTTCGAAACAGCCTCGATGTCTACGCCGGTTAGAGGCCGGATGGGAACGGATTTCTCGCAGCGGGTCATGTCCATATAGCGCCGAATGGAAGCTGACGGACAAGAAATGAAGAGAAAGAGAGAGAAGTATATGTAATAGAGGAGGACTTGACCTAGCATATGCGCATGACATGAAGGAATAATCGGATCCGCTCTTGGTGGCCTTGCTGGTAGAGCGTTCGCCTTTGGAGCGAAGGGTAGAGGGTTCAAATCCCCGCATGGTCATCGGTCTCACACGTTAAAAGGTAAGGGCTACGTCTTCCCTAGCTCTCACAAGTCTCTTGAAGACTTTCGAGGGTTGCGCGTAGAGGTGCAATCGGTTGACGGAAATTACAATTTTTAACAATAATTCTTCAACAATGGTAGGTTGTCGATAAATGTAGATATCTTCTATATGAAGGGACCTACTATTCGCTGATTTGAAATTCCTCACGATGCATTTATTTTGAAACTATTTTGGTCCTTGGCTTCAATAATAAAATTAGGATTATGATCTACCCACCATCTTCAATTTTGAGAACTGACAACACCATTTGATGTAAAATTCACTTTGGACATTTCTGGAAAACGATTATCTCCTATCATTCCTTGCAACCATTCACAAAAATAAAATCAAGGATCATAATCCCTGATTTGCACAAATTTTGGTTTGTATAGGTGAAGGCGATTTGGTTCAAAATTCGTCTAACAGAAGTTTGAGATATTTCTGCCTTTTCTGCCATAATTTTTGTTGAAAGTCATGGTATCCCAGTGACGGTCATTAAAACCTTGTTTACATTATTTTCTCAATATACAAGAGGCCTAACGTGACACTTCAATATTTGTTGTCAACCGAACTAGTTTCCTTAAATTTTTGCAATATCTTTGCCACCGTAGTAAAATGCAAATTTTTGTCTGGATGCCTTCCATTGAAAATTTCAGCTAATTCTCTTGCAATGATAATATTCGCCATATAGCAATACTAAATATTTCTATATTTTCTTGTATGATCAGTTTTGATACTATTATTAATGATAAATTGAAAAACACAAACTGATAAAGAACGAGAACTCCAAAAAATTGTCAACAAGTTATTGTGACATTTGTTATTGTTACAGCAGAAGTACATCTTTTTTCAAATTCGTCTTAGCTGAGTTTTTGAAGTCGAATTTAACTATAGTGAGGGTAGAGAAAAAAAATATATTTTCAATTTTTTTTTCAATCTGCTTCAAAATTGGTAGATATATGGGGTCCTTGTATCCCAAACACATTTTCTCAATAACATTTTTTATTTTTTTTTTTTTATTCCCGCCAAATCTGAGGTCAGGTGATACCAGACGCAACAGATTTTTCAGTTGTCAGACAGGCAGAAACGAACGAAATATTGATAATTTTTTCCCATATGTAGCCAACTTCATGGCGGGCACTGTATGAGGATAGTTTTGTTACTCCCATTGTTACTCCTAGATATTTATTATGATATTTCTTTTGTATTTGGATAATTTGAGTGTTTTTAATTTAGTATAGCGTTGGTAACGTAGGAGTATCCTTTTTTTAAACTTGTTTCATTTTCATCTTTTCAGTTATACGTACAAATAAGAATACCATAAAAATAGATATTTCCAAACATGTACCTTTGAGAATAAAAAGTTGAAAGTCATATCTAAGAATCAATAAACTTGGCAACATATAAGAACCAGAATTCATTCAAACAACATTTAGCTGAAATACGTTTCGTCGCTGTACACATATCATCATCATTCCATAGTCGACAGCGTACAGTGATATATGTAAAATATCACGAAAAAGCTATGTGGTTTCTTCACTATCGCAAATTCTTTTTCGTTTCACTTTAAAAAAAAAATAACAATTCCAAAAAAGTGCCTGCCTTACCTGTGGAAGCGGCTTATCTGGCTTGATATGCATTTGCTCCAAACTGATAACAGTGGGTACAGTTGGCCTCGGGGTATAAAGAAACGGGTTGGTAGTCAAAAACAGCAAACTCATATTTTTCTCGATCTCCCCCACATAGGGCAAGTCATCCCCCAAGTACTTCCTAGCTATGTCGTCGCTTTTCGGTAACGCTACAAAGCTGAGATAGTACCTCACCCACAAGTAGTAAAGGGTACTTTCAACCCTTTCGAATAGATTCATGTGTCCTTGGTACGGTAAAAACATTTCCGAGTACAAAGAAGGGGGGTGGGGATTCCCCATAGCGAACTGCGTTCCAATATAGCCACCCATCGAGGATACCCCTATTAGCGGGGCCCCAAACTTCCATGACAAACTGTATAATATAGGTGAAATATAAGTCTGTGCTATCACCAGATCGTACTTCATATCTGTGTTGTTGTAAATTTCGACGAAGTCCTTGTTGCTCAGGATAGCTTCTGACAGTTCGTAATTCATTGCAAATATCTTCGGAATCTTGCTTTGAACGTAATTCTCCTTGGACATGAAGAACTGAAAACCATGCCTCTCGAAGATTTCCTTGTTGGTAGCACTGACGTCAATTTCGGTGAGGTTCACTAGAGAAGGGTCTTTCAAAGGAAAGGGCGTCACAACCGTAACGTTGTGCCCCCTCAAGGACAATTCTCTCCATATCGCTTGGAACACACTCTGGTGACTGACGGCTGGTACCTGGAAAACACCCAGTATGCGAGCACCACTAGCACTGCTCGATAACCCGAAGAGAAAGATAAGAAAGAAGTTCATCTTTACACTTTGGAATGTAGCTGTTGACTCCGGTTTGATTTATTAAAGCAATCTAGTCACATGATCAGTACGGCTGGTTTACTTTATTTCATAGAAATCGCAGATGGGAGTTGTTACTTGTTATTTACGATGGTGGATGGTTTTATAGTACAAGACATGTAGTGTGAACTATAAGTGTTTATTTCAGTGTTCCAGGAGAAATATTCATTCAATAGGCTGGTGCCAAAACGAATTCTAAACGATTAAAATAAGAAAAACAGTAACAGGCAAGGACCAGGTGGAGAATGTTGTTGAGGAAAAAAATTTAAACACGTAAACTCTCAAAATGGTGAAATCCCCCATTTCACCATTTTAGGGGTTGAAAATGTTTTTTTACGATTTTCGGTGAAACGTGACCTTGAAATATGTTCAATAAAAAAGTTGTATATATTGAAAAAATCTAAAACTTTTGTATTCAATACTTTTCGACATACCCTCAAATCTTAACCTAAATATACTGTAGCTGAATAAAATGATTTGTAGTGCTGGAATAATATAATCGAGATTGACAATAATTGTGATATGGAATATTGGGGAATATAAAACATACATGATCTACATACAAGATAAAATACATTTTAAGGATGACTAAACATTTTGTTATATTTATTACTATTTTTTTTTTAATGTGTAAAAATAAATACAGTGCGACGCTAAATTATGGAACAAATTCATTATTTCTGAATATATAGATATATCGGAAAAATCCTCGGACAGGTCGATTTTCTTTTCCGATGGGCCAATTTTTGAACCCAACCCAAAATATATAGGGTTATCCGCATTTGAGGAAAAGCGACTTTGGTGATATTTTTAAATGGGACACCTAGTATATTTGTCCATATTTGGTTAGAGATCGTCATTACAAATCCAGTGATACCAAGTTTGATGGGATTATGTCAAACGGCTGCGGAGATATGGCCAAAAAACTTCTCCATATACCCAATGAGTGCGACAGAGACTTTTAACCTTCTGAATTGTGTATAGTCTCGCAGTCATACTCATTAGACATACGAGGAAGTTTTTTGGCCATATCTCCGCAGCCGTTTGACATAATCCCATCAAACTTGGTATCACTGGATTCGTAATGACGATCCCTAACCAAAATATAGTGGGTGTCCAATTTAAAAATATCACCAAAATCATTTTTACTCAATTGCGGATAACCCTATATATTTTGGATGTGGTTCAAAAATTGGCCCATCGGAAAAGAAAATCGACCTGTCCAAGGATTTTTCCGAAATATCTTTATATTCAGAAATAACGAATTTGTTCCATAATTTAGCGTCGCACTGTATAATAAATAAATAATCATTCTGTAATAAAAAAACAAATAATATTCAATGGTGGAAATTTGGGTCCTCGATGATACCCGAGAAACACGAGAGTCATTGTATTCGTACCATGTGCCTGAGCACGGATGTCTGCAGTAAGAGGTGTAGTGGCCACTGTACAAGGTGCCTCTGTGATAAAAGAGCGCATATATATTGTAGCGACAAGGAGAGACGTTGTCAGCGACGTAGTTGCTCAAATCTAATCCCACGAGCGGAAAGTCTGTATATGTTGAGTTTGTCTGGGGATCGTTCGGACGACATAAAACGTGTCAGATGAATAATCAACACCTTCGGAAACTTGCAAATTGACAAAGATTTTGTACATTTCCTACCCTTTTTACATTTGGAACAAGTCGGCTTTTCATCTCCGTCCAAAATCTCCTTACACGTAAAAGAGTCCATACACTGTGGTAGCCTCATATGACCGATGCTTTGCGTAAAGTGCAACGACAAATCCCATAAAGAATCGAAGGTGTCCAAGCAGTGGCCACAGTAAGTACATTTCAGGGTCGATTTTAACCGACCGACGAAAATATCTACTATTTTCGAATTGTTACTGAGTAAGTAACTATACCATGATACCTGTGCTCTTTCTTTATCGCTCAGATCTTCAACCATGTCTGTCAAATTAGGTTTTGGCTTTACAAACACTCTTTTCACATCTTCATGCAAACCTTACAGCAAATACCGTAGGAATTCTTGTGCATCCTGCTGGTCGTAACCCAAGAAACGTGGATCGAACTATTGGATTTGGTTCTTTAATAAGACGGCGTCAACGATCCTAGGTGAACACAGATCTTTGATGATATCGGCGAAAGCTTTCATCAAATCCCCCTTCATGATGGAAAGACTGACGTTTTTGTCTTTCACATACTCGTCCTTCGTCACATTTTTTAGAAGACATCTCGTATTGGAAGTACATTGGATTACGCTATTCATGTAACAAGTGTTCCCAATGTTCTTGAGCCCATTAAGACCTAGAGTTCTGACGGCACCGACGTGTGTGACCGTTGCAGGCTTAAAGATGTTCTTCCATTGGAGCTGTATTCGTCGTGGCAAATATCGTCCGAAAAATTTGTGTTCTGGCAATGCGTTTGACTGTCGCACGAAAGACGTGCCAGCGATTTCGAAATCTGGCTGCTAGCTAACTTACTGGATGAAAAAAAACAGACGTCAATTGCGGAGGTGGCGATGAATCTTTGCCGCAAACTCCACCTGAGATGTTTTTCGCAAACTCCTTATTAACCACTGAATTTTGCGAACGATGAAAAATTGACCGTCAAAATATCGAAAAACAAATTTTTCAGAATTTAATTTCTTTCTCGCGTATACATGATTTAATTCGCATGAAAATATGTAAGAGTACGTCGTTTTTGGTGTCAAATGAGCATGAATTTTTTGCAATTGGCGAAAGAAAATAAGATCGCAGCGCCACCTATAGCAAGACTTTGAACTACGAATCACGGACAAAGGTTTTTGACTTTACACGTGTTTATATGGCGTTCTGACGATCTGTACTCCTATTTTCAAACAATTTGTGACAATTTGTGATTTCTCTAACTAAACGGTGATTGTGTTTCTATTGAAAGACTCTAAAGAACGTTTCAGTCAGGTGATTTAAAAGAATTTCATCTCCGATTAGTTTTGAATGCTTCTGCAGTTCAAGGTTGCATGGCGTTTTGATGATCTGTTATCGTATTTTCAAACAATTTGTGAAAATTTGTGATTTTTTAACTGAAAAGTTATTGTGCTTCTATTAAAAGACTTGTACGATAGTTTCAGTGTAGTTTACAAATATTTTACGTGTTTTTTGAAGTCATGATTTGTGAGTTATTGATCTGATTCATTCTGTTGATTAAGGATATTTCCATACTCGATTTCTGTTTCTGTTCGTATTTTTTTGGTTTATACTGTTGATAGACTGCCAAATATGGGAAAATACAATCCTAGTTGTTCAGTCCCAGGATGCAGGACATATGGCAAGAAGAAAAATGTGGGATATCACACATTTCCCCCAAAAATAAAAGCAAGGTTAAAAACTCACCAATTGTTTCGACCAGATTGAAGAAATTGATCAAAGGAAAGCATGGATTTTGAAACTGAAAATTGGCAAGCTAAATAATATCGAAGTATATGCTTGTTTGACAAACAGACTGATGAATGAATCAGATCAATAATTGATCGCAAATCATGACCTCCAAAAACAAGTAAAATATTTGTAAACTACACTGAAACTATCGTTCAAGTCTTTTAATAGAAACACAATAACTTTTCAGTTAAAGAAGTCACAAATTTTCAGAAATTGTTTGGAAATAGTAGAACAGATCATCAAAACGCCATACAACCTTGAATTGCAGAAGCATTCAAAACTAATCGGAGATGAAATACATTTGAATCACCTAACTGAAACGTTCTTTAGAGTATTTCAATAGAAACATAATCACTTTTTAGTTATAGAAATCACAAAATTTCACAAATTGTTTGAAAATAGGAGCACAGATCGTCAAAACGCCATATAAACACGTGTCAGTGATTCGTAGTTCAAAGTCTTGCTGTAGGTGGCGCTGCGATCTTATTTTCTTTCGCCAATATAGAAAACGACTAGTTTTCTTTGAGTTATGTAGATTTTTCGAAAAAAATACCATTATCTTCCACGAACAATTGACTTGGTGTTTTTTTGTATTTTGAAGCTCTATAAGTGGTATTGTAACTTGGTGGTTGATTGGGATTTAAGAAAAACAACAACAATAAGTGAATCATGTTCTCTCAATATTTTCAAAGATTTTCAATAGTTGTGGAAAAAGGTTACCTCCAGAGACCAGGTGGAGAATATTGCTGAGGTTCCAACTTCAAGGAAAAAGTATTTGAACACGAAAATACTGAAAATGGTGAAATGGGGATGAAGTTTAGGGGTTGAAAACGTTTTTATGCGATTTGCGGTGAAATGTGACCTAGCAAAATATGTTAACGGCAAACGGCAAAAAACCGATTCTTTAGTATTTTTTTATCGTGTATAACTGTTTTAGTTTGGATGAAAATTTGTAGATATATGTCTAGTTTGTGTCGAATGAGCATGATTTTTTCCCAAATCGAAAGACTAACAGTTTTCGAGTTTTTTAATTTTTCAAAAAAAATACCCTTATCTTGTACGAACCATTGTTTTGATATTGTTTTTATTCCGAATGTCTATAAGTGGTCATTTTGATGCTTAAAATGTCTACTTTGAAATGGTCAATGTAACTAGATGGATTATTGATCGTTAAAAACCGCTTGAAATTGATATTTCTCTGTTTATCATGATATTCTCAATATTTTCATTGATTTTCGACTTTCTTCATTATTTTTTCAACAAAAAGTAGTTAATATCAAATCATTTATAATTAAATATTGGAATACATAATTACACTACAAAAATGCTGACTTGGGACTGTAAAAAATCCCTGAGACAACTGGCAACAAACAATCAGGTCACCCTGATGTGGGTGCCAGGTCACAAAGGAATTAAAGGTAACGAAGAAGCAGATTGCCTTGCCAAAAAAGAGGCAAACACAAAATTTCCCGGCCCTGAACCCTTCTGTGGACTCTCCAAAGCCCACTTGAAAGAGGAGTTCCGACGCTGGGAAACCGATGAAATGAAATCTCACTGGAATAAAGCGCCAGGACAAAGACAAGCGAAAAGACTAATGTGCCTATCGCCAAAGAAAGCTAAACAGCTTCTCGAGTTAGACAAGAAAGACTTGAAGATGGTAACGGGACTCCTCACTGGACACTGCCCTCTGGGGCACCACCTCAAAAAGATGGGTAAATCAGAGAGTGATAGTTGCCGCTACTGCGAGAACTTCACGGAAACTGCAGAACATTTGCGAATGCCCAGCGCTTTTCTGCAAAAGGATTAAGTTCCTGGAAGGGGCCTTTTTAACGCCCTCCGACATCAGGAACTTAGCTCCCAGGAAACTGATAAACTTCACAAGAAGTCTCGGAATCCCGGGCTTCGAATAGACCAAGGGTCACGCACAAAAGAACTTATAGGTCGAAGTGCTTGTGAGGCTGCACAGCCTGTACGAGCCCCCTACAATCTACAAATCTACACTTCAAAATTAATTTAATTGTGTCATTTTTATACTTTTCTACAACTATTGAAAATTATTGAAAATATTGAGAAAATCGTGATTCAGAGAGACTTGTTGTCGATTTTTCTCAACTTCATAGAACATTTCAAAGTAGACATTTCAACAACTAAAATAATTACTTATATGCCTTCGAAATACAAAAATACTCGATCTGGGCCAGAACTCTCTGAAAGTTTTCAGCCAAAGCAGTGCGCTTTCATCTTCATTTTCCGTGAAGACTTTTTTGGATATTCTTCGTGTCATTACTGTATATCCTTCTCTACGACTTCTTATAGCTAGTCTTGCCGCTGATGTGAAGAGTCTATTTTCTAGTAGAATTTCCTAATTCTGTTTTTTTTCTCGTATAAGGGTTTTCCAGAAAACAATATTACCTAACAATGCTAAGAGCGGCCTGAACATGATTTTCAAAAATTCTGATGGGCAGGTTAAAATCCTCAGTTAACAGAAAAAAATAAAGTAATATGCCTAAATTTATAGTGGGGTCTTTAAATCAATCAACCATGACATATCGCCTTGAAAACATGCCCATCTACAATAATATTCATTCATTACATTATCGGAACATGTAAACAAAGTGAGGACAAATTCATTAAATGAATAATTATCTGTTTACATCTGTTCTTATTACAACAAGATAATGGCCAACAAGCTAATGTTTTCAGTGCTCGCTGTAGTTGTTTTTTATTGGTTCCCCATTTTACCTATTTCAAGCACGCCTAAGCGTGTTTGAATCGAAATTTCAAAAAGGCGCTTTTTTTTCAAGTTACCATGGCAACATCTACAACTCGAGAAATGTGAAGAAGTATAAATGACAATTCTCTGATTATTGATCTGACAGGAGTACCTTGTAACGTCAAATAAAATATTACTAACAAATGCAAGACAGCACAATAAAAAAATCGCGTAAAGTATTCGTGGATAACTGGTCTTTCAAACACTTCCTCTATTTCTCGCGCAGCATGTTTGAAACACCTTTTTATCCTCTTATTGAGAGTGCAAGAATATTGAGCATATTTTCTTTCAGCAATATGGAGTGAGTTGTCTTTGAAAGAGCATAAAGTGACGGATGTTACCCCTACCCTGTGAACAACAAATCTCCTGTGCATTTGACAGAAATAGATGTGACGTCATAAGTATCCTTACGCCTCTGGACTCCTGGAAAAAGCCATGGCCAAAGACGTCTCCCAACCGGGCTTCTACAGGGTGTCGGAAAAGATACGAGAAGGGATACTAGCAGATCCAAACTTCAAAAAACTCTACACCAACTTCGGTTTGGTTATCAGTAAGAGTCTGCATCCAGGAATGTACATTCTTGCCGGTCGCTTCGGTGCTCCTGCCATAGGGGTGTCTGGGAGTCGTGGTGGCCACTCACGAGTCCGTAGGAAATCCGATTCACCCGGTGCTCTATCCCGATAAGAAGTTTCCGATTCACGATGACTTGACCTTTAACTCTACAGTGTCTACTTTATTTTTATCATGGAAATGGTTTGCTTGGTAAATAAACATAAATCAAAATATTCTCAGGCATCATCTTACTATGCCTCGGTGCAGCCTGCTGATCTCGAACTCCCTATACCTACTTCAACTCTTATTATAGATTCTATTGTTTACAACAGTCTCAAGATGTATAATTACCTACCAAATCACGTGAGGAATATAAATGATGCCACTTGTTTCAGGAAGGATAGTAGAGACCTTTCAAGCGAAAGACCTTATTATAGTTTACAAAAGTTGTATGCAGGCGTCTGTTAAAAATGAATTCTAGTTCCAAATTTTGATGTATATTTGTATATTGAGACGGATTTAAAAGTAAAACTCTGATTTTTTAAATTTTTTTAATGTGTTTGTATTCGGTTCATGATTTACTTCATGTTTTTTTGTTCTTTATCTGTTGATTTAGATGCAAAGATTAAATCTTTGGATAAAAAAGCCTATTTATTATTATTAATATTACATTCGCTTTCAATTCCTCAGTCCCCCCTTTAATTTCTAGAACCACCAATGTATCATGCGTGTTGCGTACAATATTGTATTGCACGTTTATTCTGTAAAAGGAAAGCAATGTTTATCATGTAAAAGGAAAATCCTGTAATATTCAGAGAACGTCGTAAGAACCAAGGAAAAATGTTTAGGACTTGGACTCCACATTGTCCACATAAGGAAAAAGTATCTTTGACCGGCTTGGGACTGATAGGCACTTTCGCAATGTAAAATTTTTCAGAAAGCTTATTACTAATTTGATGAAGGTGAAACCGAGCATAAAAATTGATGACTCCATTGGTACGGCTACTCTTGGGTGGAATTCCCAGCAAATTCGTTGGCAAAGACGTAGACATGGTTTTTCTGGATAGTGGATACTGTATATCTACCTTGGTTGAGGAAGGATATTTTTCTTAACCCCATTCAATAAACTTAATTTTATCTCTCATATGTTTTAATGAACTCTTCTGATATTTTTGTTACAGATATCGACGAAAATTCGTATAATTAGGAAATATTCTGAGTGACCAGCCGATATACAGGGTGTAATCCAACATCTTGCACTCCCATGAAGAAGGGGTGTATAAAGATATGTTAGAATGAGGCAGGTGTGAAAAATTCGAAATAAAAATTTTGAAAATTTCAAAATTTTCAGAAATGTGAGTCTCTCTCTAGACCTCTGTAACGTAATATAAATTCGGTTCGACATTCAGTGTCTTTTCTTCAGCGGCAATTGCCTTTTCTGGTCTGGAAGGACAAAATTTTAAAACTCGCAAAAAATTTTTTTCGCATTTTTCACACCTGCCATTCGTCTAACATGCCTTTATCACCCCTCCTAAACGTGAGTGCAAGAGGTTAGATTATACCCTGTATATTCTTGAAAAAGCTATACGAAAAAGAATACGTGATAAAACACCGAGGAACAGTAATTCTTAGAAGTACCATTGTCGACATCTCTTGGTACAAATATTTTCTACTGGACGTGATGGCTGTAATTTTTGGAAGTGCGTTAATATTATTTTTTTGTCTCAGCAAATCCATTTCACTCCTGTAGTTATTGACGAAAAAACAATCTAAACTAAAAGCCAATTGAAAGTGAACAGCATTTTATTTATATTTACCAAAATAAACAATTCCATATCATATCAAACTCGAATTGACCCTTCTATTGATTAGGAAGAATATATCACCAAACCCATTCTAAAATCGGTATCTTCAACTGGAATGTCTTCGACGATTTGCTCCTTGAATGCTATTGCCACCACTGAGGGGGGCACAGCTTGGGTTTCTGAAATGTTCCTCAGGAATTTGTCATAGTAGCCTCCTCCATGTCCCAGTCTGCGTCCATCTACACTGAAAGCTACTCCAGGACAAATTATCAAATCAAGTCCTGCAAGTAGAAAATCCATTTCAGATAGTCACTATGGCATTTTTGGTGAATTATAATTAAACGGACTGATAATAATTTCAAAAATTAATAGATATTTTACTTTGCGAATTTTGCAGGCCAACTGTCATATAGGAGTTACGATTATAGTGATCAACTCATGATCAGCCTAGCTTCAAACTGGTAGAAATGGACTAGGCACATAAAGTGTGTCTCACTTCTCATGGAAACACCCCCGTATCTTCCGTAATAATTGAAAATTTAAAATGCACCTACCACCTGAATGGGGTTGGCCTACGTGATATACACTGTCCGCCAATCGCGATGGAACAACACATTTTTACGGTAAAACATACTAGGGGGAAAATAGGCTAAAAATTCCTTCAGATTTGTGATCAGGACCACCAACTTACTACAGATACACTTTTTCTCTGAAAAAATTTCAGTCCTGAAAAATCCGAATTTGTCTCACTTCTCATGGAAACACCCCGTATTTTCCGTAATGTTATACGTAGAACCCTGAAATTTGCAGGATCGATAGATACACTAGAAATGAACTCACTGCACAAAACGGGTCATCCTACATGATGTGCACTGCACGCCAGCAGCGATGGAGAAATGGGTGGTTCCTTCGCTGCTAGCGTGCAGTGTATATTACGTAGATTGACCATTTACGTGCAGTGAGTTCATTTCCAGTGTATCTATCGATCCTGTAAATTTCATGGTTCTACGTAAAAAATTACGGAAGATACGGGGGTGTTTCCATGAGAAGTGAGACAAATTCGGATTTTTCAGGACCGAAATTTTTTCAGGGAAAATGTGTCTCTGTAGTGATTTGGTGGTCCTGATCACGAATCTGTAGGAATTTTGAGCCTATTCTGCCCCCTAGTATGTTTTACCGTAAAAATGGGTTGTTCCATTGCGAGTGGCGGGCAGTGTATATCACTTAGGCCAACCCCATTCAGGTGGTAGGTGCATTTTGAACATTTCTATCAGTCCTGAGAGTTTCATCATTTTCAAGGCATCGACACAACTTGCTGAAATTTCAGAAATTTTTTTATCATTAGTTACACAGGTGTTATTGACATTCTATGCGACTACGATAGGAATTGAATTAGTTAGTTTACAGAACTTTACATTTTGCTCAGGGGCCCATAAAGTCCATAATAGCTATTGAATACAATTATTGTAATGTTCAGATTTCTTCCGAACTAACATATTTCAGTATACCGTTCTAACTCTTCTATTTTGTTTTGTGCCTCTTGTTGGCATCAGTGTCTTTTCGATTGACAGTTGGTAGAAATGAGTAATACAATTCTCATTTTCTGAAACAGGTGCCATTTTTGTTTCTATGATAAATTCTCTTCCTTGATACACTCCCGGTTCACGTCACAGCCATATTGAAATTTGTCACAGCCATATTGAAATTTATTTATGTCAAATTAGAAAATACCACTTATAAATTTTTTTCTCCGTTAAACAGCTGTCGTCCCCTTACGAACGACACCCCTCAGAAGTCTAAACTTGTGCCACGTCTTACCTTTTTAAGTGCGATTCCTAGTACTTTCTCGGGCCATCAGAAAAATGTCTGCAGTCGCCATGGTTTGGACCATCGCCGACTGGCTGCCAAAGTGATTGAACAATGTCGCTTTGACCACTCGGCTACCTGGCCCATATAATAGATTTTAATTTTTCAAAATAGCTAATTCCTCAATCATTTAATCTAAGTTATTGCAGACTCAACTGTTTGAAATCATGTGCGTATTAATAACAACAACAATTAATAAACTTAGTTAAACTTCTGTAAGTTATATGGATTAGACTGTTCAGTAAAAGAAAAAAGTGAAACAAGCTTTTACTAAAACTGGAATCCACATAATTGTAAGATGAAACCAGTTACTACTTACTAGTTCCATATGTGCCAACGTCTTTTGAACGATCGATCAACGATATACATCGAAATGACGTCTTAGTGAACACCTTAATAACCTAAAAATGAGACCACACGCACGTATATGTACCTATAGCTCATCTTGCTGGGAAAATGTACAACCCCCTCATGATTCGTGCTACGTGCCCAATGAGAAGAAGAGGAACACCAGTGATGAGCAAATCCAACAAACTGTCTACCTGCCGTACATAGGAGGTGTCACTCATCGAATTGGGAATATCCCAAAGAAGGAAAATATGAACACTGTCAAAGATGCTAGCTAAGAAAATATTGGATTATTTAAAACAAGCAAAAAAAGCAGAGATCCACTCAAATCTGCAGGAGTCAACAGGATTCCATGTAACTGTGGTGACGTTTATGTAGGATAAACGACCATAAACATTGGGACACGCTTATTACACCACAAGCAAAAATGAGTGGATGATTTTGTGGGTTGATATTTTGACAAAGAAAGGTTAGGCATTGTCTGGGGACCATATGTATTGTACTTTGTTAAACTGTTATAACGTTTTATTTTACCTGTGACAGAAACACGTTACGATGTGTTGAAAATTATGGTTTAATGTTGAGATAAAACTTCAGTGTATCCATGGCTACAACAAAAGTTACAAACAGTGATGGATAAAAATTGTTTCAGGATATCATATACAGTAATACGGTGTGTCTCACTTTTCATGGAAGCACCCCCGTAACTTCCGTAATTATCAAGGCAGAATGATAAAACTCTCAGGTGTGAAGGAAATCATGGAAATGCAAGTACCGTTTCAATGGTGAAGTCCTAAGTGATATACACTGCCCTCCAGCCGCGATGGAACAACCCATTTTTACGGTAAATCATATTAGGGGGCAAAATAGAAGCAGAATTCCATCAGATTCGTGATCAGGACCCCTTAGTTATAACAGATACTGCTTTTTCCTGAAAAAAATTCAGTCCTGAAAAATCCGAATTTGTCTCACTTTTCATGGAAGCACCTCCGTAACTTCCGTAATTATCAAGGTAGAATGATGAAACTCTCAGGACTGAAGTAAGTCATGGAAGTGCACCTACCGGTTCAATGGTGATGTCCTAAGTGATATACACTGCCCGCCAGTCACCCGTAAAAATGGGTTGTTCCATCCGACTGGCGGGCAGTGTATATCACTTAGGCCATCACCATTGAACCGGTAGTTGCATTTCCATAATTTCCTTCAGTCCTAAGAGTTTCATCATTCTACCTTGATAATTATGGCAGTTACGGGGGTGCTTCCATGAAAAGTGAGACACACTGTAGATATATTAGGCAGAAGGCAGTTATTGGGAGGGATGATACTTACGAACAATCCAATACTATTTGAGTTTTCGAAAAATGTTCTACTAAAAAATCTGTCGAAGAAATAAAATAATAAATGAAATAAGAGATTCATATGGATTTTGCTATTGAATCAACAATTCAATGAAATTAGATATACTGGAAAACTAGGGCACCTACCTGTTTCTAGTGCATTTTTTCTTTCGTCTTTGAAGGATGGTTGTTTAATATTCCATTTGGTAACAGGCAACGTTTCCCAGTCTTCCATGGAATGTAACTCGACCATTTCCATGACTTTCTTGTTATATCTACCAAAAACCACAAACCAGTTACTCTCTCTGTAGGTCTTTTCATTTAAAATTTTACTAAGTCGGGGTTTGAAGAATCAATACCAAGGATCAATAACATCGAGGATTTTCATTCATTCAGTTTCAGGTTTATCATAAAATAATGCGAAAGGAGAAACAAATTATATTTTCGATAAGGCCTTCACAAAGGCAAAAATAATCTATCATTTATAAAAAAACTTTAATTTCATTTAAGAATAATAATAAGATATAAAAATGCTTCCAGGATAATGATATAAGTAACTCCTTTCAGTGTCAAGGCATGATTTCTGCTAAATGAAAACTGATTGAAATATTTCTACAGTGTTACCTATTTTGAACCAATTGGAATAATTGTTTTTCATTGGATAGACATTCAAAGTCCACTAGAACACAAAATTTCATGATTGGACTCTTCAATTTCAGGGTAAACTATTCTTATTTTTCAGGCACAAAAATATAAAAAAAATAATCTTCTGAGATTAAATCTGACTACACCACTTGATACAAAACGAATTAAAATGGTTTATAACAATATTACGTTGAAAAGCGTCATTCAATACAAAGGTAATGAGGAAATAAAATTCTCACTGCACCACAGTATTCTGGAATTCTCGAAATATCACTGATCAGAATTTCATCGAAATCTGTTCTTAGAGTAAAAAAGAAAGAGAGAACAAAATTTAAAAAATATGTTGTTCAACCTAAATAATAGAATACCATCATTAAACCAGAATTGAAACAATCTTGAATAAGATGTACTAGAAATATTTTTAACATAAATCTTGCAAATGATTTTGATCGTATTTACCGTGGGACAAAACACTTTTTTCCATCCTCGAATATTTTCCTCACTATTGGTTCAGTGTTTACTTCTATATCTAGACTAAGAAAAATCGAAACATTCTTGGAGTTCTGGAACTGGGGTAACTCGAATAACTGGAATCATTATCAAGCATTAAAATAGGTACCAGATTATTAAAACAATTTTTAGGAACTCGATTTGAATACCTTGTTGAATTCTACAGACCTGCAAATAAACCAAAATTCGAAATAATAAATTACATCTAACACCGTACCTAGTCTAGGTCACACGGTATATTTGCATAGGTACAAATTGATTACCTTATTTCTAACGATCTCTGACTGCCTATTTCTTTCTTCAGGAGTCATAAGTGCAAGTTTTTTTTCAGTTTCTGTCCTCAGGGCTGCCTTTGCTAATTTTACCGCACTCATTTTTGAAATCAATCTACAAACAGGAGACCAATATCACTGATAATAAAGAAGTACTGAATATAGCCAATATTTATGTGAACTTTTCTTGACCTCAAATACTGGGAAATATTTATCTGAATAGTGCGCTTATTTTGAAACATATTTTTTCATTATTTCGGTTTGACATACAATATTTCACTGTAGATTAACTCCATAATCTACTTTATTTCCAAATATTTCAAAAACAATTAATTAGTCATCATTATGAAACACCTCCTTCTTATCCCCGCATTGAAGTAATCAAAAATCAAATGGGACGAAGGACATCTCATGATATAATTCGGAAGTTGTGGTGGGAGGGATATGTGAAAAACAAACAACAACAAACAATCAAAAGCAAGGTTAGGAACGGTTATGTTAAAACAATATTGAAGTAGATTCTTCGAATAAGCATGGAAATAAATATACCTTGTCATAACTGATGGCAGATAGGCAGATTTCTTTTACCAAAGGAAAATTATCGAATAACTATTCCGAAAGATCATTGTCTTACTTGATCAGAAAATAAACAATAAAACGACATACCACTGTGGAATAATAACCAAGAATTGTCAACTTCGAACATAACAAATCAGTTAAATAGTATGATTTGCCAGCCTTAACCAATCAAAGCGACATCTCTGAGAAGTAACCGGTAACAGCAATCTCCATGTTTCCAACGTACCGTTTACTATAACCGTATTGTGTTTTCCACCGACTTATGTCAGCTATTGCTACACAGATGTCACTGAGCAAGTAATATTGGCATTTTACCATTTGGGAAACAAGCTTATACAGTGATTTTCAGAAAACGTGAAAATAAAGAGAAAATATGAATGGGGAGTATACAGGGTGATTCAAAATTCGATGTAAATATCTCAATGGCGTATTGTTGGGATCAAAATAAGACTTTTTCTTCAAATCAACATGTGTCCTAAAATGCACCCTCTCCGAGCTACAGCCCCTGTAAGTTAGGAAAAAAAACAAGATTATCTAATACTGTGACTATAATAACGAATCGAATCTTCTGAAAATTAGCATACCCCTATTTCTTTAGGCACTCTATTCATTTGCTTCAAAAATTATGTAAACCTAGTTTTGGGGGAGTTGGAGGAGGCTCCACACATTTATTGGCCCAATTTTTATGTTCAAAAAGAGAAACTCCGAATTCGAATAGCATAATCTTATTGGCCATAAAAAAAACTAAGAATTCGGTTTTTTGCCGGAAAATCGTAATCAACGAAAGGGGGTATTTTCACAAAACATGTATTAGCTAATTTATTCGAAATTCGATGTGAATATTTCAAAAACGTATTGTTGGGATCAAAATAAGGCTTTTTCTTCAAATCAACATGTGTCCTAAAATGCACCCCTCCGAGCTACAGCCCCTGTAATTTAGGGAAAAAACGAGATTATCTAAAACTGTGACTATAGTAACGAATCGAATCTTCTGAAAATTGGCATACCCCTGTTTTTTTAGGCACTCTATTATTTTTTCGCTTCAAAAATTATGTAAACCCAGTATCATATTATTCCGAACAATGGGTAATAATGAGGGTCGTCGGCTAATATTGATTTACGACCCCACTGGATTGTTGGTTCTATACTATACCTACTTTACTCCCAGGAATTGTAGGCCATCCGCTATTCAAAATTAGGTAGGTAACAGGCAACTGTTTATAAATCCCTCTCATCACCTCGGTAATGTCATTAAACACTAATTACTATTAGTTGTCAGATTTTAGCTGGTTGATTACACTTGTAATTACGATCAAGAAATTTGTTTAAGTTAAAAATGGAAAATGTGCCATTCTCGTTCGCTCATCTTGCTGACATTAATTTTGTTTATGGTTTGGCTGATGGTAACTCATTGGAAGCCCAAAGATTATACGGAATTAGGTTTCCTCACCGCCGACTCCCCGATCATCGTACATTTACAAATTGTCATCGTCATCTCAGTGAATACGGCAAATTCCATACTGGAAGAAATGATGCAGGCAGGCCACGAGAAATTCGCCACCCATTAACAGAGTAACAAATTTTAAATATGATCGACGAAAATCCTCAGTTAAGTACTAAGACAAATATCTTTAAATTTGGGTATTTCCCAATCAACTGTGAACTGAATCTCAGGGTTTTCAGGGGTGCAGGTTACTGATTGAAAGTCGTAGTGAAGGTTGAACGGTTTAATTGAAGCTGTACTCCGACGGAATAGGATGGAGTGTTTTATCGTGTAGTCTAAATAAAGAGATAAAACTAATTACAATAGGTTCACCCACTAAATGAAATTCTACCTACCTAAATAAAGAGGCCGGCACGAACTAAATAGCAGCAAAGCTGCGTTTAGTTGTTGGTTACCAAAAACCTTTTTACGAGACACACAACTAGAACAGGAAATCTGCCAAAATCAACGCGGTTTCGCATGGGCTTCGAAGTGAGCCTTTTTTACTTCCCCCCAGAAGCTCAGTTTACCTACGTACGCTTCATATTTGGCGCGAGGCCTCACCTCAACAAGTAGTTGTCGAGCAACCAGATTTATACCGGGGCGTTCGCAGAGTTGCATAGCGATCAGGGGCTAAAGGGCCCGCGCGATCGCCAGAGGATCTTGGATATATCCAGCGATCTGTTACAACTGTGTGGCGCGTATTGCACGAATTCAGCTTATATCCATATCACGTCCAACGTGTTCAAGGTTTGCTGCCACGGGATTTTCCGCGGCGTTTGCAGTTCGCTAGGTGGATATCCAGGAAGTGCACGAGGGATCGTAACTTTTTATCTCGGATCCTTTTCACCGACGAATCTCAGTTTACGCGAGATGGTGTGGTGAATTATCATAATGTACATGTTTGGGCACTGGAAAATTCGCACGAGATAAGACAATCCCGGCATCAGGAACAGTTCAGTTTAAATGTATGGGCAGGAATTGTTGGAAATGAGCTTATTGGTCCTTTCTTTTTTCCAAGAGTTTTAAATGGGGACACTTACCTAGATTTTTTGCAAAACGATTTGACCGGTTTATTGGAAAATGTGCCTTTTAACATTCGTCTACGCATGTGGTTCATGCATGATGGTGCTCCCCCTCATTTCCGTTTAACAGTACGCTATCATTTGAATCTTATTTTTCCAAATCGTTGGATTGGTAGAGCTGGTCCAATAGCTTGGCCGCCACGTTCCCCGGATTGCACCCCATTAGACTTTTATTATGGGGATGTGTGAAAAGTGCTGTTTATGATGCTGGGCCCGTGCATTCGGTTGAGGTCCTCCGTCAACGCATCATTGATGCTTTCCAAAACATAAGAACCACTCCTGGGATTTTAGAACGTGTTCGACGTTCTAAGCAAAGAAGAATGGAAAGTTGTATCGCAGCAAGGGGAGGACATTTTCAACATTTGTTATGAGATTATGATTTATTTAATTACCCAATAAATGTTAGTTTGATATTGTGAAAGTACCCCCCTTTCGTTGATTACGATTTTCTGGAAAACGGTTAGTGATATGACAAAAATGCAAGAGACCGAATTCTTAGATTTTTTTGTGGCCCATAAGATAATGCTATTGAAATTAAGAGTTTCTCTTTCTGAACATAAAAAAACAGGGGTAAGCCAATTTTCAGAAGATTCGATTCGTTATTATAGTCACAGTTTTAGATAATCTCGTTTTTTTTTTCTAAATTACAGGGGCTGTAGCTCGGAGGGGGTGTATTTTAGGACACATGTTGATTTGAAGAAAAAGTCTTATTTCGATCCGAACAATACGTTTTTGAAATATTCACATCGAATTTTGAATAAATTAGCTAATACATGTTTTGTTAGTTTGATATTGTGAAAATACCCCCCTTTCGTTGATTACGATTTTCCGGCAAACGATTGGTTGTACGACAAAAATGCAAGAAACCGAATTCTTAGTTTTTTTGTTATTGCCAATAAGATTATGCTATTCGAATTCAGAGTTTCTCTTTTTGAACATAAAAATTGGGCCATAAATGTGTGGACCCCCCTTCAACTCCCCCAAAACTGGATGTACATAATTTTTGAAGCATAAAAGAATAGAGTGCCTAAAAAAATAGGGGTTTGCCAATTTTCAGAAGATTCGATTCGTTATTATAGTCACAGTTTTAGATAATCTTGTTTTTTTTTCCTAACTTACAGGGGCTGTAGATCGTAGGGGGTGCATTTTAGAACACATGTTGATTTAAAGAAAAGGTCTTATTTTGATCCCAACAATACGCCCTGAAATATTTACATCGAATTTTGAATCACCCTGTATAATTAACAATGTCATTAAATGAAGCGCCCCAATAAGTAAGGTAGTTTTATGGCATGCCGATAAAGAAACTTTCGTATACAGGATATAACAAACTTGATTGAAGCTTGGGTTGGGTAAATCTAAGTGTCAGAACAACAAAATTATTTTGGCTGCGTTTCAATGAGTATATAATCATCTAACTTTGGATTCCATGGATCGTTCCAAATTAACCCTGCGTTACATACGTGGGGTGTGATGGACCCCAGCCGCCAAATATCGCTTTTAAAATATGCCAAATGTAAACTTATGCGTACGCCCCTCCTAATAGCTTCCAAAATATGTCTGCATCATCGAATTCAGGCATTTCCGCAGTATCTTGTAGACACTGAGTGAAGTTATAGGAAACTTAAGTGCTTTGGGGTGTGATTACTTGCCAAAATTGCATGACTCAGACAGCGATTAACTTTTTTCCTTTCTGTTTTTCAATCTGCAATTATTTTCTTTGTATTTCATCATAATCAAATTTTAGTTTCCAAATGTTCATTCCGGGGTGAGATTTTCATTTATCTCACATGATTTTTATTGTCGTGGTGTGTTTTTTGGTACATGAAAAACTAGCCTTTTTCAGTTTATATCAGATTTCTTGAAATAAAGCCTATTTGATTATTCCTTGCGTGTTTTTATTTTTCCGAAATGATCCCCTGATGCTATGGAACAACGTAATATCAGAAAAAGAACAAGATAAAAAAAATACGATTTTTCAGGAAATGGGGTTTGTCACACCCCACGTATGTACTGATGCAACAATTATCCACGTATGTAACGCAGGGTTAAGATTCACCTAGTGACTGTAGATGTTATTACTTTTCTATAAGTCTGGTGACCGTGAGGTAAGGTGCGTCTCACAATATTTCTGTGATTTTGAAGAAACAGGTTTCAAATTTGGTATTTCGATATAGTACTTAAATCCCTACGTCTATTTGGTAGCTACATCTGAGAGTTTTTTTTTTTTCAAATGAGAATCTGTATATTTTTCCTGATTATCCGATTGAGCTACGAATTTCTTATATTTTTTTTTCAAAATTGAAAATTCATTGAAAAATCAAGTGGGGATGAAGTTCAATCGAACGAGTTGGCCTTGCAAATCAAACTTATCTCATCACAACTGACAAACGGCGTCGGCCAGTTACCAAAGGAAGCATCAAGGTAAATTCCAATAGCAATTTTTTATTAGAGGTCCTACAACCATCATATTCCGTCAGAGCGTTCAAGATTGAAAATAATGGAAGATTTCATCGACAGAAAAAAAATACCGAGCGTTGGGGTAGAGTTGGGCTCTATATTTTTATTGAATAGAGGTCCTGCTGCTACCATATTTCGTCAGAGCATTCATGAATGAGAATAACGAAATATTCCATCCACAAAAAAAATTAACGAGCGTTGGAGGTGGGCTCAGCAATTTTTTTATTTGATGTTCTGTCGTCACCATATTTCGTCAGAGCATTGCAAAAAATTCTCGAGCATTGGGTAAGAGTTTGGCACTGCAATTTTTTTTAGACATCAATTATCATATTTCGTCAGAGCGTTCATGATTGAGAAGATTCCATCGACAGGAAAATGGCTGAGCTCCACTCTCTCTCAATGCTTTATTTTTTTCTACCGATAGAATCTCTCATTATTCGTAATCATGAATGTTTTGATGAAATATGGTGGCGGCAGGATATCTTATGAAAAATTGCAGAGGCCAACTCTCCCCCAACAATCGGTAATTTTTTTCTGTCAGTGGAATCTCTCATTATTTTCAATCATGAACGCTCTGACGGAATATGATGATGGCAAGACCTCTGAAAAAAAAATTCTGAGCTCTCTCCCAACGCTAGGTAATTTTTTTTTCTGTCAATGGAGTCTTTCAGAATTCTCAATCATAAACGCTATGACAAAATATAATGGTGGCAAGACCTCCAATTAAAAAAAAATCAGTCGCCAACTCTCCCCCAACACCCGATAGTTTTTTCTGTCGGTGGAATCTTCCATGTTTCTCAATTATGAACGCTTTGACGAAATATGATGTTGGAAGGACACCTAATAAAAAAAATTCTGAGTCCAACCCTTCCCCAACGCACGGTAATTTTTTTCTGTTGATGGATTCTCTCATCATTCTCAATTATGATCATTTTGCCGAAATATGGTGGCGACAGGACCTCTAACAAAAAAGTTGCTGAGCCCAACTCTTCCCCAACACAAGGTTATTTTTTTCTGTCAATGGAATCTTCACTGATTCTCAATCGTGAACGCTCTGACAAAATATGATGATGGCTGGACCTCTATTAAACAAAATTGCGGTTGCCTACTCTCCCCCAACGCTTGGTAGTTTTTTTTGTAAATGTAATCTTCCATTATTGTCAATCATGAATGCTCTGATGGAATATTATGGTGGCAGGACATCTAATAAAAAAATTACTGATCCCAACTCTCCCCCAACGCTCGGTAATTATTTTCTGTCGATGGAATCTCTCATTATTCTCAATCATGAACGCTCTGACGGAATATAATGGTGGCAAGACATCTAATAAAAAAATTGCTGAGCCCAATTCTCCCCCAACGCTTGGTAATTTTTTCGGTAGATGGAATCTTTCATTATTCTCAGTCATGAAGGTTTCGACAAAATATGGTGGTGGCAGAAGCTCTCATAAAAAAGTAGCTGAATTTGTTTCAAAGTAATTGGGGTTAGAAATACTTACTTGATATTTCGAGTGGATATGGTGAAAAAAATATTCCAAAAAAATTCAGATTGCTGAATAGAGAATTGAATTCTGATTTTAACTATGTGTCGCTTGACCCCCTATGCCATTGGAAATGTTTAAATTAATGAAGCTCTCCCCCTCCACTCTATTAACCAATCACAATCACTTCTGATTGGTTCTGGCAATTGGTTGTCCATTTTCAGATCATAATAATTCTTAACCTATGTTGACGTTGGAATTGGCAGTTGAATATTATCATCCCGTCGGGCCTTGTAAACATGAGCTCTAGTAGAATGTGAACTTTTCTATTTGTGAATTTCAAAAATAATCAGAGCTGGAAGGGACAAGATTCCATTTTTGACAGAAAGTGGTCCGTAATCTGCATTATACAGATATCTGAAAGCTCTTTTTTGTAGAACAAATATAATGTTGAATTGGTAGCCATTGCATGCCCCCCAAAATGGTATATCGTAGCGTAGGTGGGATTCCACAAGCAAGATATTTACGGGTCTAGCTGCCCCTATACCTAGTTCACCCACACCAATTTGTAAAGCGTAGGCACCACTTGAAATATTTTTTCCAAGGGCGATAAGAGATCTTCCCAATTCAGTTTGCTGTCAATTTGTATGCCCAGGAATTTTTTCACTGTTTGTGTTTTATGGTATGAGTACATCTTGTAGTAGACTAGTAGAGGTCAGCATCTGCAAAAAGTGTAAATAAACCAGTAATTTATAGGAGGGTAATATAGTTTATGGATGAGAGGAATAGTATTGGTCCCAGAACGGAGCCTTGAGGTACACCCGTTTTCGTGATTCCACTTCCTGAGTTCTGATTATCGTTCTTCACAATTTGATGTCTGTTTGCTAGGTACGAACGGAAACAATTTTGAGTAAGACCTTTAATTCCATAACAAAAAAGCTTTCTTAGCAATATGTCACGACTAACAGAATCAAAGGCCTCAATGAATAGTGTCCATTATATGTTTTTTTTTTGTGAAAAGTAGATGAAGATGGACCATCCCCAGTATGTAATTATAAAACTATGTGACAACAACTCCTTGTAAGTAAATAGCTATTTACATACCAAGGGAGGAAAATCATGCTTTTTCTCCCGCGGATAGTTCGATGCCAGACGCGAAGCGGAGGGCATTAATATCCGCGGGAGGAAAAGCATTTTCCACCTGAGGTATGTATATAGTTTTTCTACTACCTTTAAGGTCGTCATTTTTATAACGTCCTAAAAATTATAATGCGTGCATACTTATAAGAACAACTGCAGAAAGTTGTGGAACTATATAATGCAGCTATATTACAAAATATCAAGTAAGCGTTGCGTCGTCGTCATCATGTTGACAACGATTTGTTGCTATGGCGTTGATTGGTAATACAAACTTAACAGTTGTCATAAGCTGTCACGTTGTTTACCCTTTTAAGTTGCTTCTAAGTTTTGAAAATGAGTTTTAGCGAAGACACCTGCCAAAAGATCTCGCTGAAGAGACAAAATTGATTTCAATGCATTCTCTTCCTGATAAATCGAGAGAAAAAGTACTATTTTCCTCCCGGCGGGAGGAAAAGTACCATTTTCCTCCCTTCTTTAGGAGTCGAAAATGAAGTTTTCTAGTGAGGTAGTAGAAAAAATATTTATCCGCCTACCTCTATCCAAAGTATACATCCTCTGGCCTCATTGTAGGGAGCAAAGTCGTACTTTTCCTCCCTATGGAGGAAAATTAATGGTGACGTCATGGTAAGTCATCAATGAAATAACTTATATGTCATTGACGACCTAAACTATATTCTATTAAGTAGGTATATAAATATAAAATTTACTGTTTATTTATAGAACATCCTGAATATTGCAAAATGGTAGAAATCAGTAAATTGTTATTTTAATTTAACGATTTTAACATTAATAATATGACTTCAATTCATAGATTCATCCGGTTTTCGAATTTATGACAGAAATATTATAGCATGCTATGGTCGATTGACAGATTAAAAGTTTCAAAGTGTGTTACGCTATTATATATCTACAAAATAAATAAAATAATATTTTAAAAATGAGTGATTCAAGCGAATTTGAAGATATAAATAATACTCCACCGAACATTTTGAAACAAGTTAATGTAACAGTACAATATCTAGTACCCACAAAAATCTAAAGAAAAATACGAAAAACAGTATTTACATTTCAAGCAATGGGCCGAAGAAAAGCATATACGTACTTACTCAAAAAAAAATTATTTTGGGGTATTTTTCGCCATTAGCAAATACATTGAAAGCCTCTACATTGTGGTCCAAGTATTCGATGTTACGTGCCATGCTTCAAATACTCAATCGAAACTGCATAATAAGGATATTTTCATTTTTACGTCATCGGTATAGCACCCAATAGTTCTATATGGTGCCCTTCTCAATGTGTGGTGTGTATGGTGTCGAACACGTGCTGTTGAATTTAATTCTCAAAGGACCACGCACGTTTCTTATGGAAAATGGCTTTCCGTGAATTTGTCCGAATTTCTGGTATGGTGTAGATCTGGATGCACTGATCAAAAGTGTCCATTGCCAAAAACTCCAAAAATGGACAGTTTTCGAGATATGGCTCTATCAATGTAATTTTTTTTGCATTTTTTGGATTATGACACATAGTTCACTCTCATACTTAGGAAAAACCGAGTTTCAATGATTTCACTGCAGGAATCGATTGAAAAATAATTCTTTCTTCGTTTCAGATACCGCCATTTGAAGAAATTATTATACACTGCTCGTCACTGACGATGTAACTGGACTATTATTTTCAATTTCTATAGTTCAGTTTTTGTAGAAACAAAAACTTCTGAATCGCTCAAGGTATCACAGAGTAACATATGTTTAACACCTTTCGATAGGGGCACTAGAAAAATAATATTCGATACACACTCTAGGAACTGAATCTGAGATACTTTTTTTTAAATAGTTTCCTAGTCGTCAAAGAAATAGTGGTAAATGCAAAATGAGCATATAGAAAATCGTTCATAATGTAGGCTGACGACATAAATACTCGTATCGAATGCAGTTTGTTTATACCGAGTGTTAAATATCAATAGAAACAAGGGAATACATAGCCAATAATCATTTCTAATCGCTAATCGAACCGTTAAGGCAAACGGATCCTTGAAAATGTCTGAATATTTGATATGATGTGGATTTCGATGTACTGATCAAGTGTCTATTGCTACAGACTACAAAAATGGACAGTTTTCAAGATATGGCCGTTTCAATATCTGATTTTTTTCTATTTCTAGATTGTGGCCCATAATCGCTTAGCTCTTATACCCTCTTAAAAACGGAATTCTATCGATTTCTGCACAGGAATTGACTAAAAAACAGTTGTATTTCATTTCAGATACATTCATTTGGAGAAATTAGCATACACTGCTCGTCACTGGCGATGTAGCTGGGCTATTATTTTCAACTTTTGTATTTCCGTGTTCGTAGAAACAAAAACTCTTGAATTGTTCTAGTTTTAACAAACATACTTATATCCAACACAATTCAATTGTGGCATTCGAACGATATACATCATGCAGCCGATAGAAATCCACAATTGCATCCGAATGATGTGTTCATTGTGGAATAAACAAATGAATACCTAATGAAAAGCAAAAAAATATTAATTTCTTCTACTTACCTCTAACAAATAGAATAAGATCACAACAGCAACCACATCATTGTATAGTACCCTACCCGATTTTGTTCAAACTATACATTTTTCGTTCAATAGTTCTTCATTTAGTGAATGCACCTACATTTCACTTCTGTAAAGATGATCACAGATTTTTGTGCCTTGACTCTGTATGTACTCTTCAAAACATTTTTTCGTCGTTTTGGCGTTTCAGTTTAAATCCCCAAAATTAATTGCTTTCTTGAAAAGAAAAAACCAGGGAAATAAACCTAATAAGGCAAAAACCTTCTCAAAAGAGGAAGTAAATACATTTTTACTAGAAGCCCCCGATGATAATTATTCATTTATGAAGGTTAGATATTTTCAAGAAGTAAATATATTAAGAAAATAAAAGTTAAACGGCAAATATTATAATAGTACAATATGTTCATTTTTCCACAAAAGTTGCCTGTTGTGAGTCCCGGTGGCGCACCGAGTTGGTGCACCGCTCACTGTTAATGATAGACTTGTTTGTAGGTGTTTGTTCGAATTCCGGCGGCGACAGCTTTATATATTTTTTTAATTATTTTTTTTTGTAGGTTCTTCTCATTTACGGAATTTCAGGACCATGCAGTTGTAACGTTCTCCTTAAAATGGCCAGTACAGACATTGAAGATGAAGGTTCAATTTTAATAGTAAACCTGATTCTAAAACAAATATACAGAGAACGTCTGTAATCAATGCTTCGCGAAGGAATGGCCCTAATTATATTGAATTTATAGAAAATATATATCGCTATGCCCTAAAACAGATCAGACACGTTTATTTATCTGCTATAGAGCAGGAAAATGTATCAACCAAATGGTTGGAAAAAGTGATATTGCTAAAATAAATTTTTTTGAAACTGCCCAATGCCGTAAATTATACCGGGCATAGTTTCAGCAGTTTTCTTGCAAATTCTGCAGGAGACATTCTTGCTTTAAAGCAACACGAAGGTTGGAAGTCTACGAATATCGCTGAAGGGTATGTGCAGCAATCTCTTGCAATAAAGCGAAAAATTTCGAACCATATTATGGGTCACTGAAGTTGGTAAAATTGATTGTAATCAGCCAAGTACGAGTACTTCCAGGAAATACCAGCTGTATAATAATGTTGTTAATTAAAATATCACGAAAACTGTGCGTTGGCATCAGTACTCATTTCTAGCGGTATTCAAATAACCACTGCTTAAAACTTTTAATATTAGTATAAATAATTACTCTACCACAAATTAAAAATACCTATGTAGGATACAGGAATGAAAATAACGTGCCTATAAGTTATACTGTACCTACTTCTTAGTTTTAATTCTTTAATAAATTTTGTTTGTTTCATTTCATAAATAAATTATTTAAAAATGACCTGTCATTTGAGGGAGGCGGAAAAATCATACGTATGACATTGGAGTAAAGTGCCTTTTCCTCCCTTGAATGATTACTGAACTAAACTTCATCCTCGGGCGGAAAAGTAGCAATAATGTACAATAATGTACACATCAGTAAGTACCGACATGCCCGACATTCAATTTCTGTGAATCCAGTGGATAACAATTGTAAATCAAATTCTATAGGTTTAGGTACTTACAAATTCTGGAAACAGACCATTTCTCCCTTTCCCTCTCGAGCGCGAATTGAAATCACAAAATAAAACTTTTGCAGGCATCGTAACCCTGACGAAAAACAGCTGAAGCCGTAAGAACGGTGTCAACCTAATCTAGATAGCCTCGCGCCAGCCACTCGTCTTTACGAAAATATTTAACCGAACAGCTGACTTTGACGTGCAACACCGTCCACAAATTACAGAGACCTTCGCTGCTATCACGTGTAGAGCAACAAATTTAACCGAATATAGCCGATCCAGAATCTGCATTGGCGATAGTAGACGATCTAGCCAGTTTCCTTCGAAATCGCGATGTGTTGTGTCGTTAATACGAGCGTTTGTGGTGATTTAGCGAAGTTTTAACTTTTGTTGCATGCCTAGGTATGTACTGAATGGATCTATTACGAAAAACACGTTCGATATCGAATAGAAATCACGTTCAGTGTCCAGGAGTCGGTGCTTTCTGAGCTAGTTTACGAACAATTGCCTAATATTGCGACAGTAGCTGCAAATATAATTCCACTGAGATTTATATTAGTATGAATGGACTGAAGATCGAATATATTGAATTTCCAAACCACAGAAACAATCTGTTATATTAAAGCAATAAATGTTTAAATTATATTGAGGTGAAGTGGCATTTTGCAATAATTTATTTTTGAATATTGTGAGGTTATGTGTTGGATGGGAACCGCGAACCGCAGTTACTAGATGTTTTAACGCTATTGTTTTATATATTACTCAATCATTATGATCGTTTCATTCTAATTAATTTATATCGGTTCCTACAAAATTTACATTAAGAACTACCTTACCCAGTTACCCTAGAGATTGGAAAAGTGCAACAGTTTTATATTCACCACTTACTTATCAGAAGCCTCTTATTTACGAGAACGATATAAATGTGAAAATCCATTTTTTCACCAATTACGTATACATACTCACCAATCACCATTTTTTTTGTGAACATTAAATGTGAAAATATAGATTTTTCTACCATTATACATATATTAAATCTTTCGAGTAGGTATAGTCACGGAACCCTTTGCCTCTTGGGCCTTGCCAACTCCAACTACCTATACGAGGTATAACGAAAACAAGACTGCTTAGCGCCTGAGATTTGGAAAAATCCTGAGTTATTTGGACTCATTCTCTACAGAGATATTTCGCACAAGGTTGAAAGTTTCGTCATAAGAAAATAAATCCTTATTTGAGATAGGATTCACAAAATAATATTTGAAGTCTTCATATATTGATAATAAATCGTCATCCTGTTTATCTACCAATCTAAATGTCATTATGTCTATTCATATAGAAAAAATTTATAGGTTGTACCAACTAATAGGTACCATTCAAACAAGTTCAATCATGATTTACTTCTTCCTTTGACACAACAGTTAACGAGTTGAGATCACTAGTTTTGTGATTCATATCAAATGCTTCTGGAATCGAATATTTTCATCAAAAAAACTCTACAATCAGCTGTTGTTTGAATGGAAGATATTTTCTGGATATTTGAAAGTACCTAACCACTTTTGAAATTAGAACCATTTCACAAAATATGCCCTATCCTAGATATTATTTGAGTAAAAGACAACAAGAAAAAGTAGGTGTGTAAGATAAGTTTTTCCTTTCTTAATATCTGGAGTGCTTCAAACAGTCTTTTCTATCATCTATACAAGTACATGTGTCCATAATGGTCCACTGGCACATACCAAGGAAAATTTATAAAAACCTAAATGTTGAAAATTCTTATGTGTGCATTATGTCAAGTCGGACAACGTTTTTATTTGCAAATATTTTCGGCAGGAGGGCCTCATTCATTCGACTTTTAACAACTTGAATTTCCCGAAAATTTTATCGGACAAGATTACCACTTCATTTTATTTTACCAACATTATAATCCTTGCCAATTGCACTAATATTTGTGCGAAATCATCAAGAAAAACTGGGGGATTCATAAAATCAAATTATAGAAAAAACTTGATAAGATGTAATAAACTATAAGAGACATTATCCTGATCTGAAATTCATTTCCTGCATTGTTTTTGAAGAACGATGCAGGAATAATCGAGATACTATTGCAATAGTATATTGTGTATCTAGTAATAAAAGCAATACATTTCCGGACGACAATGTAAATTGTTGGCCGAGGCGTTAAGCCGAGGCCAACAAGCATTGAAGTCTGGGAATGTGCTTTTACTACGAGGTACACATACTATATTTTCTGAAATCGCAATCAGCGTTATCAAAAACTAAGGAATTCTACATATTGTTTGAGTGAATTCAATAACTGTTTAAAATGTAAACAAGCCGGCAAAAATTTTCCCGTATCTTTTTCGATACGGGAATAGTATATTGTGTATCTAGTAGTAAAAGCAATACATTCCCGGACGACAATGTAAATTGTTGGCCGAGGCGTCAAGCCGAGGCCAACGAGCATTGAAGTCTGGGAATGTGATTTTACTACGAGATACACATACTATTTTTTCTGAAATCGCAATCAGCATTATCAAAAACTAAGGAATTCTACATATTTTTTGCGTGAATTCAATAACTGTCTAAAATGTAAACAAGCCGGCAAAAATTTTCCCGTATCGTTTTCGATACGGGAAAGTACTTTCCCGTACCGTTTAGGTCCGAAAACGGTCCGGGAAAGTTCGTTGCTTAGCAACGGACTAAAATACTAGATTAGCGTATTTTGAGGCCTGACGTTGCTCCGAGAAAGTGGGCATTCTTGAACGATTTCAGAAAAAGCACTTTCCCGTACCGTTTAGGTCCGAAAACGGTCCGGGAAAGTTCGTTGCCTAGCAACGGACTAAAATACTAGATTAGCGTATTTTGAGGCCTGAAGTTGCTCCGAGAAAGTGGGCATTCTTGAACGATTTCAGAAAAAATATATTGGAGCCCTTGATTTGGATTTTTTGGATCGTAAGTACCACCAAAAAAGCATAATCTCCAATTTTAAATAGAAACTGACCATAATCACAAAACTCGTACATCATATTGGACCCGCCCTATTGAATTCATGAATTAAATCGGACCATAATCACAAAGCTCGTCCAATATATTGGAGTCGCCAAGTTTTTTTCTCAAAAATAATTTATAATGCGTCATCAGTAGTAATACCACAAGTGATTGAATTTTCGCGATAAGTCTGTCGATTCATTTCTGAACGAAACTGAGTTGCTTCGATACAATTCAGTTGAATTCAGAAATAAAAGACAGACTTATGAGATAAATTCAATCACAAGTTGAATTTTATTAGACTTTCACGAAGCATTAAAAGTATTATTATAAACATTAATAATCAATTCATCATAACCATAATCCATTAACTATAATCATAAAAAATGTATTATAGCAAACAATAATTCATTATATAGTTACGATGCGACTCATTTTGACGTTTTCGCCTACAATTGGACCTAGTCTGTCAAAATGTCAAACTTTGCTTTATCATCTATGGTTATATCGTTGAAAACACCAACGCTGACAAACCAATCAGAATTGAGAGATAGCTGGTGTTTTCGCGATAATACAAGTTGTCTTTGATTTGTGATTGGTTAGATTACGTGAATATCTTGAGAAGAGTGGAATAGTCACTGAAACACCTGCAAAATCAAGTTAATCGTACAACTAGAAGTGGGTCAAAATTTATTTGCATGATTTGACCTAAACAAACTTACATACAAACATTGCAAGTTGAATAAAAGCCTGTGGAAAGGGCTATATTATTCCAGAGAAAGACAAGAAGAACAAATACTACTCGCAATAATGGCTATTATTCTTGACTCGTGGTATCATCTACCATTAAGTCTTGCACTTACCTATTTTAGCGAGATATTTTTCCCTCGGATCACAACAATAAAATAGCTTCAACGATAAAAAATATCCAGAAAGTCAACAAATAGCGCAATAAAAAATTCACGACAATACGGTACTGAACTGATTAACGAACAAAGCGAACGCAGTATTTGCAGATTCCTTCAAACTCACAACTCTCAAAAATGTCTTCTATACAATATCGTCAGTACTAATATTGTCACTCCTTGACTTGGGCACAATCGAGATGGTGACTTCTAGTAGTGGTGCACATTTAGATCTAACCATCGTTCCCGTAAGGTTGACTAACTAGCTTGTTTCTCTTTAAACAATGATTTGACGCTCTCAGATCTCAACACGAACTTCATGTTTTCCACAAAATATTATTTTGTGACAGCATTTTCTCTCTAGAGCGGCAATATTGAAAAAATACTCCATCTATACTTACCGCTTTTGTTAGTCGTAGGTGATATTGTGTGCCTAAGTTGAATTAAGTTTAGAGTGTTATTTTTTCTAAGACCTGCGCTTGAGAAAAAATCTTGTGTGTATTTCGAGCAAAAAGTGCTTCGTGTCGAGCGGCAATCTATCACTTTGCGCTCTTGATAAAGAAATAGCTATTCCTATCGGGGTGGGTATATCTTGGAAGAGCTTGGCTTTGGAAGTTATTGCCTTCTGACACGATGGCAGCCTGTATTGTGAAAGAAATGATGAAAATTTGTTCAAGAAATATTCTAAATAATAATTAAATTTTTGTGGACCTCGTCTTTCAACTTGATATCAAAATAGAAAGACAAATATATCTGGGCAAGAAATGATCTACCTATGAATTTGCCTTCAACAACTCGCCTCTATAATAGTTCTCTACATTTCCAAATATGAAACAACGATAGCACACAACGACAAGATGAGACAGTTCTGACATGTCATATTTCTGAGTGAAATTTTTGATAATTGTTTTATAACGAAGAAGAAAACTGTAGTTCACAACAATGAGCTTATGACTTGAGGCATAAGATGTCCGGAGGACTGCTCATTGCTAATATCCTATACAATAGGAAAAGTTGGGTCGAAAATCCATTAGAAAACAACTACTTTCCTGGCTAATGCCACGACGAACATTGAATTACATCTGATGAAATTTCCGTGCAGAGTTCCTACAAGGTTATCTCTGCAATTGCTTGGTTGCATGGGAATGTTCATCGAAACATTCGGACCACCTATATATATATATATATATATATATATATATATATATATATATATACAGTATTATGATAAAGTAATGCACAAAATTCATAAAACGTACAACGATCACTTTTGAAAAAAATGCAAAAACACGTCAAACTGTTTTTTTATTCCGCATCTTTTGACATAAGTTACAAAAATAACACGTCAAAGTTGGTTTATTGGACTGTTTAGTTAATTGAAAAGTTATTATGAAACTTACGTTTATTTCGTTTTTTATTCATTTTCTCGTTTATTTTCTTATGTGAGCCCTACTACAACTATTTTTCCCTTGTGTAAAAACACAAGCTCTATTACATAATGTAATAAAAATCTTAGCTTCCCATTAAAAAAATTTGTTGATGACGTCATAACTTTGACAACTTTTACGTGTTATTTTTGTAACTTATGTCAAAAGATGCGGAATAAAAAAAACAGTTTGACGTGTTTTTGCAATTTTTTCAAAAGTGATCGTTGTACGTTTTATGTATTTTATCACTTTATCATACCCCTATATATCGATTTCGGGGTGTTGCCCCTCATCAGTATAGGGTAGGTCTAGCAGTCAATAACTAAGGACTGCAACGAATGAATCGATAACCAAATCCATTTCAAGACCGAAACTGAGACCGCGCCCGCACAGTGAATAACTCCAAAACTGCGAGCGCCATCCCAGCGCCGGCCACCCAACTAAGCAATACCCATGAACCGCGATCGTCAAGACCGTATAAAACGAAGAAGGCAACTGTAGTTCACAAACAATGAGCTTATGACTTGAGGCATAAGATGTCCGGAGGACTGCTCATTGCTAATATCCTATACAATAGGATTTGGTTATCGATTCATTCGTTGCAGTCATACTGATGAGGGGCAACACCCCGAAATCGATATATAGGTGGTCCGAATGTTTCGATGAACATTTCCATGCAACAAGCAATTGCAGAGATAGCCTTGTAGGAACTCTGCACGGAAATTTCATCAGATGTAATTCAATGTTCGTCGTGGTATTAGCCAGGAAAGTAGTTGTTTTCTGATGGATTTTCGACCCAACTTTTCCTATTGTATAAGATATTGGCAATGAGCAGTTTTCCGGACATCTTATGCCTCAAATTTTTTTATACATTAAAATTGTAAAATACTCATGTGTGACGCCAATAAACCAGTAGCTATCTTAGATATATGATGCTAAACACAGAAATACCGATTTATTTAATCATCTAGCGCGTCCGTTGGCCTTTTATCCTTGGCCAAGACCACAAATATTCCGCTAAATTCCGATCTTGAACTTTATTTCTTTTACGATACTGATAAACAGTTCAGAATGAAGAATAGTTGTGTACTACGTAAGTGTTAAAGTGCGCCATTTTATTTAAAAAAACACACTTTAAGCAACTGTTCAATTGTAACATAAAATGTAATGAAGAAAGACGATGAAGAATGACGTTTCTTATTGACATCATACAAGTCACGAAAAGGTAAGAAAATGGTAAAAGATAATGAAAAACAAAATGAAACAAATAATACAAACTCGTTAAAATTTTACGAGAATTCACAACTTTCATCATAACTTCGATACTTTTTTGCTTTAAGGATGCAAAAGTAGAACCGAATAAGTCTACCTAATCACTGTAATCATTACCAAAGTTGACCATCCTGTAGGCATAACCTTTTGTGAAAAACTTTGAGATATCTGGTTTGCTTCACTAGGACATGCAGGTAATATACGGAAATCCAACCAGTACTACTACAGTGGAAGCAAACTTACTGATTCCATACCTATTCAGGCTATTCATGGCGAGCCTGGCCTGCAGACACATTCCCAACACCCGGCTAAGGTCCAAAGTGGTCTTCATACCGAATCCGGAGCCCAGGCTAAGGCATCCAGACCATTTGGCTTTTCAGCGTCCATGCTTAAAACGATGTAAAAACTAGTTGAAAGGCATATCCGAGATAATGATAGAGAGTATCCAATTTTCTCTAGCTCACACAAGTCTCTCGAAGACTTCCGAGGGTTGCGCGTAGGGATGCAATCGGTTGACGGAAATAACAACAACAACAACCAACACGCCTAACTATCTTCTGTAAAATCCTGTCAGGTGGCGCTCTATGGCCTATTCGGAAGGATTCGATTGGATAATCAATCATATATGCGTCTTATCACCTCAGCCTCCAGGGAAAAAACATTGCTCCAGCCCTGAACCAGTGGAGATCAGCCTTCCTATTCGAAGATACAATGGAGATGAAAGCCACGAGAGGCTGCAGTCAGGGGGAGTACTATCCCCACTATTGTGGAATCTAGTGGTAGATTACACAGACCTGAACCGGAGAGGAATGTCTGCCATTGCTATGCTGATGATATGTGGCTGGCGATAATGGTTAATGGGAAGTATACGAGGGTTTGCATGGATCTGCTGCAATCGACCCTTACAGACGTCAAGGTTGACCCACAAAATATCACGATTGTTCCTTTCACCAGGAAGATAAACCTAGAGGCTAATAGAGCTCTTTGAATCTTTGGTGAAAGCTTACAGATTCCAGGAGAGACAAAATACCTGGGGTCAAACCAAGAACTCGAAGCACTCCTGGATCAAACATCTGGAAAAAGTGATATCATAGACATCACTGATGATGGCAAGGCGCTCCTTTGACATAACTTGTGGACTAGGACCCAAACAATCCCTTTGGCTGTAGGTGATATTGAACCTCTCTCGTCTACATTTGCATATTGTAGCAGATGCGAGGATATAAGCCTGTTTACTGAAGTGCTAATGGAGGTACAATACTAGACCACTTCAAAATAATGGAAGTCATAAAAATTGATACATCTGAGATGCCTCTATATTTCAAACCGATATAATTGCTGTTTCCGTTTGCACGAGGGAGATTCTGGGAAGGGATCCTAGAGACTAACTCATAGTCATTCCCTCCACCAGTCAGACGGCAATAAAGGCCATGCGATCATGCAGGTTTTCTTCCAAACTAGTTTTAGGACTCACAAAAACCTGAGCGACCTAGGAGCACAAAACAAGATGAAACTTGTCTAGGTACCAGGACACAGGGGAATAAGAGCTCTATGCCCTAGCGGACCAGCCTGCGGAATCTTGCTTGTGGACATTAAGCAGGACACGAAGGAATGGTTTGAGAAACATCATCAATCCTCCTGGGAGAATGCCTATGGCAATACTCACGGATAGATGATGATGGGGCAATTTGGTACTGTAGATAGCAGAAGTCAAGGAACGCTGACAGCAACTACCACTTGGATAAGTGACTGACGTGCTTAAATAGTTTGACATACTGCTTAGCATTACACGTTAAATAGTAAGGGCCTCATCTTCCTTAGCTCTTGAAATCTCTCGAAGAGTTTCGAGGACTGCTCATAAGAGTGTCAACTGCGAAGAGGCACGCCTGCAGTCAAATGTCAATGCAAGTCACTGCGAAAATTTTAACCAATGGCATATATCCTTAGCCCACAAGCGACGCACCCAATTTGCACCTGCACAGGTAATTCTAAAAGGGTCTATTCAGAGAAAATGGTACCATTTTTTGCCGCAATCAATTCTTCGAAATTTACCTAGCGGTTCAAAATTTAGGCGGCAGGAGGACTATTTACGACCGCATTGTAGGTATACTTCTTAGAACGTTTTGTTTTACATAGAGACAGCTGCCATCAAGCTGTGTAACTCCAAGGACCATGGAACCTATATAAGGACATATAGATTCACGAGGGATGTATATTTTAATTTCCAAGATAGCGGCACCGGGGCCTGTTTAAACAATCAGAATGCACTTGTTAATTTAGGTCGTTTACTATCTCTAATGTCTCTGCAAACGATTTCCATTGCATCTGAGTATCATTAGTTGCATTCCAAATGGCATGCAATAACGCTTAATTAGGATGCATTCCAATTAATTTGGTGTGAATAGTGGTGGTGCGAGCGTTATTGGATTGCATTATACGTTTCTATTCATTGAGAAACATGAGAAAACGACTCTGCAGGAGAAAAATATCATCTGCATGGTGACTTTGGTGGTCTTGCTAATATGACAACTATCTATTTAGCTTAGATTTCCCAAAATTTATATGAGTACGTATGAGTTTTTTGAAATAATTTCAATTCATTGCAACCTTCGTTATTTGACATTTTACACGTTCATTGTATTGATGGACTAGACGATTTCATACTTCTTTCACTTCAACCGGAATATTATTATAATCTTGAATAGGGAACAGCATGTTATCAGTTCCTCTAATGTTTGTCCTTTCGCTAAATGTTTTCCTTTTTGATATGATTAGATTTTTATCTGGAATTCGCAAATACTTGATTTGACCAAATCAATATATTCATTGGCAGTGATGTGGCACAGTAATACTTTTTATCAAATTAAAATTTAAAAGCTTTTATTTTACTTGCTCTGTGTTTGCGTTTGTTAGATGGGTACAAATCTTGCAAGCTGAATTAGAACCACTTTCTCTTATCCTATGGAATTGAAATTTTACGTGTTGACTCAGTTCCGATGACACATTAATGTCGAAGAAATTGTCTACACCTGCCCCCCGAAAGCTAGATACTGAACTCGTCGGGTTTCGAAAGTTTCCTTGGCGGATTTCAACGTCATATATTACAGCGATAAAAAATAGGTAGGGGGCTCGCCCCCCTCTTGTTCTCGGAAAAATTTGGAAAAATCGCGAAAACAAAATCGGAAAAATCCGTAATAATAGTGAAATATATCTGACCGTCGAATATTATGGTTTGAAAAAATTTCAGTTCCCTGTTCCCCCTCAAAAGCTAGATAGAGAAATCAAAGGAATTCGGAAAATAATGATAAAAAAAAATCGATTGGGTGGCTCGCCCTCATTTCGTGCCACGAAAAAAAAATAGAAAAACTCGCTAAGTAAAAATCCGTAAAAATAGAGAAAATTTTCTGACCATTGAATAATACGGTTTCAGAAGAATTTACTCCTCTTCGCGTGGAAATTCGGAAAATTTTCAACGGTTTCACACATGGAAAATTACGACAAAAAATATGTCTTCTGTTGAGCCCCCCCCCCCCTTCCCCTCTTTTCAAAAAATTTGCAAAAACTTACGAAAAAAATTCGGAAAAATCCGTAAAAATAGTGAAAAATATTCAACCATCGAATAATATAGTTTTAAAAATGTTACCCTCCTATCTAGATTGAGAATGCGTAGAAAATTGGAAAATTTCCTGATTGTTCTGGACGATGAAAGTTATGACGAAAGAAAATATTGTTCAGGGTGCTCAGACCCCCCTAAAGTAGCGAAAACTCATAAGGTCACGGTACTGATGAACGAAGACTGTTGCCAATTGTATTATTCTAGTACACACAGTACTGTTCACCATGCAGGTGTCTATTTAGGCCTTAAAGCTCTTCGCTGCTGGCCAAGCATATGTGGCTTGAGTAGGGTCAAGTCACTGGAATGTCTCTTCATTGAAGTAAATTAAAAGGCAACAATGACGCAATGACGCATTAATTGAAATTAACAGAAAGAGGCATTTTTTAGAGAAAAGCTTTCATTTAAATTCACTTAAAAGAAGAAAATTAATTTTAAAGTGAATAAAACTCATAATTTTGTTGTATTATAAAATTTTAAATGATATAAAAGCTTGTCGCGAGAATAAATCTTGAGGTAATTTTGAATTAAATTCATAAAAAGAAATACATATATACTTCTCACGACAAGCTTTTATTTAATTCAAAATTTTATAATATAACAAAATGATGGGTATAATTCATTTTGAAATTTATTTTCTTCTTCTTAGTGCATTTTATTAATAGCTTTTCTCTGAAAAGTGTTTCTAAAGTTTATTATTTATTCTACATCAAAATATGTCTATGGAATCGTGAATACAATCATAATTTCGTGTATTTCTCACAGTTTATCTTACGTTTTTCGGGTTCTACTAATTGATACGTTACTGTTCAACTGCCTTTATTAGCTCAACTCAACTTGACAACACTGTACTACACTTCATCAACTGTCACCTACTAAACTACTGTCAAATCTTCAAATGAATTACTTATACAGGGTGTTACTTATGTACGTTTAGAAAATTCAGGAGCATGTTGCTGACGTCAAAGTAAGAAGAAAAGTTCATATAGACTTATTTCCGCAAGTCATTTGTTTCCGAGATACAGAGTGTCGAATTTGAATTATCATGTTTATATTTCGCGAATAAATTCCAATATAATTTTGATATTTGAGTAAAGTTTGGAGTAATTTTCAATGATAAAATAAAATGTGATGTTAGTTTTTCACTTTCGTGGGGGTGGCGGATGTTTTTTCAGTCATTTGCAATGTCTATTTTTGGGCGAACCTTTATTACGTTTTCTAGTGAAAAAATCGATTTTTCGAACAATTTTTTTGTAAAAAAGGTATTTCCTGGTAGAGGTCGCTGCGAGCAACTTTTTTTCGAGTTATTGAGATTTGAAATAATCGATACAAGTGATTTTGAATGATAAGATGTTTAAATTCATAATTAATTTAAGTAGTTAAGGAAATATGACACTAAGGTAAACACGATTAAATTTCCACAGATTTATTGTCTTCGCGACATGTTTCGATACACTGTATCAAGCGAATGTATTACATTCGCTTGAAAAAGATACAGTGTATCGAAACATGTCGCGAAGACAATAAATCTGTGGAAATTCAATCGTGTTTACCTTAGTGTCATATACTATGAATTTCCATCAAGTAAAGGCCACGTCAATCCAAAAAAAGTTAAGGAAATTATTATTCTTCAATTTTTTTTCAAATATGAATCGGGTGTCATTGCGATTTGATACGAATAATAATAACAGTAATTAAGACCAATTTAATAATGAAACAGCAAGATTCATTTTTTGACTATATTAAAGTGTTGATTGTAGAAGACCATTGAATGAAAGAAAACCTGATAGAGATACAAAAAAGTTATGACACTTCGAATGACTGAAAAGATATGTAGGTGGCACAACCCCCACGAAAGCGATAAACTAACATCAAATTTGATATTTTCGTTGAAAAATAGTCCCAAACATCAAACTCCACTCGAATATCAGGATGATATTGGAATTGATTCACAAAAAAAATAAGAATTGAACTTTGACACGCAGTATCTCAGAAACAAATAACTTACATATATACATAAATAACGGACATATTATTATGTGTTATGAACTTTTCTTCTTATTTTGACGTCAGCAATATGCCCCTAATTTTATACACGTACTTAGGAAACACCCTGTAAATCAAAAGTATAAGCTTCTGGACGTTCTCAAACAATGAAAATAATCTTAAGTGGAGATCACAACCAAAATTTTACGCTTTGCTTCTTACGTTTCGTATTCTGATTGAATAAGTAGAATCTGCAATACAACTGACGCAAAGAGCTGAATATCCACAGCTTTTTGTATTGCAAAATTCGATAAGTGTTTACATCTCAGTGAAAGTATGGTGAAATACTTATTTTATTTAGTTCTTCATCTGATATACCCATAGACATATTATCATGTCTAATTATTATCATTCTTCCTTTTATCATAAAAAAAAACACGAGGTTATGTTTTCTTGTTGAGAAGAAAATCGAATGACGTTGACGTTTTCTGTTGTTAATGACATTTTGCTTCAGTTTGATTTCAGATTCTGCTTCACCAATCAGGTAACGAAACTTGAAAGCAAAACGTGAAAAGATTGAATGACAACAGCGCTTTGGACCGAGGTGGAACATCTCGCTAAAATGTGTACGAGACTTAAAATATTTAAAAGACCGAAAGACTCAAGCCGATGACTGAAGCGAAGATTCAATGACTGAAAATTGACTAAATGACTCAAAATTTCTAGTTGTACGAGATTTAAAGGAGATATTTTCCCATCGCTTAGACTACAATAAGAATGTTCTACGTTAAGATCTTGAACAAGAATTAGTGGTTCTAGAACCACTAATTTGAATTAATTGAAGATTTATAAAAGTTAAATGGCATTTCTAGAAGAATTCACGATCTTACCAGGTAACCAACAAAACCTTCTAATCTAACACCAATTACTGATAATAGAGAATAAGTTATTCGAGTTCGGACCCTGGCGTTGTTCATAACAACAGTTCCTGATAATTATCGCCAGTCATTAAGAATAACGACGCCCAATTTCAGTTCGACGCTATATCGTGATTCCCGAATGAATTCCCATTATTTCATTATCGAATTTCGTCGTATTCGATTTCTATTAAATCGTAATCCACGAATACATGGCACTCCAGTCGGGATATCGAGATTATGTCAAGTCATTAAAGTCGATTATCTGAATAATGCCTCGTTTCGGTGCGATCTGCATCGCTATCAGGAGTCAATTCTGCAGGAAATTGGTTAGTTACAGAACGCGTCTCAATTTTCGATGTTTAGGAAATCGAGTCCTTCAATTCGTAAACGCCCCAGAGAAGATTAATGTCCTAGGGTATTTTGGTAGATCCTGATTTTTCTAGATAGCATGTCCTGATTGAATCCCGAGTTTGTTTGAAGATGATCACATTGATCACAGGGTACGAAAAGTTCAATCAAAGATTATCTATAATTTTATATCGAAAATAACAGAGACCGCACAAAAAATGCAGAAATAGCTGAACTGAACAAAAAAATGTGGATCAACTGGGATTCGATCCCGAGAAATCTTAGTTTAAGGCAGAGTGCGTTAGATCACTATGCTGTTGTAGTTGCACTGTAGCTGGTGTCGATCACATAGAGGATTATCAACTGACGTCACATCCAAAATTTCAAGTGGCATGACTCAGCCAAGTAAATTGAAATATTATAATAGTTACAAGTCTGTAATTAAATTTCAAATCGAAAATAAGTTTATGACATAGGAGACGAAAAGATGAAAATTGGAACTTAAGGTATTTGAAACGCTCGAGCAGTTTTCTTAAAAAATACGCTTAAAATTTGGTATGATATTTCTCGACTGTGGCTACATCGGCTGAATTTTTTTGAGAATTTTCGTCTGTTTAGAATCAGAGATAATTGTACTCAAAGTTGATCCCCAATAGACTTAAATCATAGCACGATAGGACAAATACAATCATTGTTTCAAAAAATACGCTGTACAGAAGAAACGCGTCTTACAAATTCGATGGAGTACTAACACATGTCAATAAACTCGATTACAATGCTAATAATCAAATCAGGAAAAATTCGACCGTCTAATTATAGAAACACAAGCTCCCAAAGTCGGCAATGTTGTGATCGATGAGAGCATAAAAATGACCACGTCAATTGCAATGGCAACAACGCGCTGCAGCTCGTAAGGAACACGAGAAAAATATCCCGAAATTAATAGATAAGGAAATATAGAAAATAGAATTGAGAACTGAGAGCAAACCCAATCTTCTTACATTTATGAAGTTTATCATGGATATTATCCTCTTGCATTCATCCTGCAGTTGGAATAGCAAATGCCCCACCTTTATTTGTTGAGTCGACCCGGAGCGCATATGGTGGTGGTACTCTTTTCGTCTGCACTTATGTCCAGATCGGGGAGATTATCACCATTATAGTCTATATAATACATACTTATAGTCTAAGAGCTAGCAACATTTTCAAGAGAGCATTTCAGTTCGGCCAGTTTTTAGAAATGTTATCTCTCTCACTCTCCCATACGTCATACGGGCCATCTGGCTGGCGGTAGAGGTTGCGTTCATCACTGCGCATCGTACCTGTTCTGTACAGGTACTATATTGATTTTTCAAGAAGGTTTCTTTTTTTATTAGTTTCATTTAACTTTTTGATACATGAATACATTATTGCCAGACATTTTTATCGTTGTTTAAACTGTGCCAGACGCCAATAACAAAATAAAGAAAAAAATTGAATAATATACAAAAAAGAATTCAAAATATTTTAGTATGGCTGAAATTTTTATATGATGTTTTTTAAGTATCTACAAACCCAAATTTAATTTGCCAAACAATAATTCGGTTGTTAAACCTCCAGCCAGACCGATTTGAAAGTGAAAAATTATTGGGCATGTTAGAAGAGTAAAGTCAGTCAGGCGCTAGTTGCGCAAGCGAGATAAACCACAACAGCCGTTTGCAGCTTTGGCCGGCTGATGCACCTGCGCATAAGCCTCACAGTGGATCATGTTCTATGGGGTCTGTGGAATCATGTTAAAAACTGAAGTTGGTGATGATTCTCAGAGTACAATGTGGTACATTTTGTTCTCATAATAATACCACATCACTTTTCACTTTCAAATCGGTCTAGCTGGAAGTTTAACAACCAAATTATTTTTTTCCCTTAGGTGTTTGTTTAGCACATTAATTTTGGGTTTGTAGATACTTAAAAAAGATCATATAAAAATTTCAGTCATATTAAAATATTTTGAAAAAATAAGTTATTTTTTAATCAAAATCAGCGTCTGGCACAATTTAAACAACGATAAAAATATCTGGCAATAATTGATTCATGTGTCAAAGAGTTCAATTAAAATAATAATAAGAGAAGAAACCTTCTTATAATAATTTGAAAAATAAATATTTTACCTGTATAGGAACGATGCGCACTGATAAACGCAACCTCTACCGCCAGCCAGATAGCCCGTATGACGTCCGGAAGAAAGAGAGAGGTAACATATCTATAAACTGGCCTTACTGAAATTCTTGTTTTCCCGACGTTGCTAGCTCTCATACTATTATTCCAATTTCCATTTTCATTTAAACTTGAAAACTTTTTCGATAAGTTGAAAAACTTCTGACATGTATAATGTATATTTTGACTTTGACTTTGAATTTTTGCCAAGCTCGGGGATAACTCTACGATGAGCGTACCTTCTGAGCTCTCTTCACATATTTCTAATTTTCCATTTTTTTGCAGCCAACATCGCTGCGACTGCATTGCGTATATTTTTGTCAACTGGCTTTCCTTATGAACCGTCTCTTGTGAACTGAATTGGTTCGAGCCATTGTGTTAACAATTTATCAGTTTTCAATCACTTTCAAGCAATCTGATCGTCTGGACTAGGAAAGTTACTGACACTAGCGACAGAGTAGTATTGCCCAGCGCCTCCGACTCTAGATTGGATGATTGAAATGGTGGGTACACCAAGTTTACTTTTATGATCGACGTATGAAATAGAAAACTTTTGGCCCATACCGTATCATTCCAAAAACCTCAATTGAAATCATGTGGATCACTCGGGTTTCGAACCCGAGATCTCTCAGTTTCCGGCCAAGTGCATTAGACTACTACTATTAATCCTGTTTCATGGAAATTTCGAATTCAATAACAACCACGTTATCTCTCATCTTTGTCTTGTCTTGTAATGGTCTAAATCTTTGCGGAATTTCAGCTATAGGATTAGAAGGGTCGCAGGTAATCACACAAAATTATCCTGTAAGAAGGGTCCATGATAACTGCAATCTCAAACATCTCATAAGATAACAAATAGCTTATAATCAGTTGATATCGAAATCTGACAATTTAGATTGAACCTGCTGGAATTTGATTACCACGGAAAGTAATGAGGTAAAAAAAGGTAGTTAGCGAAAGATGTAACTCCTGACGAGTTTTATGATATTTGTATTCAATATTTTGAGTGATATTATAAGTTCACTACCTGAGATCAGAATGCAACCATTTTTAATGATCCTCTGAATCATCTAGATTCACTTTTTCTCCATCAAATAACTGAAAGTGAAGTTCTTGTCCTGATATGTACGAAATGGCAAGCACATTAATGAAAAGTACTTGTTTTTTCTTCTAGAACCTCAATTATTGTATCTGCAATTGAAAATTCCCTGATGAGTTCAATTTAACTGAATATTCGGGATTATAAATATGTGAAAAGTTGTATTCAAATTGGCTAAATAGCAGGTATAAGTACATTGAGTTTTCCAATACCTCATTCACCAAGATTCAGAATTAACGTTTGTTAATCTTCACCAGTACCATAATATTTTACTCACACCGGGCCTGTTACAAAAAAACACTAATGACGTACATGCGCATTGCGGACTAATCCGTACTTTTTACAACACATTTGACATATGAAAGTAGCTTTCTAGAATAAGTATATAATATACAGGGTGACCCAGAGTTAAACCGCCAAACGTTGAGGATCGGTTTTTCAGGCAAAAATATTTATTTTGTTTCCTTCAATCATGTGTCCTAACTTGCTTCGTTTTCGAGATACAGGGTGTCAAACTTCCTTGACCTGCGAGCTCTCCTGACTTAGCCCCTATGGATAATATGTCCTGATATGTACGAAATGGCAAGCACATTAATGAAAAGTACTTGTTTTTCTTTTAGAACCTCAATTATTGTATCTGCAATTGACAATTCCCTGATGAGTTCAATTTAACTGAAGTGATATTTAAAGAAGGTGACGAAAATACCATTGGCAACTACCGACCAATATCGATAATACCGATTTTCGTTGAATGTTTTGAAATTATTCTGAAAGCCGCTTAATTTCGTACTTTACTATAGGTACACAAAACGTGACATGAAGGTCAGTCCGGCTTCTGACAAAACTGTATCACTGTTCAAGCAATACAAGGACTTGTGGCTGACATAGTCCAGAGCTTTGAGGCTGGTTAACACACGGTTGTGTCTATGTAAGACTTGAGCAAGGCCTTCGACTGTGTTTCTTATACAGTGTCATTAGATACGGTATGCTCGGTACACCATGGACAACAGCTATTCTGAAATCGAAAACATCCACTTTGGGGTACCTCAAGGTTCCATTCTTGGCCCAATTTCGTTTATTATCTGTATCAATTACATATTTCATCAGATGTTTCGAACCAAATGTGATTGTTTCGTAGATGATTGCTGTCTTTATGCCTTCGACAAGAAACTAGATAACTTGGAAAAAACTTTCAAGGACTTTTTATAAAAAGCTAAAATAAGATTTTGGTAGGTTTCCGGATTTTGCCGTGGTCTTCTTTGGTTAAAATCTCCAAAAGTTTCAACTGCAACTGCGGCAGTCATCATCACTGGCGTGGTCGAAATACTCTTCTTTACGTATCAACTGAAACTGAAGCTACTGTCTCTGACATGTGATTTATAGTGCTGATTTTGCGCGCACTTTCTGTGATGGCGGGGCGCGTACTTTCCGCGCGAATCGGGTGCTTCGTTTTGGCGTCTTTCAATGCTGTGTGCCAGATCTTTGGTAGATATGTTCTCTCTTCCTTTGTATTGAAGTTCTCTTGGTGTTTGTGTATTTCTACCTCTTCTAAATACATTCTTGTTGAATAATGATTCGACGTTGCTAGTCTCTCGGTATTTTCGAAATGGATCTTGTGTTGTCCGTCGGACAATGCATGTTCAGCGACTGCGGACTTATCGGTCTGTCCTAATCGACAACTCCGCTTGTGCTTAACTAGGCGTGTACCAATGCTCCTTTTGGTCTGACCGATATAAACTTTACCACAGCTACATGGAATCCTGTAAACTCCCGCTGATTTGAGTGGATCTCTGCTGTTTTTAGATGATCTCAGATACTCCCAAAAGATGAGATCCACTCAAATCAGCGGGAGTTTACAGGATTCTATGTAGCTGTGGTGAAGTTTATATCGGTCAGTAGAAAAAGATCATTGGTACCCGCCCAGTTGAGCACAAGCGGAGTTGTCTATTAATTGAGACAGACTGATAAGTCCTCAGTCGCTGAACATGCATTGTCCGACGGAGAACACAAGATCCTTTTCGAAAACACCGAGACTAGCAACGTCGAATCATTATTCAACAAGAATGAATTCAGAAACAGTAGAAATACACAAACACCAAGAAAACTTCAACAGAAAGAAAGAGAGAACATATCTACCAAAGATCTGGTACATAGCATTGAAATGCGCCAAAACGAAGCAATGACACCCGAATCGCGCGGAAAGTACACGCGAACACGCCATCACAGAAACTGCGCCCAAAATCAGCACTATGAATGACATGCCGGAGACGATAGCTTTAGTTTTAGTTGAGTCAAGAAGAGTACGACCACGCCACTGAAGATGACTGCCGCAGTTGCAGTTGAAACGTTTGGAGATTTTAACCAAAGAAGACCACGGCAAAGCCCGGAAACCAACCAAAACATTGACGCCAGCCGTGAAATCCTACATTCCTATAAAACTCATAATGTTTTTTCAACCAACAATCCTCAATTATCTTCATACGGAAACTGAGCAGATTTGCTAACCTGGCAGTTTTGAAAACAGCCTACTATAGCTCATTTCACTCTCATATTAATTACGGTGTTAGTATTTTGGATAATATATCAGAATTACTCATTTTATTTTGAAAATATTTCTTCTTTGTATCGGACACTAGTTTGTCATGAATCAATTTACACGTCTTATATAGGCCATTTTCAAGGTATACTTATGTCTGAGGTTAATGTCGGAAAATCTAATAGACTACAAGCCCATATAACAATTTGGGGAGCACTCTGTGTTTTCATAGATCTATCCAAGGCCTTTGACACTGTTAGTCATCCACTACTATTGAAATCACTAGAAAATATTGGCATAAGAGGAATCTCATTGAACATTTTCAGTAGTTACCTGTCAAACAGAGAACAGTGCGTGAAAATAGATGAGTTCCAAAGTGATTTCAAAAAAATTGAATACGGTGTACCGCAAGGCACCATCTTAGGTCCAATATTATTTAATATTTATATAAATGACTTCTTTCTATTACCAACCTGTGGAAAAATCTTTACATATGCTGATGATACAGCCATCTTTTATGAACACTCCTCCTGGATCTCCTTGAAAAAAAAAGTAGAAGACGATCTTATGATTATTAAGGAATGGTTCTCCTATAAACTTTTAACTATCAATTCAAATAAAACTTATTACCTACCTGTATATACAAATTCTCGAAACTCTCCTTCCTTTGAAAATCTGAACATTTCTGATTTGTTTACAATTTCAGCGGTCACTCACCTAAAATACCTAGGAATATTCATAGACTGTAACCTGAAATGGGATGTACATATTAACTTCGTAGTGAAAAAATTACAATTTTTGATCTATCGTTTTGAAGTATTGAGAGACATACTTGATGTAAAAACCTTGAAAACCCTGTACTTTGCCCTCATTCAATCTCATATATCTTATGGCATTTTGGCGTGGGGGGCAGCAGGTAAAACGATTCTGAATATACTAATGATTACTCAAAAACGTCTCTTGAAAATAATTTACAATAAGAAAAGGACCTACTCTTCAAATAATCTCTATCAGCAAAGTGAAGTTATGGACCCAGTACAACTATTTTTTTATTATAGCAACATAAGAAAACACAAAATGAAGCATGAATTGCAAAAAATAGATCATGAATATCACACAAGAAACAGAGAACATACATACAAAGAACCTTTCATGAATAAAGCTATCGGACAAAAAAGTCACACTTACCTAAGTTTAAAATTATATAAGACTTTACGCGAAATATTAAAAAATATCAAAAACATAAATAGATTAAAAAAGAATTGAAAAAATATATTTTATCTAAACTTCGCGCTGAATTACACAACTTAATATATTCGTGAGTGTTACCTTTTCCCTCGTTATAGTAAATAGATTATAGTATATAGATTATAGGTATGTATAGATGTATAGCGTATAATTAATCGTGTGTGTCCTTGTGTGAGTGGGTGCGTGGGTGTGTATATGCGTGTGTATATGTTTTCATTTATATTTACACCTATTTATATTTGCACTTTTTTATATTTCAATTTTTTGTATATCTCCATTTTTTATATCTACACTTTTTTATATTCAGACCTTTTATATTTAGACTGTTTATATTTACACTTTTTTATATTTGTACTTTTTTATATTAACACTTTTTTATATCGACACTTTTTTATATTTACACCTTATATTTGCACTTTTTTATATTTACACTTTTATAAAATTTTATGGTACCCTTTGCCTCAGTCACATACAAGCTATACTTTCGTGACTTACTACGTTTATTACCTCCATAATGTATTTTATTTATTTATTATTTATTTATTTATTTGACCCAGGATGAAACATATTCAGAACGATGCTGCTATATGAAAAAACAACCTTAGGCACTATGCCGTCAATTCTTGGTGGTGCAAATGACTGTAATAATAATAAAATAATTTTTCATCTGAAGAAGTGCTCTTCCGACAAAATATTCTTGTACGGCATTCGTCACGTTGGTAGGTTATGAAATAATAATCTCCTAGAACCTACTGCCGTACAAAAATAATGGGACCGGAATCCAGGATATATTTTTTTTAATTTTCGGAAATTGAATTTTTTTTCTGATGGCTTCCGGTCCCATTATTTTTGTACGGAAGTAGGTTCTAGGAGATTATTATTTCATAATCTACCAACGTGAGGAATGCCGTACAAGAATATTTTGTCGGAAAAGCACATCTTCGGATGAAAAATGATTATTATTATTATTACAGTCATTTGCACCACCAAGAATTGACGGCATAGTGCCTAAAGTTATTTTTTCATATAGCAACATCGTTCTGAATATGTTTCATCCTGGGTCAAGTGACCGCCCCAAATTGTTATATGGGCTTGTAGTCGATAACTTCTTCATGACCCACTTTTTTTTGGATCTCTAGCTGAGTATACTTTCCGTTTGGAAAAATGTTTATTGAAGTAGCATGAGATAATTTGGAGGAAACAGATGCCTTGCTACAGTGGAGTCGAACACCTCTCATTCTTTAAATCTTGAAAAGCTTGAATGGAATGCTCTTTATAAAATGTTTTTGATTCTGTTGATGGCTGAATATTTGTATCTGAAGAAATATCGGTGTCAAATTCAAGGATATAACAACATAGTAATATAATTAAATTAACACAAGGCTTGGAATCAATTTGGTAATCTTTACCGGAACTTAAAAGCTTTTACGTAAAATCAGTACTCTTTCACAGCGTGACGATTGACTAATAAGTCTAAACAAATAATTTTACATGTTCGTATTACGTATACACATGGGACGAGCGTGAAAAAAATTGTTTGAATAACAGCTTACGGCAGATTAGCAAGTGTGCTGTAATTTGTTCAATAAACGAACGAAGTGGCCATTATTCATTTTTCATTTCGTCAATGGAGGCTCGTTAGGTTTTCAAACAAATACTTGGTGTCGATTCTGTAAATTGTTATTATTATACTTTGAAGTTAATAGTTCGCTGGCATTCATAGAGTGGTTTTCGATCGCTTGGATACATGCCATAAACAAAAAAGTTTGTTGAATTTTCTGATAGTGTTGTTATTCACTGTAGGTGGTTCCAAGTGGCGATGGAAATGATCAGTTAAACTCGGTGAATTTACAAGGTGTTGTATGATGGTTCTTCTCAGTTTCATTTTATATAAGTCCACGTCTATTTGTAAAACATCCCACAATGGATTCGTCAAGTCAAGCAGTTTTTGAAATATTGAGCTCTGGTAATTCTCTATTATCCTCCATTTCTGCATTATTTTTGTCTTGGATGTTAGACAATTCTTCTCAACCGGTAGCGAGGTTTTCTTTTGATCTATGACACAGTATAGTTCCTCTTGTACAATGTGGCAAATTTATTTTCTACGTGATCTTAAGGTGCGCAAGAACCGCATTCCATGTGTTATTCAAATCACACGTGAAAAGTGGCAAATGTGAAAAACACATAGATTACGATTGGTATAAAAAATCAGGAAATAAACTTAGGAAATATACCAACAATTATTTCTCAACATATTTTAATATATTATATAAAAGTATTTTATAGGCTGACCAATAATAGCTTTGAACATTTTTATTTTATGCAGGATCAGAACTGCCAATAATAAACCAAAAGAAAATTGATGGATAGTTGATGATCTCAGTGATAAAACCAAGCCAATTCCATTAAATGTAACAAACCTCAGAAAAATCTCAATGATTTGTATTTGTATCTATTGGCAAAAAACATGAGAACATAAAAGCCAGCTGTGACCCCTTGGAATACCTCAAAAATGTAAATGTTATTGAAAATTTCATTCTAACTGATAGGGATATATGTGAGCTTATACAGATAGTCATTGATATCAAAAATAAAAATTTGGTGGGTATGGATGGAATATCTGCAAAATCATTTCAAAATCTTGGTTAAATGCATAGATGAATCATTCAAAAATGGTATGTTTCCAACTTGATTGATAGGAAAAACTTGAAATGAGAAACAATATAATTTCCCTGTTCATATTTGTGTGTTTTTAAACATGAACGTGCAACTGGACTTTAAAATTTGTAATTATCTATATTAATTTTTTTTTCAATTTTTTTTTGTAGAACTCATAAGTGCACAATTGTTGTAAATTCTTATACCCATGCACAAGGGAAACCTTTTTTTGGGCACCCTGTATTTATTTACCACTTATGAATATAGATAACTATTATGTTTTATATGATACTTTTGTAAATGGTAAATAAATTGATTGATTGATAGAACTTGCCTGAAAATAACCATGGTTAATCCATTACATAAGAGCAGAGATCTGGAAGATCCCTCAAATTTAAGGCCTATTTTATTATCACCAGCTCTCTCAAAAATCATTGAACGATTAGTAAAAGAAAGACCAATGTCCTTCTTTTCGAGAAACAAAGTGCCAATTCAGTTCAATTAGGCTTCCAGAGTTCAAAAAGTATCGCAGATACTATTTTTTCCTTTATTGAGAATGCTCACTCTAGCATTAATGATGGCAGAGCTGTTGCGGCAGTGTTTTGCGATTTTTTGAAAGCATTCGATTGCGTGGATCAAGGCGTAGCCAATTGTGAATATGAAATCATCAAGTGGGCAGTCTTATCTCAGTGACATTGAACATGGAGTACCACAGGGGCCTGTTTTGGGACCAGTCTTGTTTTCAATCTATATAAATGATCTAACGTCGCAGGACTATTCACTATTTTTGCTGACGATACCACTATTATGGTAATAAAGAAATTTTTCAACCATCAAATATGATAAATGCATAGGTTCAAAATATTCTAAACTAGTGTAGCGCGAACTCTTTGTTTCAAACGATACCACTATTATGGTAATAAAGAAATTTTTCACCTATCAAATATGATAAAAACATAGGTTCAAAATATTCTTAACTAGTGTAACGCAAACTCTTTGTTTCAAACTAAATAAAACAAAACTAGTTACTTTCAAATGTTTACCAGGCGATTTAGAATTGAAGAATCACTACATAGAAAACAAACAACATTCTGAAATTTTTAGGTATTAACATAGACAATAAATTAAATTTTCAAGAATCTGTAACGCATTTAAGTAAAAAAGTCTTCAGTGGATGCTACGCCATTAGAGTGATATCAAGTGAGCTAAGAGAATCACATATTTGCTATGGAATTGAACAAAAAGTTTAGAAGTTCAGAAGATCTATCACCTTCGACAATAAAAGTATATTTTGACTTAACAAAAATATCAGAATGGCAAAATATATATTTCTGGTAGCCACGAGAAGGAATGTCTTGAAGTATCAAGAAAACATGAGGTAGGGATTAGAGTTTTTTCATTCATTATTTTGTTTTGAAAGTCTTCAAATTGACGAGAAAGTGGTCAATCTCGATAAAACTGCTACCTACCTATGATGTTTCTAACACATCCAGCATACAACTACTAATTAATAACAAAGAATTTAGGGTTTCAAATATATTGAGCGATCTTATGTTTCTCAACAAATAGAATAAATACATAAGGACATTTTACCAATACCCACTAACAAAGCTAAAATAGCCAATAGATTGAAAAAGAAAAAAAAAATAGAAATTCAAACCAAAAACTTGCTATATGAACAGTGTTATCCAGTGTTTGTCGAATACTGAATGGTTGCTGGAATATCTGAAGAAGAATGCTTATATAAGAGATATTAACACCAAATTATCAAAAATGAAGGGAGCTTCGATCAAAGCATTTGCGGAAGTGATAAAGGAACTGTGGTCAGAAGATGCGTCGGATCGAGTTGTTAATACAGTCTCTTTGAAAAGTGAAATCCAAAGATTTGCACCACATTTCTTCAGTTATGACCAACAAGATGCCCAGGAGTTTTTACGATATCTACTGGAGGGACTACGCGAAGACGTGAATGCAATAACGGATAAGCCCAACTTCATTTCGGCCGAGATTGTCCCTAAACTTAAAACTTGTGATGAGTCCAGAGAGTCATGGTCTAGATACTTGGGAATGGACAACTCCAAGATAGTAGATAACTTTGTTGGACAGCTGAAATCAACATTGAAATGTGCACATTGCGGTCACTGTTCAGTCACTTTCGATACATTCTGGGACCTTTCTCTTCCGATATCAAAAAGAACAGGCCAACTTAGACTCTCGTAATGTTTAGATTCATTCATTAGGGAAGAAACTATGGATGGTGATGAGAAACCGACATGTTTGAACTGCAAAAGAAAGAGGAAATGCACAAATTCTCTATTGATTCAGAAATTCCCCAAAATTTTAGTTATCCATTTAAAAATATTCTCTCAAACACAAAGATTTAGAGGAAAATTGAATATAACCATTGATTTTCCCCTGGAAGGTTTAGATTTGAGCAACTACACTGCAGACAATGTAGCCCCTTGTCGCTATAACTTGTACGCAGTGACGAATCACACCGGGACTACTAATAGCGGACACTACACTGCTTAGGTACTGTAGGCATCCGAATACAGGCACATGGCACGAATACAACGATTCTTTAGTTTCAACGATTCATTCAAATTCCCTCCTCAGCGGAAAGGCATATATACTGTATTCTACGAGCATGAAGACACTTCATCACATGTTCGAAATTATACTTAGTTTTATTTTATGAATATTATTGTTAATTTAGTTATTTCAATCGTAGTTAATTCGTATCTGTAGTAACGTATAATAAACATCAAACATTTTGACAGTCATTTTTACGTCTATTTTATACTGAATTTAAAGAATTTATATATGAATATGGACGAATTGAAGGAATACATGTATTTTTGTGGAAGTTTATTTAATATTCAGGCAGAAAAAGTTACTTTTTCTCCCTAGGAAGGAAAAAAGTACATTTTTAAAGGAATTAATAGAAAAAAGACATCACTTCATCACATTGCGTTTGATTATTCCAAAATAATCATCCTTGCAATCAGGCTGAGAAAGTAGATTGTTAAGAAAAATACGAGTCCTGACCTGACATACTGACTCCTGGACTATCATCCTGTGAAGTGTCAGTGTGGCAGTCAGTCTCCAGGAACAAAAAATAATTGAGTGTATGAATCAACAAACTTGTAATGCAGTGCGTAAAAGCTTAGTTTACGCACTGTCGTAGAAAAAACTTTTTCTTTCGATTTTTGCAATAGAAGCAACATTTTCTCAAATAAATAAAACGACCAAGATAACACTTGGTCGAATACATAGATGTTTTATTATCACAGTGTTTGATTAGTAAAAAAAATAGTCGTTGACTCAAATTGAAGAAATCGTTAATTTTTTTGTTTTAATTTTTTTTCAGAGCCACAGCTATAGGGTGGTCTTTGAAACAATGGTAGAAACGGTATTGTCCAGTGAAATAACGCGCAGCCAGCATGAAGAAGTCAAAGTTGCACGCGAAGACGGTAAGTTTCTCCTAGTTACATACAAGGTGTCCCAGAGAAACTCGAGCAAGACCAAGCATTGATTTATCTGATGAAATTTCATAATCTGTGATTGACGTTAATGAATTAGTTATCAATGTAGTTGAAGAAAATAGCAAGAGGCATTGAAAAATATTCATTTTGGTAAACTGTTCATTTCTTGAAAAAATCATCATATATTCGAATGGAATAACCTATCCCCAACTATCAAATCGAGTGATGAACCTAAACACAATGAAATCAAATCAATTTTGTTTGTCTGTGTTGAAGACTATTTTTTTAACATTAATATCAATTAGACATATCTTTTTATGAACTTCTGGGACATCTTGTATATCTCATCTTGTAAAGATTTACCGTTGATTATCATAAATGTCATAACCGTTGAGAAAAAAATGTTAAGATATATTTCATTGAAATCTCTCTAACAATGACGTGGGAACTAATTTGGGGTCTACGACCTTGTATCAGTTGAAACAGGTGCGGCTTGCTAAAATTTGCTGATGGATGTGAATGTTGTTTGGATGTTTTCAAAATAGGTAAACAATGAATCACATGATGAGGTGATCGTCTCCAAATTTTGTAGATATATGCGAATCGAAAATTAGGAAGAAATCGATCATTTTAGGAGTAGCACGTCGACTTCCAATCGCGTCTGATAGCAATAAAAATACTTTGATCAAATCTGTAAACCTTTTTTAATATCATAACCCAGGCAAGCTATGTCAAAAAACGGTCTCTTGCTGAAAAAAGTTTTTATTATCTTTCCCTATAGAATTTGGGTTGCTGAATTCGAATCTGGAGTAATTCAACAAAATTTTCTGTTTAGTTTTGAGATACTCATTCGCAAATAACTTTCCTAACTTTTTTGGTTTCACACTTACAATTTCAATAATGTTTTAGGGCGAAAAAATTATCCCAACACTTTTCAAAGTATTCTGAATTTTTCAAAATTTCTGTAGGTTTATCAGTTTCCGAAATTCGGAACTTCAATTATTCGTAAATTTTTCCAACAAATGAAATATTTATTTCAGGTCAACTTTTGAGCCGAGTATTTGGTAAAATATGACTATTTTCAAATTCGAAAAAAAAAATTCAATGATTGGAAGAAATTTCCCAAAGAAGAAATTATACCAATATTTATAATTTTCCCAGAGGGTAGAAAATACGGCCGAAAACGGGAACTCTGGCTTAGGCCTTTAATGAATAAATATTATTTAAACTTATTAAATATGAATATCAGGAATTGAAAAAATTCAGACATCTACTGAATAGATGAATGAACGATAATCTAGGTTCAAAAAATTTTTATGGCGATTTTACTAAATTCTGCATTAGCACATGAAAATTGTTCCTGAAAATTTTCATTTTGTATCGTTTACAAAATTGTTATGATGAAATTTTTTTTCGAAACACAATCTTCGATGCAAATTATAATTTTTTTTATCGTTACTTGAAAATTTTGTTTTATTGCTCAAGAACAGATTTGTTTTCATTAACAATTTTCTTCTACCACCTGTAATTATTATTGAGGAACAATTTTATTTTTTATATCATAATTTGTACGAGGATATTTTGAAAAATTCTTAGCCTTCTATAGAACCAAACAAAATTTCAATGTCAAAATATTTTATTACTCAACATATTCTCCTCTTAATTGGATACATTTATTACAGCGTACCTGCAACGTCTCTACCCGGTGAACATTTTTAAAATTGTTACATATGTGGAACATAAACTTAACGCCTTATGAATGATGGTCAACATCATCAATATGTATCCATTATACGTATTTTCTGAGGCGATAAGTCTCAATTTTCAGCGTTGTGTCAACGTCATGTTTCAATGATCATATTTTTATTATCAACATGACGATGATGCTCAATGTCCAAATAGCATATTATAACATATGTCAAGTAACTTATTCAAAACTTATGTTTCCAATACCACGGTCTTTTCTGAGGCGATAAGTCCCAACTTTCAGCGTTGTATCAACGTCATATTTCATTGATCTTATTTTCATCATCAAAATGACGTATTATGCACAATGTCCAAAGAACATATCAGAATATATGTCAAGTAAGTGATTCAAAAGTCACGTTCCCGATACTACGGTTCTTTCTGAGGCGATATGTCCTAACTTTCAGCGTTGTATCGACGTCATACTTCTTTGATCATATATTCATTATCAAAATGACGTATTATGCATAATGTCCAAAGACTAAAAATAGTCATCATGATTTATTGTAGGTACAAGCTAAGCAGCCTATTAGGTCTTTTGTGCATGTTATCATAGTAACCCAATAGCTAATGGACAATTCACAAAAGCTTTTGATAGTATTCATATACTGTTACTGAGTTTGAGATGATGCTTCGAAACTTCAATAACAGCGACACCTATCGTTGGGTAGAATACTTCATATTGATTATATTGATCAAAATCTGAACATATATTTTAAGGTATTTAACGTACGTCAGGCAAAGTATGCAAAAATACATAATTATTTGATCGTAAAATGTATCAATTTGAATAAATAATTTTCATAACTATATTATGAGAAATAGAAAATATGCATATTTCGACTGATAACAGAAAAATTTTGAAGGGGCAATTTTTGTGAACATATACAGGGCTATTCAAATTCGAGTCTATGCATGGGGATTTCGATAACGGTAAGAGATAGAGGGTTGGTTAAATGGGGGCAAAGTAGCGTATTTCAGAGGTTAATTATATGGATGAAAAAAATCTGACCTAGCTTCTTCAGTTCTGGAGTTATACAGAAAAAATCGAAAATTTCGAAATTCTTCTTTTGCCTATATCTTTTTATTTTACGAAGATTTTTTTTAAATTTTGCCACTTTGCCATAGCAACTTTTTGTAGCCTTTCCAAATATCTGAATAAAAATTATATACAGGGTATCGTATAAATTGGGCCACCCTCAACTTTTAATTTTCAAATACGGGCCTGTATTTTTTATTGCATTTTTTTGAATGCCAAGAGTCATGTTTCATATTGACGTAGTATTTTCGTCTGAATCACAGAGTGTTTTGGAAATATTGAACTATTACCAGTAAAATTTCAACATTTTTTTATTCCATAACAACTCTAATTGAATAATATCAGAGAATGAGAGGTGAGTCAGACAAATTTGTTCTTTAAGAATAATCAATTTCAGAATTTTCAGATTATCTAGTCTCACTACTTGTTCGGAATAACAATAAAATAAAATCAACAATTCCAAGAGACATTTTTCTTTACCATAATGTAGCACTAGTAGAATAATTATTCATCCCCTTGTCGATTGACCTCAGTAGGCACGAAGAAGATCTGTTGTATGTAACTGTTTCTGCTGAGAACTCACAAACATAATCTGTCACAAACATAACATTGTATTTGATCATATACATAGCTTTTCATATTTTATAACTAATCACACAAGAACTTGTTTAATTATTATCAAGAATTGAAATAACAGCCATTATAAGTAATCATAATCAAAATAAATGTTCAAATTGACGACCTTCTCGTTCCAGACATTTACGGAGTCGTTTTTTTAAGTTATTATTTGCTCTGAAAATATCTCTTCGCCGTAGTGATGCGAAAGCGTTCATGATTTTAATTCTTAAATCTTCTATATTTTCAATTTCGTTTTGATATATTCTATTTTTTAGTGTACCCCATAAAAAAAAGTCAAGTACACTGAGATCAGGGGATCTTGCAGGCCATCTTATAGGCCCATTATTTGCTATCCATCTGTCTTGAAATGTTTCTTGTAAAAATTGATTAATGTCTCTTGTGCAGTGTGGACGAGCTCCATCGTGTTGAAACCACAACCGATTTAAATTAGCAATGGGAATATCATCGAGATATTCACTGAAAGTTTGTCTGAGGAAGTCTAGATAACGTTCGCCATTGAGCGTCCCGGCATAGATGTACGGACCTAGAACTCGATCCTTCAAAATTCCAGCCCATACATTTAGACCAAACCGCACTTGAGGTCTCACTTCTCTAAAATTATGTTCATTGGTTTGTGACCAAACATGCTCGTTGTTCCTGTTGAAAACACCACAATTTGTGAAACGGGTTTCATCCGACCAAATAATACTATTCAAAAAGTTTCTGTCATCGCCCAATTTTTGCAACATCCAATTACAAAAATTTTGCCGTCTTTCGGCGTCTCCTGGATACAATTTATGAACAATTTTAACTTTATAGCATTTGAATCTGTTTTTCCTTAAAGTACGCCAAACTGTAGTTTGCGGCAAATTCAATTCCTCAGCAATTTGTACTGTTGATTTTGATTGATTTGTATTGATCTGAAATATGGAGATGAGCCTAATTAACATTTTTTCAGTATTACCTACTTACCGCTTGAAGTATGTTTTCCTGTAACTCAATAGGAGTTTTGTTTCCATATTTTCTCCTTGGTTTTGTGAAAGATCCATATTCGCGAAGGTTTCTGTCCAAAAGTCTGAAATATGTGGGATGCGGCTGATGTCTTTCAGGGTACAGATCTAAATAATTTTCAGCGGAAAGATGAATATTTCTATTATTTCTGTAGAAAACTTTAACCATATCTCTTTTCTGCTCTGTGGGGAAACCCATTTTCAGTACTAACAGATTTTTCATCAAATACCAACGATAATTTCCAAGAAACTGTCAAAATATTGACAAGTGAGGTGAACTAAATATTTATTTTCCAAAGCATACTATGAGAACTCAAATGGTTTAATCATGATTGTTGTATATAGCAAGAGAATGCCCATGAATTTGCTGAAAAATATAGGTAGTTCGAAAAGTGAGTAACAATAAAATATTTCCAAATTGGTGTCTGAAGTATGAAGATTGCCATTCGAAGATTTTTTTCCAATGATTATATGCACATACACGTACTAGGAAGAATAAGTTTTCACATTTTCGCACATTGATCATGGGTTGCGTGAACTGAAATGTGGATGAATTCTTGAAGAAGACAATCTTCGTCGAATAATGTTGATTTTCTTCCAAATCCTATGCATTCTATACCTTATTCTATGATATATTTTTTTTAATTACAGCTGGAATTAAAAAAAAATTTGAAATTTTACTGGTAATAGTTCAATATTTCCAAAACACTCTGTAATTCAGATGAAAATACTACGTCAATATGAAACATGACTCTTGGCATTCAAAATAATGCAATAAAAAATACAGGTCCGTATTTGAAAATTAAAAGTTGAGGGTGGCCCAATTTATACGATACCCTGTATATAATTTTTATTCAGATATTTGGAAAGGCTACAAAAAGTTGCTATGGCAAAGTGGCAAAATTTTAAAAAAATCTTCGTAAAATAAAAAGATATAGGCAAAAGAATAATTTCGAAATTTTCGATTTTTCCTTTATAACTCCAGAACTGAAGAAGCTAGGTCAGATTTTTTTCATCCATATAATTAACCTCTGAAATACGCTACTTTGCCCCCATTTAACCAACCCTCTATCTCTTACCGTTATCGAAATCCCCATGCATAGACTCGAATTTGAATAGCCCTGTATAAATGATACATTTACATTTAATTTTCAAAATGACCATCACCCAGGAGATATATAAACGATGAAATAGTTTATATTGATTATTTTGATCAATAAATGAACATATTTCTCTAGATATTCAACTCACGTCAGGCAAAGTATGCAAAAAAGTACCCAAAGTTACACAGTTATTTGGTCATAAAATGGATCGATTCAAATATACTTTCATTGCTATATTACGAAATATTCATATTTTGCCCGATGTCAGGTAAACTTTGGAGTGACAGTGTTAGACAATGTTTGGAAACATATATCAATAATATGTTTATATTCGATTTTCAAAATTACCATCACACAAGAGATAATATTTATGATTTAATAATACTACTATAATGTGGAAAACGAAAAATACACATATTTTGTCTGATACTAGGAAAACTTTGGAGAGACAAAGATTGGAAACATAGGTGAATAATACATAAACATTCGATTTTCAAAATCATGATCACCCAGGAGATATTTCCACGATGGAACAATTTATATATCGATTATTTTAATCAATAAATGAATAAATTTTTTTAGATATTCAACTTACGTCAGGCAAAGTATGCAAAAATACATAGTTATTCGGTCGTTGAATGTATCTAATCTAATATAATATTTTTACTTCTATTTAGGAAATATGTAAAATTTTCATATTTTTCCTGTTACCTGGAAAACTTTGGAGAGACAATGTTTGGAAACATATATAAATAATATGTTTATATTCAATTTTCTAAATTACCATCGCTCAAGAGATATATAAATGATATAATAATTTTTATTAATTATTTACATCAATAAGTGGACATATTTGTTCAGGTATTCAACTTACGTTCGAAAAAGTATGCAAAAATACATGGTTATTTGGACAGAAAATTTATTGATTTGAATGAAGCGTTTTTATTATCATATCATGGAAAACGAAAAGTAAACATGTTTTGTCTGACACCAGGATAACTTTGCAGAGACAAAGTTTGGTAACATATATAAATAATATGTTCACATTCGATTTTCAAAATTATCGTCACCCAGGAGATATATCCACGATGGAATAGTTTATATCGATTATTTTGGTCAATAAATGAATATAATTCTTTAGTCATTTAACTTACGTCAGGTCAAGTATGCAAAAATACATAGTTATTCGGTCGTTAAATGGATCGAATTAAATATAATATTTTCATTACTATATTAGGATATATGTAAAATATTCATATTTTGTCTGATGCCAGGAAAACTATGGAGAGACGATTCTTGGAAACACATATAAATAAAATGTCTATTTTCGGTTTTCAAAAATATCATCTTTCAAGATATATATTAATGATATAATAATTTTTATTGATTATTTTGATCAATAATAATATTTTTTTTTTTGAGCACATAACTTACGTCTGACAAAATATGTGATAATACGTAATTATTTGGTCTTACTATTGATTATATTGACGAAGATGTATTAACGATTATATTTGAAAAACATAGATATTTTCATATTTATCTTGATGTCTGCAAATTATTGAAGGGACAATATTTGAAAAGGTACATAAAAAATATGTTTATATGCAATCTTCCAAATTATCATCATTCAAATGATACATTCATGATTATGCAGTATTGATCGTTTAATTTGATCAAAAATGCAACATAAGGCGAACGTTTGACGTAAAATGGTTTGATTTTAGTATATCATATAGTCATGAGTATGACCGATTTTTGAAGTACATATCAGTTAAGTTCATTCAACATAACGCATGAGACATCTGATGAAAACCATTACATGACTTATAATTGTAAAGTTGAATGTTTACCGGGTAGACCTTTCAAAAAAAAATTCTTCTTGCTCTGCAACCAGACCTCGACAGCTTTTATTACCTCCTCGGTGGAAGAAAATTTACTACCCTTTAAACTTTTTTTCAGTTGGGGAAAGAGATGATAGTCGGACGGAGCCAAATCTGGTGTATAAGGGGGGTGTTTTAGTAATTCAAACCCTAAATCACGAATTTTTAGCATGGCAACATTATATTTGTGTGCAGGGGCCTTGTCCTGCAAAAACAAAACACCTTTGGATAGCTTTCCGCGTCTTTTCTCTTTAATTTTTTCCCGTAGACTGGTCAGTAATGTCGAATAGTAATCTCCAGTTATTGTTCTACCCTTATCCAAAAAATCAATCATGATTACTCCGTGGCAATCCCAAAAAACTGAAGCAAGAACTTTTCCAGCAGATTTTTGGACACGAAACTTCTTAGGTCTTGGAGAACCGGAGTGTCGCCATTCAATCGATTGTTGCTTTGTTTCTGGATCGTAGAAATTCGGTTTAAGAAGTATACGTCGTTTTCAAATCGAGCAGCACAGATCGAACGCGATGCTACTGAACTTGCACGCTTTTGCACAACATTCAAACATTTGGGGATCCATTTTGCAGCAAATTATCTCATGTCCAAATTGACGTGAACTATATGATGAACGCGTTCAAATGAAATATTCAGTGCTTCAGATATCCGTTTTAGCCCAATTCGACGGTCTGTTAAAATCATGTCATGAACTGCATCGATATTTTCGGGGACTGACACAGAAACTGGCCTTCCCGATCAGTCATCATCTTCAAAAGAAAATTTACCTCTTTTGAAGCTTGCAGTCCAATTTTTCACGATCGCATACGAAGGACATTGATCACCAAGGGTATTAAGCATATCTTCGTAAATCTGCTTACCTCCTGACCCTTTTAAATACAGGTACTTGATGATGGCTCGATACTCCAATTTTTCAATTTTCACAATTTCGGTGGACATATTTTTTTTTTTTTATTTATTGCGTAACTCTGGTTTACTTTTTTGACGTCAAACTTTACACTGACACATCTAATAAGTTATTGTTCGTTGCTAAGGTAACGCAATATTTTGTTTATGCAGGGAACTGGTCTAGGCTAACTAGATATCAATACATCCTCGTATTGCTCTTTAATAAATAAAAAATAGTGTCTATTTTCATTGGTGATGTAATAAACAATTTGTTATGAACAATTAAATGTTTTCTCTGTATGATTTTTCTTCTCCTACATAATGAAATAAAACAACCATGTGTAATTAATTGTTTTAGATCATTAGGTCATCAAAAACTTATTATAAACGCAATCAAGACAAATCCAGAAAATTCGAAATACAATGATTTTTACAGATAATAATTCAGCGAATGATAGTGTGGGACTAATATGTATAAGCTGAAATTGTTAATGAATTTACATGAGATAACAAGTTATATAATATAGTCATATTTATTATGGTTTATAAGATATTTAAACATGGAAGTTGAAACAAAATCTGAAGTTTTTTTTATAAATAATTACTATAAATTAAATAAATATTTAGGTAAAAGCTTGAATTTTGGGCTTAATTGATTGATAAAGAATAAATAAGTCCTAGGTTTTTCCATCGTTTTTTCATCGTATCTCAATCTTAATATTATAAATAATAATAATATAAGAAGGAATGATGGAGTAATGGAGAACATAATTTAAAAAATTCGATCAAAAATATAAATAAATTATTTTTCCCAATAAATAGCACATGTTCGTTTTTGTTTCATTATTCAGAGACAGAAAAATTATATACATTTAGAAAAAATTTAATTGTTTATAACAAAGTGTTTATTACATAAAAAATGCAAATTGAAATGAAAAATATTTGTGTTTTAGCTATCAAAGAGTAGGATGGATTATGATTTGAAAAAAATTATGTTCCTCAATAAAAATTAAAAGTTGGAAAAAAAATGTTAATCAACAAATCTGTTTTTGACCAACACATTTTTATTTCAATGAACGATTTTTTTCAACTCATAATTTGTATCAAAGATTATGTTTCCCAAAAAAAAATTTAATTAATTTATAAACAAAGCATTTGTTTATAACAATTTTGTGAACAATAGGAAATTATAAATTTAAGTACAATTTTTTTGTGGCTCCTGATCATAAAAAAACGGATCAATAGTTATGAAAGAAAATAAAAAAAAAATCAATGAATAATCAAGCTTTTTAATTTTGAACCTTATTAAATTGTTGATAACAAATTGAAAAATATATGTTTTTTTTATTTTTCCAATGGGAATCTTTTCTATAAAAAAGTGGCTCTGAAAAAGGAAAAAATCTCAGATTTTTTATTTAACGATTATCGCACTTGCAATGTTCATGTTCTAGTCTGAAAAAATTGTTGATTAACTAATGCAAAATTGATAAAAAAATAACGATAAAAATTTTTTGACTGAAGATTATTGTTCAATAATCTATCCAGTAAATGGCTCAATTTTTTCAATTCTCGATTACCATATTTAATAAGTTTAAATAATATTTATTCATCATTGGTCCAAAGAGGGAGGGGCTTACGCAAGCCAGAGTTCCCGTTTTCGGCCGTATTTTCAACCCTCTGGGAGAATTATAAATAGTGGTTCTACAGTTCCGGGAGGCATAATTTTTTTAGGAAATTTTCTCTTCTTATTGAATCTTTTTTCAGATTTGAAAAATGTCAAATTATTTGTGAGATATTTGCAAAAAACCGAACCCCATTTTGTTTTCTCAGGTAATTGTCAATAACTTTTGCACTTTTTGCAAGCTCTTGAATTTTTTCAAAAATCATCTACACGCTATTCCGATTCGATTGACATTATCATGTTTTTCCGAGGCAGAGAAAATAGTTTTACCTAAAAAGTACTTGTTGACTAGCCTGTAACCAAAAAAGAAATATTCGACCTCTCAGGAATTTTCGACCACTTTGCAACGCTTTGCACTTTGAAATTTCTAGAACTGAAATCAGAAACTTGATATACAAGAGATTACAAAAAATGTCTACTGCCTCAATTCCTTGCTGACTTGAAAGATCCCTGGAATACAATAGAATTAGATGACAAGTAAAATTTTTTAATCTAGAACTTATCAACTTGCTATACTGTGTTAAATATAAAGTCCAAACGGTTTTAAATGATATTTAGATACACATTTAATCTAACTCCTGATCATAATATAACAATATATCTGATTTATATAACACTATTTGATTCAATCTAGACTGTTTGTGCTGAACTCTGTCTCCCCTGTATCTAACTCCGTGTAACTATATCTCCGCTTCACTCGCGGCGTGGTTTATATCTACGAAGTGTTTTTCTCTGGAATATTTCGGGCCTCCTGGAAAATACGACGGAGGTCGCTTGATGTTTCACAGTTGGCTTCTAGAAGATTAGGTATTTCGCATGCGTGGGTGACATCACCGCTGTTGACAGAACGTCGGTGAGGCAGGTCCGGCATCAGGTCCGCCGCCAGTTCGTTACAATACGCACATGCACCATTTCGTAAAGTGAAAGTTAGTAAACCTTACTCACCATGGTACACTTATAAGATTCAACAACTTACTGAGCTATGAGATGAAGCTTTCCGGAAGTTTCGTAGAATTAAGCTTGGACAGAAACTATGAATTAAGAATTTTTGGCAATTTTCCGTTTCCAAAATCGGTTAACCGGTCGGTTCTTTGAAAATGACGAAGTGATAACCACGGTCAACATATATTCATAAAAAAATCGGTTGATTTACGTTACTCAGATTGTTTGTCATTTCTCAAAGAACTTTCAAAATTCAAATTGGAATTTAGACTTTTGAATTTGAGATTTTGTGAGAATATGAGATGTTTTTTTTGGAAAACTCTTGTGTACTTCTTCGTCGAATACCTCTTTGGATGATGGTGTAAAAGCTCGAGGACATATGACTTTGCATAGAAATATATTCAAATAAAAAAAACAGATAATAGTGCATTTTTATTTCTGCATTACTTAGACCAAGAATACGTTTTGTTCTATATACGGTAGTGTTCCCGCAGTTCTGAAACAGTGCCCACATGCAAGAATATCTTCAGCTATAATCTGAAAAATCTCTATAATTTAATGATTTTATCTACATAAAATCAGATGTGGAATAATCTCTGACTGAGAGACAAACTTTAGTTACTATTTTCCATCGTTCAAGATAATCTCTCTTGGGAAGGATTCATGTTGGATAGGGAAACATTCTTTTCATTTCCAAAGCACTCATGTTCAGTTCATTTTTCAACTGAGAATGTTTCCCATTATCCATACTTTAATTCTCAAACTTCTAAAATTACATGAGTACACCTAATAAATTCAGACGTTTTGGTACTGGATGATTATAAAGATACCAATTAATATACTTACTTCCATTTCAAAATCCATTTTCTCTATATTCCAATAAAAAAAGTTTTTATTCATTGTCAGTTGTCAGTCACCGAACTACCGATGAATTTCGAGCTGTTAACATGTGGTGACATGAGTTTCCAATTTTTCAGTAACCGTGTCTCGAAAATAACCAGTTTTCAGCCGGTAAATGAGGTAACCGGTATTTACGGTACGGCAAACAGTAACCAACTTTGGAAACGGAACATGGCCTTTGTATCAGATGAACCCTGAATTTAATTGATGTCACAAATGAAAAAAAAATGTATCCTTTCCGATTCATCAAACATGTAGTATGACGTAGCTCAGTTACAGACATATTATTATTATCATTATTATTATTATTACTATTTCATATCGAATGAGTTCAACAACCTCCAGCAAAGAAAATGATAAATACACTTTCCAAGCCTTAAACTGCATAACAAGTCATTGTATTGGCTTCAATGACATTTTGCTCATCCCCTTTACGTTAGTGAATCTTTCATGAGCCATAATACATTTATTGTTAATACCTCCATTATTTTCCGTCAACTTGGAAGCAAGCAAATATACCACAAATCCCCAAAATATCTTCCCCGCTGAGTTCACCTGAGACCGATAAGCATCGTACCAACTATGTCGAAAGTGAGATTATAATGAAATATGAGCTCTCTGAATTTGTATTTATTAGAGGTATAATCCCTGAAATCCAATCAGGCTTCAGGGAACAACCACAATGTTACTGAACTTTGGCGACGAAATTTTCCAAACTCTGGATATAGGCGGATTGGGCTGTTTAACTTTGTTGGATTATAGTAAAGCCTTTAACACCTTCAATCATGAATAACCATAGTAATATAATAATAACTTAATAAAATAATATAAAATATAATAGTATTTTTGTTTTTGCCGAATACGCCCTAGAAATGATTAAAAACTACCTCTCAACGAGTGAAATTGGATAAAAAGGTGTCGAATGCCTTACCAGTCAACGCTGGCGTACCTCATGACTCCATACTAGGGCCGTTACTATTATCGTCATACATTTCCACAAACCTGTAACATCTTGCAAAATCTTTCATTAGGTGGATAAAAATATTATAACAACGGTTGTTCCAAAGAAGTTGGATTGTTTTTAATTTTCTTTCTATACTCCTTGTCCCCTGTTGTCATGATATATCTCTACTCTTCCAAGGCGTTCGACAAGGTTCCACGAATTGAGCTCCTTCATTAACTTGAACACTTTGAAATTAGAGGTCAGCTGCTGAACGAAGCATTTCTTTCTGACAGGGTTATCAAAGTGAGGGCTGGTTCCAGTCTTTCTGATCTACATCAAACCACCTCGGGTGTTCCACAAGGTTCTGTTTTGTCACCTACTCTCTTCTCAGCATATGTCTCAGATCTGCCCACTGTTCTCCACTCAGACCATGCTTATTTCGCAGATGATAGCGAGTTCTTTGCTATCATCTAAAATATAAATATGTAAAAAAAACATATCATGGAAAGTTATTCCAAATTATATTTAAATTTTTCATGTTGATATATTTATTATCATGGATAGTATTTATTTGGTATATTGTCTGCTGCAAAAACTGCCATACCATTTCGGACTCCACAGGATAGTCTGCATCTAATATCTGAAAGCATTTGAAACATATATCCACAGCTTGTAATGGCGAACCCACTTTCCACAAAACATAGTTGACAATGATGAACGATTCTTTTATCTTCCAGTTAAATTTGGTTGTATATCAGCTACGCTCTGAAAAAAAACCTTACAAATTCTACATATCATTTTTAGTCTCATCAGATTCTGTGAGGTTCTTGGGAACTGTTTCGGATGACATATTGAACAAGGGAGCTCATTTACAATCTCTTATACCAAAATTAAATCAATTTTGTTTTTAATTTCGAAATTTGAAACCGTTGTTAACATGTTATCAGCTAGTTTTATTATACTACGCTCAAGTCGAATCCCGATTGAGATATGGCAATCAATTTTGGGGAAATTCATTTTTTGCACCTAAACACAAAAAAACTTATGAGAAAGGTCGCTGGTGTCCCGCAATGTAGTTCCTATAAACCTTTATTTGTTGGTTTGTCTATTCATTTTGTAGATGTCCGTTTATGTTTTAAAAACAGAAAACCATTTCTGACCACTAACTGTAAACATTAGAAATCAGCTAGGCAGGACAAAGACTTACTTAAATATTCCATCTTGTAAATTCAATCTGATGGTTAGTTCTTACACCTGAGTACTTGTATTGAAATTTTTCAATTTGTTGAATAATTGATATTTATTCAGTCTGAGGGTATATTCAAAAGAAAACTCCAAATTTATCTTTCAAAAAAATGCTTTTAATTAATCTGACGGACTTCGTGACGTAAAGACAATACTATGCAGTGATGTTTCGTCCATGGAAATAAATTATCTTATATTACCGTGACTCTGTTACAGACTCAATGATTATTCATTATTTCGGCATACATCATGATAGGGATCGTCTTGAATGAGTCACTCGGTAGATATATCAGCTGTGAAAATAAAGACTGTTCAAATATGAGACTACGCAAAACAACATTTTCAAATGCAGTAAAAAAAATTCCATATTTCATAAACAACCCTTTTCCTCAATCATATATAAATTGGTTGTGCTCGAAAATTCCAGCCTTTGGAAGCGCTTTTTTACACTAAATTGGGTAATTTTACTGTAAAAATTTATCACGTTCATACTTCAACGAATTTTCCTCTGCGTTTTCAGGTTATCTTCCTTCTCCGGTTAATGGACGACTGGAAAGTGTTCACGAGTTTTTTGTTCTCTTACAAAAGTGACAGATTGTCTATTTTGATATAGTTAACTGACGATTTATCACTGATGACTTCTGACCTAGAGCTCCAAAAGATCAAATAGACCGGACGGCTTTTCATCTGATGGTTGATGTGACGTGAAGTTTTTGTGGAGTTTCTCAAATAAATAACCTCCTGTTCCGGTTATACCGGAAGTTGCTATACACTTTCTTATTCCAAATGGAAATCGAAACTTGGATAATGAAATTGATGCATGAATACTATATTTTGGAGAAAAATTAACAGACAAAACTTTCAAGATGGCGACTGGGCGCCATTTGGGAAAAACAATTAAATGGAAAGTGGGGTCTTGTGACACATCCTTTTGAAGCTCCTGACGAATAATTCACAACCCTAGAATATTAAGTCAATATCTTGCTGCTACAAAATGACGGAACATTTAATAATTACCGGAATACAAACACATTAATATCGATATTTATAGAAATATTTGTTTTCTCTGCCATATGGCAATTCCAACAACACAATACGGTTTAATAGGTAATTTTTGTCTATAAAAAATACAAATTGCAGACGACATCGAACATCATTGTTCAGTTTCATTTAGTTTTCGGTTTCACTAATAGATAAGTACCACGTGAACTATCTCTAAAATGGTCAATTCTCTTCAATTGTAAGACAAAATCGAAGCGATTTTTATTGACGGTGCGACGCGTAACTTTTACGAAACCGAAAGAATTTTTAATGATCGTTTCCCGAATCGTCCTATCTGTAGAAAATATTTAAGGGATTTTGTATCCAAATTTACAACTACCGGTAGTGTACAGGACAAAGCCCCCATGACATCCGTCCGTTCCGGAAGAACAGCAATTTCAAATAACTGGTGAGATGATAGTAAATCCTCAACAGTCTAATTCCTCTGTCGCGAATGTTTGTGAGGTGTGTCCTGCTACTGTGTGGAGACTTTTGGAGAGGAATAAGTAACATGCATACAAAATCAAAATGATACACCAGTGTTAACTGAAGATGACTCTGACCGAAGAACCTATCTCCACAACATTTGTTGTGACGAATGTACATTTTTTCTCAATGACTATGTTCACAGACAAAATTGCCTTGGTGACACCAACCCTCACGTTTTCCGGGAAACTCATACTCAATATCCAGAAATAAATTAACGTTTGGGCAAGAATATTGGGTAACCATATTGTAGGACCTCTATTCATTGAACAAAATTTAACAGAGGAACTGTAGTTGAATATGCTGGAAACTACTGTTGACCCTCTAATCACCGATATCGTCGAAGCGAATCCTTATGAATTTGATGTAAATATTGTATTCCAACATGAAGGAGCATCACCACATTACTCCAGACACGGTAAGAAACTATTTCTCCGGTCGTTGGATTGGCCGTCGATGTTCTACGGAATGGCCAGCCCGCTAGCCAGATTTGACATTTCTGGCCTTTTTTTCATGGGGCTATTTGAGGCAAAAGGTTTACGAAACTGAACCTGTTTCAATATTGGTTATACGGCAGAGAATAATAAATATTTGTAGAAATATCGACGTTACTGTGTTCGAAAATTTGCGGCGTCAAATATCGGATAAGCTGTTCTAATGTCAATCAGTTCAAGGCAACCATTTCGAGCATCTCCTGAACTGAACCCATCTTATTTACTCAAATTATGAAGTTAAACGTAGATATATTCAGGTAATTATTAAATGTTCCGCCATTTTGTAGTAGGTAAAGATATTGACTTTATATTCTAGGGTGGTGAAGTATTCGTCAGGAGCTTCTAAAGGATGTGTCACAAGACCCCCTTTTCCATTTACCTTAAAATATAGTATTCATGCATCAATTTCATTTTCCTAAGTTTCAATTTTTTTAGTTTGAAAAATAAAATGGTGGGTGACATTAAAGAAAAGCAATGTATGAGAAGTATGGGAATAATGTTCTACATACATGGAAACAATTTAGGGAAGTTATGCACCTAGCCTAGATTTGTTATTTGTTAAAGAACGTACCAATATTGTAAAGTTAACATTCACTTTAAAACCATGTGTGTGGCCTGTAATTTTTAGGTTATAACTGAGACTTTCTTTCAACGTTTTTTCGTTAATCGATCGTTAAAAAGGCATTGATATGTAGTCTTGAATGTAATTTGTACCCAAAAGAACAATGTATTCGCTCGCGTACATGAAAAACTGATTCGACATCAATATTATTCAGTTCAACTTTCATATTTTGCTGTGATTTACTCTGCCAAAATAATTTCATTTTGCAATTTCTTATTCGGAGTCCTACTAATACTCTATTTGAAACCACCCGCTTCAGTTTCACGTTTGATGAAGTATTGTTTTGAAGTTATCAAGAGCAGACATTTCAAAAAAATGCTTAAAGAGTGCTTCAAAAAGCGTTACAAAAAGTCATCAATATCGAGACAACAATATTTCAATTTTCAATAAAGGAATCTTCACTTTTCTTGTCGTCATAGAAAACATTATTGAAAAAGTAGAAACTGCCCTATGTTTGGTCTAACTGTTTTCAAGATATTCTTGGTTCAACTGCAATCCCTGTTACCGAATCCTGTATATAATTTGTAAAAAAAATCACATTCCTCGCCCTGCTGGCAGGCATTTTTTGTAATCAGTGCATCAGCAACATAAACACTGTTAATGTGTCCCTGATAAAAAAGTGTAATGGTGTCACATCAGAAGAACGTGGTGGATATACCTTCCACATCCCCATGGTCGTCCCCAGTTTGAGTTGTTCCCAAAAAATGGATGCATCAGGAAAACAAATATTTAGAGTCGTAATTGATTACAGAAACCCAATGAAATAACCGTTATCGATAAATATTATTTACCAAATATTACTGAACTACTTGGCCAGTTAGGAAAATGCCAATATTTCACAATACTTGACTCAGCTTTAGGTTTTCACCAGATAAAAAACCGATTCATCAGAAAATGGTCAGTACTTGTACTGTCGTATGTCATTTGGTTTGAAGAACGCTCCAAGTACTTTTCAACGCGTCATGGATAACATTTCATCAGTAATACAAAATGAACGCTGTTTAGTCTATATGGACGACATCATAATTTATGGAGCATCTATTCCTGAACATTTTCTGAGACTAACAGAAAGTTTTAGAGATTGCGAAAAGCTAACCAAAAAATTCAACCAGATAAATGTGAATAACTTAAAAAAAGTAGAGTATTTTGGACATCTAATAGCAAAAGAAGGTGTTAGACCCAATTTCGGGTTTGGAATCCATTTTTATGTAAGCTGTAGGTTCCGGAAATCACTTGCTCGGACAAGCTCTGCTTGTAAGGGGTTTTATCAGAAAACCTGTGAGACTCGTGAAAACAAATTTTACAAAATTTTCTCTTGAACGTAAATAACTATTGCAATACCCATTAGTACCTTACCTAAGCTATACTGAATTTGGTAGAGGCAATGGCATGATTCTTCCTGTAGATCTTGAAATTATGAAATCCAAGTTCAGTTTTTAATATTCGCAGCAAGCCTTGTTTCAGAAGTAATAATGATTAACATGAATGAAATCGACAAAGTTGAAGTATCCTTTCTCTCCAAATATATCCACCAACTGGAAAATATAGGGCAAAAATCTGACAGAAAACAACTTCCAAGTGCTTATTGTAAATAAATAAAAGATTATCAATTCTTCATTCGGCTAGGGATGTCCACCTGCAGACTTATTTCGAGGTTCTTGCACCTCATCAGTGCAAGGGTAGGTCCTACAACTTTGAGTTGTCTTGTCCATGCCCAATGAATCATAATCTATTTTTCATCTATTAATTCCCTACGGATGAAGAAGCAGATGATAATGATGATGTAGGAACAGTTAAAAACACCAAGAATAGATCAGGTTATTTGGTGGTTAGAATGATTGAATTGTCATTACCTTTACTAACAAATGTCGAGTTTCTGTACTGAGTGTTATTATTTTGGAGGACCTACAATTTTTTTTACATTACCAACCAACTTTGGTTTGAGAGACGTTCTTGATTTGGTCTTGGGTCTTGAAAAACTCTGCTAGTAGGCTACGTATGACAGTATAGATTGAAATGCTGCATTTCGAAAATTTGTTCTATTAGCCTAGTCAACATGTAGCATTTTTTTAAAATTTGCATACTCACTGAAAATTTTGATCATTTGATTCGTAATGTCATGTAGAAAGTTCAGGGAAAGGTCCCAAACGGAGCCGAAATAAATTGCAGAAGTTATAAACAATTGAGTGAAAGAAAGTGGAGCTTTTGTTTTTTTAATATCTCGAAATATATTAAAGATTTTCGAAATGTCAAAAAAGATCTGAACAGATCAGCAGATTTGCTGAGAAAAGTTTTGACTCCAGAAACTGTACCTCCAATATTTATAATGCTTACAGAGCCCTGAAAATAGAGCCAAAAACGGGTAGTTGGCGTTGCGTCACTCTGACATAACAACAACAAAAACCATTTTAAGATATTAAATATGAATATTAGGAAATAAACAAATTCATGTACTATTCGGATACATCAATTAACAATAATCTGCTGTTGAAAATTTTTTATACCAATTTCTCCATAAATTATGTATTTGTTAATTAACAAATTTTTCTGAACTGAATGTTGACATAAAAATCCCGATAATTAATGAACTAAGACACTAGGATTTTTTCACTCAGTGATGTTATTCTTAATGGGCTTACAAATATATAACCGTTGCGAAAATTGGAAAAATTTTATTTTACACTTATTTATTAACAATTGAAAAAGTAAATAGTTTTTTTTTAAATATTTGGAATGTCTCGATTTCTAAGGGTTTAAAGCTTAATATTATATCACCATTGTTTAAAAAATTGTTATAAACAAATAAATTACATGGTGGTTCTTCGGGTTGTAAGGCCGACGTGTGTTCAGAGAAGATCTCGACGTTTCGCCAACACGAGTGGTTAGCATTTTCAAGAGATATTTTACAAATTTCTGCTTTCTTAAGTCGCTGTCAAATGCTTGACATTTGTAATACGTTGTCTCAATAAATACCTGTGATTTGACGTTCTTACATCTGCTTGGTCCATAGCGTTAGCTGACATCATAGAATCGTTCGCACCGTTATTTTGTGGGTAGGGAGCTAATTGAGAATTTTTGAGAACTGGAAGCCAAACCTTATTCAATTGTAGTCCTTCTTCGGTTCTGTTGAAGTTGCTGTGGTGTTTCTGAATTTCAATTGCTTCCCGGAAGAGTCTTGGGTAATAGGCAGATGTTGAAGAGATGGCTTGGGTTTCTTCAAATTTCACTCTATGGTTATCGTTGTTGAGAGTATGTTCTGCGATAGCGGATTTCTGTGTGTGTCCTAACCGACAGCAAGCCTTGTGCTCTTTGATTCTTGTTTTAACGGAGCGTTTCGTGGTTCCGATATAAACGCTGCCACAGGAACATGGAATGCGATAAACCCCAGAAGAGCATAGTACGTCTCCTTTGTCCTTCGCTGATCTAAAGTGGTCTTTCAGTTTTTTTGAAGGTTTATAAACGGTTTTAATCTCATATTTTCGTAGAATATGGCCAATACGATCTGTAACTCTGGGAACATATGGTAAGAATGCTTTTCTTTTTTCGGTGTTGGTTTGACTACTACTTGGTTCACTGAATGGACAGTCATTTGGTCTACTATTGATTCTTCCGTCTCTTATTTCTCTTCTATTTTTCATACACCTCTCAATATCTCTTTCTTTGTACCCATTCATCTGCCTATTACCCAAGACTCTTCCGGGAAGCAATTGAAATTCAGAAACACCACAGCAACTTCAACAGAACCGAAGAAGGACTACAATTGAATAAGGTTTGGCTTTCAGTTCTCAAAAATTTTCAATTATCTCCCTACCCACAAAATAACGGTACGAACGATTCTATGATGTCAGCTAACGCTATGGACCAATCAGATGTAAGAACGTCAAATCACAGGTATTTATTGAGACAACGTATTACAAATGTCAAGCATTTGACAGCGACTTAAGAAAGCAGAAATTTGTAAAATATCTCTTGAAAATGCTAACCACTCGAGTTGGCGAAACGTCGAGATCTTCTCTGAACACACGTCGGCCTTACAACCCGAAGAACCACCATGTAAGTGACGATGGCCGCGAAAGCCTTTCACAATTTAACAAATAAATTGTTTATGAGCAGTACATTTTTTTTTGTAATATATTTATTGATGAAAATGATGATTAGAGAAAAAATGATTTCTTAATTTCAATATTCAGCCCTAAATAACGATTGTTAATAAGCAAACGCATTTTTAAGTAACGAATATTTTTTTAAAAAATCGTTTTTGTTTCAAAATCATAATTTTCATCAATAAATATTTATCAAAAATAAAATTTATTTGCTCAGAAACAATTTATCTGCTTATAATTTTTTTTAATGGTAGTAAAAAAAATTAAAATATAGAAATCGAAACATTCAAGATATTTTTAAGAAAATAAGCTCAATTTTTTTCATTTTCAATTGTTAATAAAAAAAATATCTATTTGTAAGCCTATTGAGAATAACTTCACTGTGTGAAAAAAATCCTAGCGTTTTAGTTAAAAAATTATCGGGATTTTTTTTTCAGGGCTCTTTAAAAATTATAAATATTGGAGTTACAGTTTCGGAAGTGAAAACTTTTTGTCAGCAAATCTGCTGATCTTTTCAGATTTTTATTGACATTTCGAAAATCTTTAATAATTTTCGAGATATTCAAAAAAAACCAAAGCTCCACTTTTTTTTCACTTAATTGTTTATTACCTTTGCAATTTTTTTCGGCTCCTTTTGGGACTGTTCCTCAAACTTTTTACTTTTGACATTACGAATCAAATGACACCATGATCATAATTTTCGGTGACTATACAAAAAATTAAAAATTAATGGTACATGTTGTCTAGACTATGTTTCCCCGTCGTAACCTGATCGCCTGATCACATACACTTCTCGAACTGTTACACGAATCATTTTAAATTTGTCGAGAAACTTGCCAATTGGCTATATTGTACGCTGTGAAGTTGGAATCGAATAACTTTGGCAATTATCACTCAGCTCGGAGCACACACCTTCGTTATTCTCCATGGTCCTTTTGCAAATGTCCGCGTCACATGTTACAAGACTGTCGAATGACTGACGACAATCTATTATTACGCTCAACGTATTCTGCAATTCCGTTACTTGAGACATTGGAGACTAACTTTCCGGGATATAGTGCCATGCTCGACCAAATCTCATACAATATTCATTTTTACCAAAATTCATTACCAAGCTTCGCAGAAACTTTGCTGATTTATTCATATGTGGAAATATCTTTTGACCTGAAATTCTATATACAATCGTTTTCCCTGGAGATTCAGAGATTTGGTCGTATCTGATGGAAATTTTGGTTCCTTGTTTGTATTAACAAAATATAGGATGTTTTCCTGTGATAAGAAATTCATTCACTTCATTCTCAATGATAGGTTCTGTTCTGTTTGCCTTTCCATCAGTTATACTTTCAGTATTACGAAATACATGCAGCATTCGCGTCAAAGAATGCATTCAAAAAGACAATCGCTATTTGAAACACTATTGAGATCAGGTATAGAGAACGACAATATGAAAAAAAAATATTGAATTTTATATTGCTCAGACTAAAATTAATATAAGTTGTTTCATTAGAAACAACAGTTTTTTATTCTTTGGTGTTTTTGGCATCGACTGCTATGGTCATCAGCCATGTGTTCTGGGTCCCAAGTAGCACACCTATATTGGTAGAATATTGTTACAGTTGGTTTCATTGAAAATGTGAACAGGATGTTCATAAAGTCAGTTGTGGCATCATCTGCGACTGAAAGTTGGAATTTAGTCGCTATTTTCCATCGTACAAGATAACCTCTCTTCAAAGAGAAACATTCTCAACTGAAAATTGAATCAATACATGACTCCTCTAGAAATGGAAAAACCCTACGATAAAATTGGAGTAACTTTTTTGTAATATCTAACAGAAAACAACTACTTCCAGAGGAGTCATGTATTGATTCAATTTTCAATTGAGAATGTTTCTCTTTAAAACATGAACTCCTTCCAAGAGAGGTTATCTTGTACGATGGAAAATGGCGACTAAATTCCAACTTTCAGTCGCAGATGATTCCACAACTGACTTTATGAACATCTTGTTCATATTTTCAATGAAATCAACATGCCATAGCCATGACAGGTTTTATGTCAGAAAAATATTTTCAAAGTTTCACCGCACAAGAAATAGTCCAATAATTCCTCATTACAGTGTGAAATTGCTTCTGAAGAGTATGTTTTCCAATACTTCCGACCTTCCTGATGATCTTAGAAGAGTGAAATAAATTTTTGTCGACCAAAATGTATTGAAGGCCTAGCGAAAGAGATACTCCTGAATAACATTCTACCTTATCTCATTCATGGATAAGAATCTCCAATGGAAACTGGACATTTAATAAATAATCAACTATCTGAATGAAAATGCAAATTTTCACTTTCAGATTTTTTCTCTCAAGTTATATAGGGTCTTTCTCAATATCTATCAGATGTAGTTCAATGTCCAGCGTGGCTTTAGCCGGGGAAGTAGTTGTTTTCAGTTAGATATTACAAAAAAGTAACTTCAATTTTATCGTAGGGTTTTCCATTTCCAGAGGAGTCATGTATTGATTCAATTTTCAATTGAAAATGTTTCTCTTTAAAATTGTCACAGTATTGTGAACATATTGGCAAGATATTTAAAATGCAATATTGGCGAGGAAAAAAATGTGACATTCGGCGATATTGGTCCATTATTAGTTGAATCATATTGGCGAAATATTCTCGAAGCAATATTGGTCTTAAAATATTCAGCGATATTGGTACAATTTACACCACGTTTAAATAGTCAGTGACTTATTACCTTGGTCAGAATTTGGTATGATCAACTTGGTTAGATTACCAAATCCGCGTACGGTATAAACGTAGCCAATATTGGTAAAATATTCACAAAAGTTATATTGTCGAGAAATAAAATGTGAACATTTTGCGAGATCGGTCAAATATTGTAACATTTTTAAAATAGAATTGGTGAAATATGTATTCTTGAATCAATAATGTCCTCAAAACATTATTTGATATTGGCACAATATCATTTGGATATATCGGTGGAATAATAATGGAAGTGAATGTGCCTAGATGAATTATTAGTCGAATAACTTGAAACTTCTACAATTACTGTTCTCCTTCAGTTAATCCAGGTGACACCAGAGTCTGCCTTTTGGTCGACATAAGCACTGAGCAAGTTGTCTTGAAATTAAAAACAAGTTTTGTGAAGTATTTAATTCAGTTTCGTAGGTTTTAGAGGACATTCTATATGTAGAGCCACCTAGCGGTTTTTTATCCAGGTACAGTTCTTCATCTCCATAATCTGTATAACAGGAATATTGAGATTGCAATATTTATTCTGGACGTTGGAAACAATATGAAGACAATATTGTTTTTACGATATTGGTAGATATTATTCAACCAGTGTGTTATCAAACTTGTAGGTATATACAATATAGTTTTTCATCCCTAAAATCGATATAAGTGGAATATTGGGATTGAAATATTTATTCTAGATGTTGAAAACAGTAAGTAGACAATATTTTTTTTATATTGACCCAATATTATACTTAACAATAGGTCAGAATAGGTCGAACCAATACTCCACGAATATTATTAATATTCAATCTTGTTTTTTCAATATTCGCCCATGTTGGATCAATATTATTTTTTCATTTACAATATATCTATATTGGCCCAATATGAAACCGGGATTCAGCCAATATGATGTGCTACCTAGGGTAGGCCTTGTTACAAACTCCATACGCTACCTTAGGAGCAGCACTGTTAATGATTAACGCAACAGTGAAACGAGGAGGATTTTTCCCAGCCGACACGAGCCTCAATCATTCAGACTTTCACATCTCAAAATAAAAAAAGCCCGCACCGGCTGGGTACCGAACCTGGGACCTCTTGGTCACCAGGCGGGCGCTCATCCACTGCGCTAATCCCCGGCAGTTATCTTCCTACAAAATTACAAAAAAGAAATATACATTTTTGAAGATACTATTATTATATTGTTGAGGAACTGGTTGGATTGAAATCAATTGGCCTAAACCCCTTTGATGCATTGTCAAATATCGAAGGAATAAGTTCTATCAATTTTGATGTTGTATATTTTGATTTGAACCTAGCATTTTCATCAAAAAATCAATGATCATTATGTACAATTTTCAGCTATTTAATATTTCAAAAATATCAGTTGACAAAAATTAAATCATCTTTCATTTTGGCAAACCTCCCACCCACAGAAAGAGGCAGCAGAACAACATTGTTAAAGGTTATATTATCAGCTTCAAACTTGGTTGGGTAACGAACTGACAGCCACAGATTGGGACTGAAAGCAACATCAATTATGCCCAAATTTATAAAAGAGGCATTAATTCCGGAAATATTGCTCAAAACTATTTGCTGCGGCTGTGAAACTGTATGTAACAGTTTAAAATGTGCCTGCCGAAAACGTGGTTAAAAATGCACAAATTTATGCTCAAATTGTAATGGTACTGAAAATTGCTCCAATATTGAAGAAAAAACCTAAGAGGAAGTTGATGATTCAGATGAAATTGTGGATGAAGAACCAATGCAGATTGGAAATAATTATGGAGACGAAGGGTGTGATGGACTTGAAGATTTCGAAGAATTGGAAAGGTTTATCGAAACTAGCGATGGAGAAATGCCATCAGAGAGACAAAAACTGATGCATAAGTGATTATAATTCAAGATACAAGATTAACGTATTCAAGAATATTATAATGAATAACGAAATCAGATATATTTATATTTTATGAGATTTTCTATGACATGAATGTAACTAGAATTTAAAAAATAAACTTTTTAACTGAAAAAAATTGCAGCAATCACATTTTTCTGATGGAATTGTATATAATGATTTAAAAAAAATCGTATTCGAGTTTTTTTCGATTTTTTACATTTTCTAAGAACATTTACTATAGTAATGTATATTTTTTTACACCATCAGAAAGTAGAGATTACTATTAACAAAAAGCACACCAATTTTTTGGAAAAAGCAGATATTTTGACGCGAGAATTTTCTATTGAAAATTAGGGGGCTTTTCAGATATTAAGTTAAAATAAGGTGAAAACCTAAATATTTCACATCAAATAAATTACAGTATATTTGGGACATGAAAAGGTGAGTTTTCACCAAATTTATTGTTTTTTTTAATGGTAAAGATAAAAAACCAAATTGTAATGGTACTTTTGAGGTTATGTGAAAAAATTGTGAAACGAAAGTTGTAGATCTGTCTATTACCTACAACTTTCTCATTCAACTTTTTTTCATAGGGCTCGTAGTTTTGCCCGAAATCGAGATAAACCATTTTTTACCCCTAAAAACTCACCTCCTCCCACATCCCGAACTCAAATCGCCCGTAATTTATTTTTCCTTTAATTTTTCAATGGGTTTCATCCTACAGTTTTATTTTTTTTGATTTCAAAAATTATCGTCCCTGGTCTATATTCAAATGGCAGCTTTGTAAAAGTACATCTTGCTCGCACAAGCTCTGCTTTTGAGGGGTTCCCTACGAAAACCTGGGAGTATCGTTAAAACAAAATTTACAAGTACATTTTTTTTATTATTTTATATTTTCAAAAATTTGTGAGGTTATGTTACCTAACTGATTTACATTTGAGTAAACATAAACTCTCATTCCTGTATCTCATACGTTAGTCAAAGTGGCTGCCAGCTCTTTGTATACGAATTTCAGTGTACACTCAAATGAAGAATAATTGGCAATTCTGTTGCCGATAATGGCACTCTTAGTTTACAACCCTTGAAAATGCACTGAAAGTATAATATGTATGAACTAAAATTGCTCGTTCCGAGATTACGTTTTGACTTTTTCCCGAGTTACTATCCAAATAATCAAACTTTCATCATCCGCTAAAAACCGTCTAGATCCTTTAAACGACAATTATTGAAAATCTGATATACTAATGTCTCGTCAACATTTTTTTAATTTTGTATAGTCACCGAAAATTATGATTATGGTGTCATTCAATCCATTATGTCATGTAGAAAGTTTAAGGAAATGTTTTAACATGTTGAATATGAGTATTAACGGCCATTTGCACCAATTTGAACTGTTCACCACAAGTTCAACTGCACATTAAACTCGAGTTTAAACTCCAGATGAAACTTAAGTTCAACTGGAATCTATAAAACTGGCTCTAGTAAAAGAATTTTAGTGTATATATACTCAGTGGAAGTATAATTGGCAATTCTGTCGCAGATAATGGCACAATTCTCAGTTTACAACCCTTGAAAATGCACTGAAAGTATAATGAGGGTATTTACCAGTATAAACTGAAATTGCTTGTTCTGAAATTCCGTTTTGACCTTTTCCTGGGTCACTATCAAAATAACCAAACTTTTATCATCCTCTAAAAACCGTCTAGACCCCTTCAATCGACGAATATTAAAAATTTGACTAACGCGTCCGACTTTCCTCTTTGTAACGCCGTTTTACAACCCAGTAAAAACCCACTTATCCCTTCAACGCCCACTGTACCGAGCGAAAATTAATATCTGATGAGACCTTTCAAGTGGCCAGACGTTCATTTTCCCGACATGCTTGTAACTGTCGACGTCAAATAAGGCTTTATTGCGATATTCAGTAGCAGATTAATTAACAGTATGCAAATGCTCTTACTGAAGTTTCTCCCACAGACCCTCCACAAAAGGAATGATCTCTGAATCCTTATAAATCCCCTGTATCAGCTGAATACATGGAACTCATCCAAGATGACTTGAAATTTTCGAAACTCATTTTCATTTTCAGATGTGAAAGTCTGAATGACTGAGGCTCGTGTCGGCTGGGAATAATCCTCCACGATTCACTGTTGCGTTAAAAATTATTAACAGTGCTGCTCCTAAAGTGGCGTATGGTGTTAGTAACAAGGCCTATACAGAACACATGGCTAATGACCATAGCAGTCGATGCCAAAACACCAAAGAAAAAAAAAGAAAAAGATATACAACTTTTCCAGTAAACATTTTTCCATATGACCTCAAATTTCTCAGGAAAATTGGAAAAAACGATTTTTCAGTTTAAATTTTTTTTCTCTCTCCAAAATTCTTTTTTTTTCCAGGAAATTTGGTAGAAATATAACTCTTTGTGTTTCGATGAAGCTGTAATTTTTTTGTAGAGGAATACAGATGTTTTCCTTTTTTTCGACAAATTCCGAAAAACGACCTCATTTTCAACTGAAAAGTTTCACCAGTAAAATTCGTTTTTTCGAGCTCCCGAGCCACCATTTTTTTGAAGTGTCTACTTTTAGATTATGTAATAAAAGAGTAGTACTAGTAGGGATTTTTTTTCCATAAAAATCGAAAATATTTAAAAACAGATTTTCAAAAATAATTTTTTTTAAATTTTTGTTCTAAACTCATTTTTATTAATTGAAATTATTGAAATCAACAGTTAAAACCTTTCGAGCATATTAATTTCATGTTACTTCAACAAGGACAAAAATAAGGATTCAATTATGATAGAAGGGCGTAAGGAGATAAACCTTTGAGGGTAAAATTGGTTTCTCACGATTCGCAGCGAAAATTAACCTCCTGCAGAAAAAAGTTTAGGAATAAAGTTGTTGGCAATAAAAAGTTCTACAACTTTTGTTCCAAACATTTTCATGCATAAACTCAAATTTTTCGGGAAAATCGGAAAATCCGTTTTAATTTATAGTTTTATAATTATTTTCTTGTGTTAAAATTGTGTTTTTCGCAAAATCAAGTGGAAATATACCCTTTTACGAGGATATATTGAAAACTTCTTAGGCTACTATAGAACCAAACAAAATTTCAATGTCAAAATATTTTATTACTCAACATATTCTCCTCTTAATTGGATACATTTATTACAGCAAACCTACAACGTCTCTAGACCTTAAAAAAAAAGGTTCTTCTTGCTCTGCAAACCAGACCTCCACAGCTTTTATAACCTCCTCATTGTAAGAAAATTTACGACTTTTGAAACTTTTTTTCAGTTGAGGAAAGATGATAGTCGGACGGAGCCAAATCTGGTGAATAAGGGGGGTGTTCTAGTAATTCAAACCCTAAATCACGAATTTTTTGCATGGCAACATGAGATTTGTGTGCAGGGGCGTTGTCCTGCAAAAACAAAACACCTTTGGATAGCTTTCCGCGTCTTTTCTCTTTAATTTTTGCACGTAGAGTGGTCAGTAATGTCGATTAATAATCTCCAGTTATTGTTTTACCCTTATCCAAAAAATCAATCATGATTACTCTATGGCAATCCCAAAAAACTGAAGCAAGAACTTTTCCAGCAGATTTTTGGACACGAAACTACTTAGGTCTTGGAGAACCGGAGTGACGCCATTCCATCTATTGTTGCTTTGTTTCTGGATCGTAGAAATGTACCCAAGTCTCATCCATAATAACAATTCGGTTAAAAAAGTCTACATCGTTTTCAAATCGAGCACAGATCGAACTACTACCCTTGTACGATTTTGGTCAACATTCAAACATTTGGGGATCCATTTTGCAGCAATTTTTCTCATGTCCAAATTGACGTGAACTATATAATGAACGCGTTCGTATGAAATATTCTGGGCTTCAGATATCCGTTTTAGCCCAATTCGACGGTCTGTTAAAATCATGTCATGAACTGTATCGATATTTTCGGGGACTGACACAGAAACTGGCCTTCCCGATCGGTCATCATCTTCAATGGAAAATTTACCTCTTTTGAAGTTTGCAGTCCAATTTTTCACGGTCGCATACGAAGGACATTGATCACCAAGGGTATTAAGCATATTTTCGTAAATCTGCTTACCTCTTTACCCTTTTAAATACAGGTACTTGATGATGGCTCGGTACTCCAATTTTTCGATTTTTGCAATTTCAGTGGACATATTTTTTCTTTTAATTTATTGCGTAACTGGTTTACTTCTTTGACGTCAAACTTCACACTGACACTTCTAATAAGTTATTGTTCGTTGATATGGTAACGCAAAATTTTGTTTATGAAGGGATCTGGTCTAGGCTAACTAGATATCAATACCTCCTCGTATGTTCTAAATTAGACGTTATTTTTTTGCAATTTGATGAAGTTTTTTTCATTACATTCAAATCACGTTTATTACGTAGAAAACTGTTTATTACAAAAACCACTTTTTCTAATCTATAGTATTTACGTTGAAATTGAAGGAAATAATAAACGTTTGAGAAAGTATACTGAGGAAGTTGATTTAATGCAATCAAAAATTAATTTAAAAAAACAATCAAGTCGCTAGCTTTGTCCTTTTCGATGGCTGCTCGTTATCGGATGATTCATTATCAAATTCGGCATATGTTGCATCTTCAAGCTCTTCATGGTCTTCGTCGTCTCATATTCAGTATTTTGCTGCAAAAAAAAACGTCTAATTTAGAACATAAAAGGTATTTTTTCACCTAATTTTGCGACAAACACACAATTTTCAAACAAGAAAAATTTTAAAGGAAATTTAAATTATTGTCTTTCCGATTTTCCCGTAAAATTTGGGGTGACGTCGAAAAATGTTGAATACAAAAGTTGCAGATCTTTTTATTGCCAAAAGTTTTTCTATTTTCTTTATAGGAGCTTAATTTTTGCTGCAAATAGCAAGAAACCATTTTTACCTCCAAAAGTTTACCTCCTTTCGCCCTTCTATCATAATTAAATCCTTATTTGTGTCCTTGTTTATTCTTGTACCTATGAAGGTAACATGAAATCAATGTTCTCAAATTGTTTTAACTGCTAATTTCAATAATTTCAATAAGTAAAAGATGAGTTTAGTACGAAAATAAAAACAAATTATTTTTGAAATTCTGTTTTATAATTTTTTCGAGTTTTCTGGAAAAAATTTCCATAGTAGTTGCTACTCTTTTATTACATTATCTAAAAGGAGATGCTTCAACAAAAAAAATGATGGCTGGCGAGCTTTAAAAGACAAATTTTACCGGTGAAACTTTTCAGTTGAAATTGTGGAAAAATCTGTATTTCGCTCCAAAAAAATTTCAGCTCACTTGAAACATAATAAGTTATATCTCCACCAAATTTCGTGAAACAAAATGATTTTGCGAGACAAAAAAAAACTAAAAAAATATGTTTTTCCGATTTTTCCAGGAGATTTGAGACAAAAGTTGTGAATCTTTTTATTATCTTTATTATTTATTAACTTTGCTGCTCAACTTTTTTTGATAGGAAGTCAACTTCCGTTGCCAATCTCGAAAAACAGTGAAATACCACTTATAACCCCTTAAAGTACACCCCTTTCCATCCTTCTCCATTTTGTCGGTTCCAAATAATTTTTCCCGTTATTCGATCAATATTTTGCTCTTCTTCCAGTGAGTCTCATGGTGTTAATTTTTTTCCGCTCTGCGTGGTAAGCTGTTAAGAGTGCTGAATGTGACTAGCAATATTGCAGGTTACGTATTAGGCAGCAGATTTTCCGTGACATACTCTTGCAGACAGAAGTTGTATGTTTTTTCTAAGTAAGTTTATCGTCCAAGAGACACTGGTATCACCCACTTTTTCATCACTGCTGGCGTGCAGTGTATTTCACGAAAAATTGCCCGTATTAATTATCGTATCTATCGATCCTGAAAATATTATGGTTCTTCGCTGAAAATTAAGGAAGATACGGGGGCGTTTCCATGAGAAGTGAAACAAATTAGAATTTTTCAGGACTCCAAATTTTTCATGAGACAGATGTATAAGTAGTAATTTGGAAATGCTGAATACGAATCCGAAGGAATTTAGAGCCAATTTTGCCCTCTTATATAACTTTCCGAAAAAATAGGTGGTTCCATCGCTGCTGGCGTGCAGTGTATATCACTTAGGATCACCCCCCTCGTGCAGTGAGTTCATTGCTAGTGTATCTATAAATCCTGAAACTTTCATGTTTCCACGTCAAAAATTACGGAAGAAACGAGGGTGTTTCCATGAGAAGTGAAACACACTGTATATTGAGTTTAGAATTGAAATTCAAATTCATAACAATACAAAAATGTTTTATTGAAGATGAGAAAGTTGCTAGCCGTCAGTTTCTGTTATAACCGGAAGTGGATCAATAAACCGCTGTTTCAAATTTTAATATTTCAATTCGGATTCCTTTTCACAACACGTCTAATTAGCCCCTAATGAAGAATCATCTAGTATAGGAGTTGATAATGAAAATAAAATATGTTAATGAACTTCCCAAAAATATTTGTCAATAAATCAACACCCCATGGCGTCTTTTATTGAAGAAACAAAAACGTTCTCTTGAAGTGAATGTGCTTTTATTTAATAACGAATTATCTCCAAAACAAGTCTCAACTTGTCAAACTGTTGGAATTTCCTGAAGCGCCTAAACGAACTACTTAAAATAAAAAATAAAATAATTCAGGTACACGCTATCAAATCGGCTATCACTGATGTACATAATTGGCTCATTTCTTTTGTACCTGAATGTTAAGGTCGTCTATATAACCGACCTATTAATAGACACCTCATTTCATGGTCGACTTGAAAAGTTGAGATAGGTCCATACAGACACAGATTTGCATAAGGTTATTATATAATCGCTCATCGCTATGCATAAACACCATAATTATAGTCGTGTGGAAGTGCAAGATTAAACGGCATTATATTTTCTAGCAGAAACAGAAACACAAGTAATTATTTCCCCAAGTTGAATTCTAAGAGAATCCCTGAAATACGAAAGATTTTTCTTCAGTACATCATCAAATTTTAGGATAACTATCTAATCCATTAAATAATTATACATGTTATATCTATTCCACTATATATCCCACCTTACCAGAATCTATCACTATGGCGTGAAATGCAATGCTCTCGATGAAGTCTTAGCTTTTGTTTTGACATGGATTGATAGTTGCACCATCTGCTGCAGACATTAGTTATTGTCTACAGAGTTCTACCCTATACTGATGAGGGGCAAGACTCCGAAATCGATCTATGGGTGGTCCAAATGTTTCAACATTTCCATGCAACAAGCAATGGACTAGTTTAGTGATGTTGAAAATACTATATTTGACGCGATGGAATAAAAATAAAGATCAGAACTAGTAAATCAGTGTTTTTTGTAATTCATCAATAAATGCTGAGATATATGACCTCAAATTTCTCAGGAAAATTGAAAAAACGTTTAAAAATTTTTTCTTTCTCAAAAATTCTTTTTTTTCCATGAAATTTGGTAGAAATATAACTCCTTGTGTTTTGATGAAGCTGTAATTTTTTTGTAGAGGAAAACAGATGTTTTCCTTTTTTTCGACAAATTCCGAAAAACGACCTAATTTTCAACTGAAAAGTTTCATCAGTAAAATTCGTCTTTTCGAGCTCGCATTTTTTGAAGTGTCTACTTTTACATTATGTAAAAGAGAAGTACTAGTAGGGATTTTTTTTCCATAAAAATCGAAAATATTTAAAAACAGATTTTCAAAAATTATTTTTTTTTTTTAATTTTTGTTCTAAACTCATTTTTATTAATTAAAATTATTGAAATTAACAGTTAAAACCTTTCGAGCATATTAATTTCATGTTACTTCAACAAGGACAAAAATAAGGTCCAAATGTTTCAACATTTCCATGCAACAAGCAATGGACTAGTTTAGTGATGTTGAAAATACTATATTTGACGCGATGGAATAAAAATAAAGATCAGAACTAGTAAATCAGTGTTTTTTGTAATTCATCAATAAATGACTGAGATATACCACACCACAAATAATTACGTGTTCGATCCTAAGCCGTGCCAAGGCACACATATGTAGTACTTTTAGGCTCAATTAATTCACGCCTCATTAGTTTGCACCACTTCTTCCTTTTATTCATGTCATTTGGTACATGAAAAAACAATTTATTGGGGTTTTTAATTGTCGTGCTTTTACACATAGACACAATACAATATTTGTTGGATAGTTTTTTAATTTCAGCCATCTTGTAATGAACAATACACGATACGAACGGCGCAAGTGATTGTACACTGATAAATTTGTAAGCACTCTGCGAATTCCAGTCGCCTCGTCGGCCTCGTTCATGTGGCGTGACGTCACTCATTAGAGCGCTGCGTACTATGAAATTATTCTTCCAAGCGCAACTTCAAAGGCCCATAAGTTTTTCATTTCTAGAGATATTTCAATGATTCTTTCAAATCGATTTCAAATCGAAATACTCATCAATTACCTTGCAAATAATTGGAAAAAAATAAATAGAAACCTGTCCTGGACTCTCAAACAGCAATCAGTTTTGACACAGTTTTATGTCAAATAATGAATGCATCTCTTGTATCGCTTCATTCCTCTTATTAGAAACGTATAGACAACTAAAAATCAGATTTACCAACTTAAAATGGAGACGTATGTCAGCCATTGGCAAGGAGTCTAAACATTATTTAACAAGGAGAGTCTAATCCCCATAAGACAATGGGATCCCCATAAGACAATGGGGACACTAATAGAAAGAGATGAAAGAACATTTGTGACGAAATGTTACGTAATTGGACATGTCATGGCCGCCGTTCTCTATAGACAGGACGGACTAGCTCTTGGTTTATGAGAGTTACATGTGACAGTTTTGTTTCTTGGTTCGAGTTCAACTCTGTACTCATGTCCACTATGACGCGTCGATGCTGCAAGATTCTGATTGGCTAGAGCTTATTAAACCCTCCTGTTAGGTTAGTCTCTTTGAGCCATGGGAACGAGGCTATTTTGTTATCATTGGAAGAACGGCAATGTTTTATCCATAGAAATATATATTATATTCTCACTCTAGAATGCTAATCCCCATGTCAAAAGTGTTGTAAAAAGTTCAGGCTAGTCCGCAATGCGCAAGCGCGTCATTAGTGATTTTTGTAACAGGCCCAGTTTTAGTAAAATAGTATTGTTGAGAATCCCCGTGTAAATTCATAGTAGTAATTGTCATTGTCAAACGAACGTATTATTGATAAGTTGATGTCAGTTTTATGAATATATTTTTCCAAGTATTTCAACTTATTTTGAGCATTTCTTTCGAAGTATTCCTAACCGTCCTTCCTCCATATTAGACGTTTTCGTTCACCGGGTAGGTGTTCTTTGGAATCGAAACAATTATGGTACTTTATTAACAAACGTTAATTCTGAATCTCGGAGAATAAGGTTGGAAACTTCATTGTGCTTATACCTGTTATTTGTATTTAGTCGATTTGAATACATATTATCACATATTTATGATCGCAAATATTCAGCAAAGGCCATCAGAAATTAGAGTACGGTTATTATTATTATTTACCGCTCTGAAGTAGTTAACCAACACAAACCTACGGAACCACCCCAAATCGTCGGTGCGAATTTCAAGAAAGCAATGGATTGGAAAATGAATTGAAAGTACAAAAAACTATGAAAATTTATTTCAGCTAATATCATGAATAATTTCAACTCAAATTGGATTTATAAAATTTGATGCTTGGAAGCTCCAGGTTTTTTTTCATGTCAAAATACGCAACTGCATTTAATTTAAATCACTTGAAGAGATTAACATGCTATTTCTACGAGTATTTCTAGTAGTAGTGCAATTTCCACAATGGGAATGCATGAAAAAGTGAGGCCAGAAGCGTTTTCCTTACCAGCGATTCTGTGTATGTTTAGTACTTTTTATAGGAATCTAGAACTCATAATATAAGCGGTGTGGTAGAAAGTTGTATCATTCGCCATGCATGCTTACGCATACACAGTATTGGTACTGCACTAGGTTTAAAAATATTCTATTGTATCATGAATCTTCATGAGGAAAATGTCTGCCACAAATTACAATTTTCTCACTCAAATGTTTTGCTGGAATCTCTCCTTAAAAACAATACACAAAAAATCATGCCTTTTTTGTCAAGCTAAAATAATATTTAAGCTACTTGAGCAAAGCATATAGGTACATAAAAAATTTCATTATCTACCAAAAATGATTTATTTCACGTATTTTTCCGTTACACAACACTAAACAGTTCATTGTTTATTTTTAGGAAGAAACGGTTTCATTAGGAATTGTCTTTGAAGGAATAATATTAATGCAAATTCACGAAAGATGAAAGAATAACCAATGACAACAAACTTCACACAAAACGACAAGAGAAAATCTGAAATTTTAAAAACCGACTCTGTCTCTGATAAAAGTGACAGATCTTAGTGACAAGTCTTCCTGTTGATGAAAAAGCACTGATGCACGGTCATTATAATTACAATAGCATAGGGTACATGATTGTTTTAAATAAATTTCTTTCGTACCTAAAATTCGGAGTAATCTGTCTCTAGAAGGTTCTTTTCGGTTTTAAAAAGTCCTAAATGCGCTGTCAAATTTCTCTCTTTCAAGTGACATGTGTTTCATTGCCTCATAACAAAAAACTCTGAATTGGAACACCAAATTATTTTCAAACTTGGCAACGATCTACCCAAACTACACTGATAACGCGCATGCGCACATCGTAAACGGGTCGCATACGCGGCATGCTTTTCGCCTTGAAAATTGGCGGGATTAGCATTCTAGAGTAAGTATATAATATATGTTTCTATGGTTATATCTACTTATTTTATGAGGTCTGTGACAGCACTATACTGTACGTCTTCAGTCTCCAATCCAGCAGATAAACTCAATCAATGTCAAGGTTGAAAAAATCGAAAATCTTAAAGCTGCCTATAACAATCTACGGCTTCATTAATTTATGTTTCATCTAGAAACGACTACCAACCAATCAACCATTACTACAATTATTATCCAGACATAAATAAACTTGATATCCAGCAATTGCCTCGTTAGCACATTACACATCGGAATGATTATTCTGATTACCAGAATATAGGTCACCGGAGTCGTCTGATATTATGTAATCTATCTCCTAGTAGCAATAAAGCTATTGTTCACAAACACAACGTAATAAACTTAAGTTCCTTATCGATCCGGGACATAAAATGCAGCTAAGGAATGCAACAGACGAACCGCAGTGACAAGCAACTTTGAAATTGAGAACAATTTAACGTCTCTAATATATTAGACCAAGCTATAGAGGTTTTTTCCCCCACAAAATAAAAGACGCAAGTGGCTTATACTAATTTTTATAAGGTAGTCCGTTAATGAAAACCCTAGTTTTCGCCCCAGAAAAATCGCTTTGTGGAATTTTTCAAACAAGCAATAGTGAAAAAAATTGCAACCTTTTTGGTTTTTTGAAAATATTTCAAAAATTATTCTAGGAATCGTTTTAAAGTCAATGGAAACAAATACGAGATAAATTTACGGCAATAAATTCAAGCACGAGGGGGATTCGGTAAGAAAATTTCACACCGAGAAATGAAAGTCATCCAACAATTCATAAGAAATAACTAACGATGGTTTCACCTGAACTATTTATAACCACTGAAATATTGATATGTAAAATACTTAACAAAATTTTCTTCAATAAATGTGTTTAAATTTGAAACAAAAAAAATAAAAAAGTTATGTTCCTATCGTGGATTGAACCATCGACCTAGCGACTCATAGGCCGCAATAATCGTGGAGAAAATATTTTCAGACATATTCCAAATATCTAGTAAATACATAATTATCTCCTTTCATATGAAAACTAGACCTCCATTTGTACATTAAAGCAAAATATCAACTTGTCACATCTCAAATGTCACATGTCACATGTCAAACATTTATTGATGAAAATTTTGTTAAGTATTTTACATATCAATATTTCAGTTGTTATAAATAGTTCAGGAGAAACCATCGTTAGTTATTTCTTATGAATTGTTGGATGATTTTCATTTCTCGGTGTGAAATTTTCTTACCGAATCCCCCTCGTGCTTGAATTAATTGCCGTAAATTTATCTCGAAAAATTTCCAGCAATAATTCAAGCACTTGGGAGATTACAAGTGAAAATTGCTATTATCTCGGAATTCTGGCTATTTAGGTATAGGAATAAGGTATATCAATTCGAAGGGAATTTAGTCATCTTTCAGGATATTTCATAATATAGATGATGTTCCATTTAAAAAAACGCACTTTTAACCCGTTTCGTATCTAGCAGTAAGATCATGAATTTTGAACGACCCTGTATAACGCAGAACAAACTTCTCTATACAGAATCAATGTACATGATCCTGATGAACTAAACACAAAATTGCAACTTCCTAAGAATTCAAATACCGCAGAAATAAACATTCAATGTTTTGGATACAAAATATGGAAAATAACCAATATCTCAAAAACCGTTAGAGATAGGTATAGCGGAGTATGAACAGAAATAATCAGAAAGGAATGACAAGTTCAAAAATGCGGTAATATACAGGGTGACTCATTTGAAATAACAAAGATGCTGCTACTTTCTGGTATAAGCGGCAACGCTGCATTGCTGAAAATAATTTAGATCGATAGACCAAGAGCAACTACTTGAGAAACCAAGTTTTCAGAATGATCCTATGTCCCGCTCTCCGTAAACGTCTAAGGTACCATCGACCGTGACCCACCCTGTATATGGAATGGTTCGAGGCTTTTGCTATAGACAAAGCCGATAAGAAAACTAGGATGTGGCTAAGATAAGTTGATGATACCTTTGTTATATGGAACCATGGAGGCGAAGAACTCGAGGCCTTTCTGCGGCTCCTAAACAACATTAGACCGTCCATTAATTCCACAATGGAAAAGGAGACCCAGGAGGGGTTACCCTTTCTTGATGTGAAAGTCCTAAGAACGAATGGCAAGTTTCAAACATCAGTGTACAGGAAACCAACTCACACCGGACAATACCTGAATTTTGAGTCGAACCATCATGGAGCGACGAAGAGAGGAATTATCCGCTCGGTTGATTGACCGGGCCTACAGCCTCTGGAACACCGATGAGAGACTGACCAACGAATTGAACATCATCAAGAAAGATCTGCGACGGAATGGGTACTCCGACAAACCTATAACAGCGGTCCTGAACCGCAGAAGAGGCAACACCGAGAAATCAGATGAACCAACACAGCCTACCCTATGTCTTCCCTATGTGAGAGGTTTATCGGATAAGATAAGGCGAATTGGATCAAAGGTACAACATCCGAACATGCTTTAGATCAAATAATACCATCCGTAGCCAACTAACAAAAACGAGACCACCCAACGAAAATAGTGACTCCAAAAACTGCATTTACCGTGTTCCGTGTGAATGTAGGATGGATTATATTGGAGAATCTAAGAGGCCACTAAATGTGAGAATCAGTGAACACAAGAGAAATACTCAGCGAGGAGAAACAGCGCAGTCGGGAATAGCAGATCACGTATGGACTAATCAGCACAGCATCGCATGGTCGGAAGCCGAAGTTATCCACAAAGAACAGCATTGGTATAAGAGAAAGTTTATAGAGTCGGCTTATATTCAGAATAATGACGAGTTCAGTCAGCCGAGCATAGAGATTCGGAATGTGAGGAAGCCACTTATCAGTCAGCTAGATCGATTGAGTTTTCAATAAAAACTCTGTGTCAAGACCTATCAAAATCGGTCATCAATAACAACACTCACCAAAAAAGGTCTTTGTAACACATTAATTAACATTGATGACCTGAGAGAGACCCCACGTAGATCATAAATACCGTTATAGCAGGTACATTAGTTGCATGCTATATAATAAGTATCCGAGATATCTTGTCGCATTCACACACTTGATAACGACAGAAGGTGTTAACTGTTGAAACGTCGTGACTCAAACACATGCAAAGAATTTATTTTCTTTGTTTCTAGACAATGGAAGTCCAGAAGAATTCTACTAACACGAATACATTGTCAACGACTTTCAAACAGACTCCTGTTTCGTTTCAGTTTAGAAGTCTTTTGAGTTTATTCCATTTTGTTATTAGTTCTTTTTTTCTTTATAATGTTATTAATGGAACCTGTATGTTGCCATAAATAAATTCTTTGAGTTTTGTGTTTAACTAAACTGTTCTTTTTATACCAGATAATTATTTGCAGAACTGGCTATTTGCAATAAATTAATTTTTTTTTAAACAAAGCTGTAAATATTTTAGGACGCAAAGTTCTCAATTCTACTCCTAAAAATTTTAAGCCAAATTTAGAAATCAGTTTATTTTGCGAAAACAGCACTACTAAGCTGTTAAACGTTTTTTTTTTATTTCCCAATAAAATGCATCCGAGCAAATAGCAAGTTTTGCAAATTATGGCCTCAAATATTGTTCTTGAGTAATTAAAATGATTTTAATAAGTAGTATACAAACTCTCAGCCAGTTTGAGCCCTACTATCTTTCCTCTTTTACCGATATGTACTTGAACTTTCCCCAAAAATTCAGCCATATATTATTTCTGATGCGAAATAGGGTGAACGCCGTAAATATGGACTATAAAACTTCCCTCTTGCACAAATGGCACGTTAAATGGCCAGGTAGTAACGTTGAAGTCATTACAGCAGCACTAATTTCGCCATGGATGCGGAAATATGGCTCATAAACCCAATCACCTCTCAAAATGACCCATATTAATCATAAAATGACATTTTCAGCATTCATACGCCTATCTGGATAAACCCAGAGTCAAAGTAAGTTTATTTGTGTTCGTGAATTCGATGTTGATTTTTTGCGAATGCACTTTATCGTTGGCAAGCTCATTTTTCATTTCGGCATGTTTTGTTTTTTAACGTTGTAGTTTGTGAATGTTTGTTGTGACTTTGTTTTTTTTATGACTTCACATTGACACGTTTTCACACCATTTTTCATATTCGTAGTCTGGGGAACGGAAAATATGTCATGATCTTGGCAATGAAAATTTATACTTTGGCAATAAGGATTTCCTTGGACCAGTGTCTATACTAAATGATGTTATTTATTTCAGGTGATGATTCCTTGACATATTTTATGAAGAAAATTTCGGATGAATGCGTGTACTAACTTGTTTCCAAGTGACGAAGTGTCAAAGTTTTAATAAAAAAATAGGTTATTTATTAAATAAGAAAAGGAAGAAAAAATATAACTTTTGTCCTGTTTCCAATAACACTTTACTACTTTATTACGACAGGGTTTCGGCTTTTACACCATTTTCAAGTAACTACAGATTTCATCAAGTTGGTGAATATTTATACATAAGAAAGTAATTAAAGAAAGGTTGGGTTTAAATTACCTAACTGATGTTTCAAAACAAGTGGGGAAAATACCTGGAATCTACCTGATGAGTCAATCTAATTTATCTAATAGGGGTTCATACAATCGGTGGGTCCAATTTTGTTATCAAAAGTCATAAATTCAGAAGTGGAGAGATTTTCATGTTATTTTTATTTATTGCATGATTCGTTTCTTGCAAATGTCTATATATAGCTGATTTTTTATCTGATAACACATGTTCACGGTACCTTATTTCAAAATTTCTTCCCGTTTGTCCTGAATAAGCTGCTGTACAATCACCACATTCCAGTCTTTATATACCTGATTTTTTCCATTTATCCTTTTTGGGTTTTGCATTGAATAGTATATTCCCTAAATTACTCCTACTAGTGAATGAATAATAATTTAGGGAATATACTATTCAATGCAAAACCCAAAAAGGATAAATGGAAAATATCAGGTATATATAGACTGGAATGTGGTGATTGTACAGCAGCTTATTCAGGACAAACGGGAAGAAATTTTGAAATAAGGGACCTACCGTGAACATGTGTTATCAGATAAAAAATCACCCAAGTAACAATTTCAGTTTTGTGATAGCCCTCAGAAGGTTCTGAAGACCATAACAATCACAGCATCGATAAAACTGTTTTGCTGTAACGACATCCATAAAACCTTCTTAAAGCTGCTATAAATATACGAGGGCCCACTCCTATGAAGGTTCTCAGGGCTATTTTGAAATGCAAGCATAAAACCTGCTTGCCTTATTCGCAGGATTCTTAATAACCTCCTGAGGATCATTATAAAACCAAATCATGGGGCTGTTACAAACCTGTACGTCATTAAAAAAATCTATTTGGCATCGAAATATCTTTTTTTGAATGAAATTTGGTTAGAAAATATTCCGTAAATAACTACAGCCAAAACGGACTTAAATTAATCTAATTCTTCAGTTGCGAAAAAATGGGCAACTAATTTACAAGCAAAAATATAATGATGACGTCCTGGCAGTGATATATGAAGAATATATAGGTATTCAACAACGTGAAATGTCGAATATCATCTGCGAATGAAAATTTGTTGACAAAATGACATCAGTTAGGTGGTAAATCTGCAACGCGCCCCAATAACAATGCGAAATTAAGAAAATAAACAAAATACCACATAAAATTAAAAAATTATTTTGACTCATATCTTTCCCGGAATGATTTGTACTATATCTAAATACAAATGAATACCAATAATTGTGTATTTCCTTTCCGTCATACACACCAAATTGCAAGAAACATGAATTGAAATTAGGCTCTCTTTAGTTGTTCCCTCTGGTTGTAATAAAATATGGCTACCCTACCTTTATTCTATTGAGCTGCACATATTGCCGTCATAAAGCCGTTTCTCCGCAAAATAAACCATTTTAAAACCATTTTATCCTAAAAAAGTACGTTTGGTATTGTTTAATCCAATTTCCAAAATATTTCAACTGTCAATTGTCAATCCCGCCTGACATTCGTCTTTTCGTGATCGACGTGGTCAGTATACTCAGTGTCTATACTCCTTTGATAAGTATTTGGTGTCTAAGTCTTGTGAAACGTTTAATTACTATTTATTTTTTTCAGTTATATTTACCCAATGTTATTTATTTATTACCGGTTAGGGGGAGCTACTAGCATTTAAGTAGAAATAGTTTTATGCTTTGATTTTATAGTGGTTCTCGAGAGTACATCTCAAAACCTTAATAAAACCTCATCGTTAGTTTTATTACAGAACCATTGCATGGACTTGAGGAGTGCTATAAAACCATCACAAAACTAAGTTTCTATGTGGATTATTTAAATACCAAAAAGATTCATCGTGTATGTGTATAAGCCATTGTAAAACCATCATAAAAACAAATATACTTAAATGCTGAATGGTTTTATCTTATAGCCTTCAGGAGTGTATTGAAACTGATTCATAAATCTGTTTGCATTGGTAGCGTATTAGGAATAATATATGACCTGCATAAATAAAATTGGGCATTACCTAACCTTCATAAAACTAGGATAAATCCAAATAACATTTAAATTGTTACTTGGGCTATATATAGACATTTGCAAGAAACGAATCATACAATAAATAAAAATAACATGAAAATCCTTCATACGTGCAATAAAGGAAGAGAAATGAACTTGTTGAAAGCCTTGGAAATAAACAAATTGAATAAAAACCCCAATTTTGATACCCTGAATGACCAGTTAGAATTATGTAGCTCTCCACTTCTGAATTTATGACTTTTGATAACAAAGTTGGACCCACCGATTGTATGAACCCCTATTAGATAAATTAGATTGACTCATCAGGTAGATTCCAGGTATTTTCCCAACTTGTTTTGAAACATCAGTTAGGTAATTTAAACCCAACCTTTCTTTAATTACTTTCTTATGTATAAATATTCACGAACTTGATGAAATCTGTAGTTACTTGAAAATGGTGTAAAAGCCGAAATCGGTCATAATAAAGTAGTAAAGTGTTAGTGGAAACTGGACGAAAGTTATATTTTTTCTTCCTTTTCTTATTTCATCATGAATTTCCACAAAATAAATAGATCATCAATCAAACAGGTTATTTATTGAGGTTGGATTTAAAAGTAGCGAAGGACCACGAGATTGATAATTATGGTAAATATCATTGTTCGCCACTGTTTTTCTCCAAGTTTCACATTTTTCTAAGATTAAACATTTGAAAATACAACTCTCTTATAATGCCGTGAATTTGAAATAGCAACACTCTATTAATCGATATATTTCCTTAATTAATTTTTTTCTGCCTGAACTCTTTAATTGGTTTCGTCGTTGATGGTTGTTTGTTGTGAATATGGAGTATCTGAAAAAAAGATCATTCACATAACTTTTTGAACTTTGATGGTGCGTAACCACCATTTCTACGCCACTGACATTGATTTGACAAAGTTTAGGTATTTTAAATTAACTGCATTATAAGAAAGTTTTATTTTTAAATATTTATTCTGAAAAAATATGAACCTGAGGGCGGGTTGTACAAAACAATTTTACTAACAGTTCAACTAAACTGAGTTCAGTTGCTAAGGAACTTGAAATTTCATTGGCTAATCCCTAGCTACTGAAGCGAGCTTACTAGAACTGTTGATGAACTTGTTTTGTACAACCCGGCCATAGAGAAAAACAGTGGCGTACAATGATTTTCACTATAAATATAAATAGGTGACCATCTGCCACTTATAATTTGAAATTTTCTTCATAAAATATGACAAGGAATCACCACCTGAAATCAATGACACCAACTAATACGCTGTACAGAGTGGTTTCCAATTTTGAATGTGTTCTTACTGAAGAACTCCAAAATCTTCAACGGGTACAATTAGTGCTACAGTATTTCACAAAATAACTCCAAAGTATTGATTTCTTCAAAGTAAACGAAAAAGTTCAATTTGCAATATGATTACTATAAATAGCAACACGAAGGAATTTTATGAATTTTTCAAACATCATTGCCTTCACATTGTGTAAAATATAGAATCTACGGGGTGTTTACAAATAAGTGCAACAGTTTGTAGAAGTTGATTCCTTCTCAAAACTCTTTTGTAAACAATAGCTCTTAGGCTTGTCCTTGAAAAGTTATACGCTTTCAAAAATGCGAAAAAATTACTGGTTTTTTTCTCAAGATTGCGAAAGAATTGGAGAAATATAGAAATTTTATGGGCGTTTTCTACCAATAAAAAGGCTACCTATAAATTATTATTTTATTGTGATCTTTTAAAGGGGTGAAACATGCAACCACTATTTAATTTTTTTCCAGAACTATACAACGACACAAAATTCACAGGTCAAGTATCTTTTTCTGATATTTCCCCCTTTTTTTCAAATAAAGCTTTTCTATAACCAGTCAATTAACAACGTGCTTTCTATGTTTCACAAAAACATCTGATTCACCTAGAAATTTTACACCTTGGCCAGCTAACACTATCGAATCATATTTTATTCGATATGAAGTCGTATAGACTTCAGATCTGATATAAACCTGTCGAAATCTTTGACATGGATAACCTCCATGCACCACTGTCTACTTCAAAGAAAATATTCTTCTCTTCAATTCTGACTTGTACCTGTACTGGATTTTTCCTTTTTTACAGTAGACAGAAGAGGAAACCCTAGACGTGTGAATTTGAATCTTCTTCGGTAGATGACTGTGACATTTCAATTACGTTAATATTGGATCTTTTACAAACGCGACTATTATGACCTCTCTTGTTGCACTTGAAACATTCCCAGTCTTTTGCAGAGCACTCTTCTGGACTATGCTTCCAAAACATGATTTCTACGATCCATTTAGACTACTTGAGGTTTGAATACCTTTTGACTCTTTTTCATACATTTCTTTCTATTTCTTATATCTCATAAGCTCTTTCATTTGTCAAGTTGTTCTCAGATAACTATTTTCGTATTATAGCTGACGAAAGAACACTACAAGCAAAGCTATCTCTTAAAGAGTCATTTAATAATGCCCCAAAATTAAAATATGACAGGTTTTTCAACTTCGCATAAAACATTTTTATGTCTTAATTCAATTCTTGCACTGTCATAACAAATTTGCTGCGTTTTGCTATGAATAATCATTCTTGGATGTAGTGATGTTTCAGTTCACTTTTCAACTCCTCGTAGGTCGTCGTACTTGGCAAAACAGGAGCTAGAAAATCTTTCAGAACTTTTCACCTCCTATTAATGTTACCAACAACGGAACTTTTTTTCCATTTCTGGCGACATTGCAAATGAAAAGGTGTCTCTCCAAATAGAATGAGATATCCATGTTCATTTGATTAATCTTCTCAATATACCCTACTAATGCCATATTAGAATCTTAGAATCTTAGATTTAGTATGAAGTAGACTTCCAATAAACATTCAACAGTCATTATTTCTTCTGGTTCCCATTGGTGTGCATCACCCCCCGCAGGAATTTTTTCCGAAACCAAAAAAAATTTATAACAAATAGCTTAAAAAAAATCAACTTAAAAAAATCTAATTTTCCTGCACTTTATGATAAGCTTTTGAAAACAAATTGGAATTTTTTGGAAAATCATAATAACGTCTTCTTCGGTAGATGAGTGTGACATTTCAATTACGTTAATATTGGATCTTTTGCAAACGCGACTAGTATGATCTCTCTTGTTGCACTTGAAACAGTCCCAGTCTTTTGCAGAGCACTCTTCTGGATGATGCTTCCAAAACATGGTTTCTACGATCCATTTAGACTACTTGAGGTATGACTACCTTTTGACTCTTTTTTATATCTTTCTTTCCATTTCTTATATCTCATAAGCTCTTTCATATGTCAAGTTGTCCTCAGATAACAATTTTCGTTTTATATCTCTATCTTTTATCTTTTATTAATAATAATGCCCCAAAATTCAAATATTATGACAGGTTTTTCAACTTCGCATAAAACATTTTCATGTCTCAATTCAATTCTTGCACTGTCATTACAAATTTGCTGCATTTTGGTATGACTAATCGTTCTTGGATGTAGTGATATTTCAGTTCACTCCTCGTAGGTCGTCGTACTTGGCAAAACTAGAGCTAGATAATCTCTCAGGACGTTTCACTCCCTATTAAAGTTACCAACAACGAATTTTTTTCTCCATTTCTGACGACAATGCAAATGAAAAGTTGTTCTTACCTCTCCAAATAGATTGAGATATCTATGTTTATTGGATTAATCTTCTCAATATACCCTATTGATGCCATATTAGATTTTTTGGATAACCATGCAGGGTTTCTATGTCTCTTGTCAAGACACTTGACCTCTGACATTTTTTTGGCACGTGAGATACGAGCACATAGTCGTTGCCAGAAATTGTTATGTATTCGATCAATAAAAATACGACATTGTGTTTAGACTTCGTATCTGTATTAATCGAAAACTAGATTTTTTACAAATATCAAAACATGACTCCATTGAATGCATAACTCAGTCCATCTGTCAAAGTGACATATTTTTAAAAACTGATAACTTTCCTGTTTTTGGGTGATGTAATATAATATTACTAAATCTATAACACTTCAGTGGCATTGTGGATTATTTCTGATGTTCAATGAACCCGCAATGCCCCGTAATATATCTTAGGTAATTGATATTTCGTCACACTCCACTAATTTCAATTGTTTCATCCCTAGAATAAACCAAAAACACTTTAACAGAACTCAAGAGATGAAAAGTAGAAAAATCCACAAAGCTCAGATTACAGAACCTTCAATTACTAGACAAAATGAAAAAGAACTTGAAAATCAGTAACTTTTCACCGTACGGTTTCGAAGTGACAGAATTTTTTAAACTGCAATAAATTGAAAATTCCATTATAAAATTTGATCAATTTAACGAGTGACATTTGTACTAAAAGTCCTACTGTGTTGTAATTGTTGGAAAACAAGGCATAATAACTATATTATTCCATTAGTAATCCAATTACATCAATGCAAACGAAACACAATCAAATCTGAATAGTCCTGAATACGATGAATTTCAAAATAGAACATGGGAATTGTTCGAAATATACTTTGAGATAAATCTGTATTTCCGGCGGATTTCAATGAAATTGTAATTTGTTATGTACATTCATTCAAATCGAACAGCTCTATGTATGTAGTCGGTTTCATCCTTCCAGGAAGGGTATAATAGAGATGAACTTATTCGAAACATAAATATCATTGACTGTATTAGTTGAAGCAATAGTTGTGTATGCCAATCTCATGGTTTCATTATTTTCTAATGGGTATTGAGGTGACCCTAGGATTGCTATTGTCATTCATTTTGATGACTCGGTACAAGTAGTAACTTTTTGAGTCGTTAATAGTTCTTTCATTCCCTCCAATGGCATATTCATTTGAGCTTTCGGACAGTACATAGTTGTACTACTGCACTACTTCATATTACTGTTGATGTACAGCTCCAATTATGCTTGACTTCAGTAAAGCTTTTTATACTGTCAGACACGATCGACTGCTTCAATCTGTTTCTAGAACTGTTCTATCTGGAGTACCACAGGGTTGAGTTTTGGAGCCACTTCTATTCTAAGTTTACACTATTCAATCCGGAAAATGTATTACACATTGTAGAATGCATATGTATGCTGATGATATTCAATTATACTACAACTTTTTTATGAATGATCTGAGTAACGCAGCAATAATGACCTGGATACAATTTCAGATATTGCTAAAAAAATGTTAAATGCAAAAGAAACTGTAGTTTTGGTTTTCAGGAACAAGCTCAATAAAACGTTCACTATAAAACTAACCTCTGGATTATTATGAAAAATAACGTCATTGATATTTCTGGCAATTCGAAAAGTCTTGGCTTGATTTTGGATGACTTTTTGAGATGGCGTGATCACGTTATGAATAATATTGAGAGAGCATATGGAGTTCTAAGAGTAGTGTGCTCCCATAGATCATACATGCCTACAGCAACAAAAAAAATAGTACGTGAAACGTTGTTGCTATCCCAATCCAATTATTGCTCCCCTATCTGCAGTTTCTGCCTTGTAGAGTACAACGTGTACATAAGGTACATAATATATGTAATCAGATCATAAGAACATTTTTCCCACAAACTAAAGGAGTTGAAGTGGCTTCCAGTGAAAAAACGTTTCAGATTCATTCTCTGTGCCTCTTTCACAAAGTTAAACAATACTCGTCCTCACCTTTATGAGAAGTCGAATTATGAAACCTAAAAAACAATTTTTAGAGAAAAGCTTTAATTAAAATCCCCTAAAATGTGAAATTGAACCCATCAATTTGTTACTTTATAAAATTTTAAATGACATAAATGCTTGTCGGGAGAAGTATCTATGTGTTTCTTATTACAAATTGAATTTAAAATTACCCCAAGATTCATTCAAGCTTTCATATCATTTAAGATTTTATAATATAACTAGATGATGGGTTTAATTCACTTCAAAATATTTTTTTTCAGTGCATTTTAACGAAAGCTTTTCTCTAAAAAGTTATTTTAACTTTATTATATACGGATTTTTTCGATTTCTATTTCACGAGTTTTCCTCATTTTTTTCGTGACAGGAATGGGGGCGAGCCCCTGCATCGTTTTTTTAAAACCATAATATTTGACGGTCAGATATTTTTCACCATTTTTACGGTTTTTTCCGATTTTAATTTCGCCACTTTCCCAAGTGTTTTCGAGGAAACTTTTCGTTGTTAATAATTCTTGACATCCAAATCCGTCAAGACAATTGCTGACAAAGAACATTGAGACAAGACACAATGAAGTAAGTCTGCATATAAGTAAAAAAAATAAAAAACAAAAATAAAGTTAGTATAGAAAGTGTGTAGCTGAATAGGTTTTACTATTTTATAATATAAGTGAAAGGAGAGTATTTTTTCGATTTGATTCGGGGAGATCCAACAACCTTCTACAGCTGTTTCGTAGTTTCCTACTCACTAGGAAGGCTTTATGTAAGCTCTCGAAATCAAATCGAAAACACTTTAAATTAGTACCGTAATAATATTTACAACTGTACCATGACGATGGTTAAGGCACAAAGCACCAATTGGGGAACCTCCCCATGTGATTTCCGCATTGAACATATAAATCTTTTTATTTCATCCATTCGAGATGTGGAAATAAATACATTATTATTATTTTTTTGTTGTAGGCCTTCAACTGCTGTGGTTATTGACCTCATGCATTATTATTATTACTATTATTATATCCGAAGGCTCTCTGTTTCACATTTTAGATCAGTCCACAACTTCCAATTCTCAAACATTCATGCAGATGTTTATTCCATATATCCAGTTTGTAGTTTTTTTCCCACAATTATCAATTTCAACATTTTCTTTCTCTTTTCTTCGCATTTTTCGCATTCTTTTCTTCGCATTCTTCCTAATCTGTTGCTTTATCAATTTTTTGCTGTTCATGTTGATCCTAATATTGTTCTCTTATTTTTATTTTTGGTATCCTCAGTCCACCAGCCTGTCTTTCGGTTATCGTCATCGTTTCAGCATTGTACATACATTATATTATTTTAGCGTTTTTTTCAAATTGTTTGTTTTTCAGTGGATTTTTGTTAAAAACCCATGAAAAACCCTAGCGATCGATATACGTACCGCATTGTCAAGTTGAACATATTTGATGATAATGAGTCACCCATTATATCTCACATTCTTTAGAAATAAGTGAGGGTCACCCAAGAAACGTATAGATCGTAACCAAAGTGCTCCTAAATTCAGAGCGGATCGGCTTTTAAATTCTGTCACAGAGAGAGAAGCGAGGAAAAAAGAGTTCATTTCGTCGGTAAGGCCTCGCTCATATATTCATTTTCTTCTCTGGAACGTCGCAGAAACGTTGACGATTTGTCTCTATTCAATAGATATGCTCATGGCATGCTCTTCTCAAATATCATCAATCGTTGTACAGTTATTTTTTCTGAAATCGAAATTTACCAGTCGAGTTCAGTCTTCACACCCCTTTTTTGTCCCTTGAAAAACTTGCCAAACATCTCTACCGCAAGGCTCCTACTTTCAACGAACGGCACTGCTTTGGTACCAATGCCAAACACCAATTCCTACCTCCTTCTCTCATTACAGAATTCTCTTTTTTTGTAAAAACTATTGATTTTAAACAATGCCCTGAACAAATGAGGTGTACCTGTCAACTGCATGACAAATGGAACAAAACACCATCATTAATAAAACCATAGTTACAAGTTTTCTAATTGATGCCACGTTGATAAATTGACTTCAACAAAAATTGATCAGAAATATAAGATTTATACGAATTCTTAGACAGGATGGAGACTTCAACAAGAGTGAATTCGCTAGAACTTCAGGAAAACATAATTGGAAAAAATGCAAAAACACGTCCATTGAGATTGTTTGTGGGCCTCATATTTATAATAAACAAATACCTACTTCCACTGTGTTGCGAAAAGCTTACCAAGTAATTTCTTGGGGCTCACAGGTTTTCGCCTGTTTTTTTTAAGGGACCTCTTCGGTTATGGCTTTCTGCTTCTCTTAAAATTTCTGCAGCTCGACCTGTTATGTTTCTCTGTTTTTACTTATTCTATCCATTTGTTTTTCCGAAATTTCCAGAAACCGGACCTGTTCCTCGTGTGTCACTTCAGCTATGTTGGTGTCCTGTTCTTGCAAGATTTCCTGCATCAGTTCTGTAATTCTACTTTTCCTCAATATCTTTCATTTTCTTCACCCTTCTGTTCTTGTGGAGATCCCAGAGACCTATTCAATTCCTCTTGAATTTCTTCAACCCATTCGTTTTCATGTTTCCGCAAAACTTTAAACCGGTCTTGCTTTTCTGGCATGTTTTGTCGTTCTGTCCTTAGGATATTTTTCAAAGCTGGTCTTGTTCCTCTGGTAAACATTTCAGGTCCCATGTTAATAATTGTTTCTCTTTATGTTTGATGTTGTCTTTGTGATTCTTCTTCTCGTTTTTGTCGTGCAACTTCTTCTCAATAACCTTCATATTCAACGCCCTTCTGTTGTTGTGTTCCCACAGTCCTGTCCAGTTCGTTTTGAATTTATTCAGCCCTGACAATTTCTGTAGCTAACCTGTCTTTACATATTCCGTCCATTCGTTTTTCCGAATATTCCAGAAGCTGGCCCTGTTCCTCTTGTATTCCTTCAGCTATGTTGGTTTCTTGTTCTTGCAAGATTTCCTGAAAACAGTTCTGTTATTCTAGATTTCTTCTATATCATTCATATCCTTCACCATTCTGTTCACGTGGAGTTCCCACAGACTTGTCCAGTTTCTCTTGATTTTCTTCAACCCATTTTCCTGTTCGTATAAAACTCGCTGCAAGCGGTCCTGCTTTTCTGGCATGTTATATAGTTCTGTCTTTAAGATATAGTTGTGCCTTTAAGGTATTTTTCGTAGCTGGTCTTGTTCGTCTGGTAAACATTTCAGGAGTCGGTCCCATGTTTTTTATTTCTCTTGTCTTTATCTTCGCCTCGTGCTCGTGCTTCCTCTCTTTTATATCTAGCTTTTTCTGTTCCTTTTATCTTCTCAATTTCTTCTCAATTTGTTCCTCTCTTTCTTCTCTTTCCTTCTGATTTTATTCAGCTGTTTGTTAATTTTACTTTCACCGACGTTCTTCCTCCGTTTGTTTCTCCTAGATCTTTCTTCTACAATGTCTTTCTCTTCAACCTTTCCTTCCTTTCGCTTGGAAAACTGTAGATTGAATTCTAATATGGCCTGCACTTCAGTCGGTGTCAATCTTGCATCCGCCATACTCATTTGTTAATATGCGAGAAACTATAAACAGTGGGTGGGCTGCACATTAACTTTTATCATTACGTCAGTGTTTGAAAGTTCTGAAATTGAAATTCCGCTTCCATTAGCTTTGAGTTATGTCACCATGTCTGGACAAACAAGGGTCCCAGAGAAGTTTTGCAAACTTCCATTTAATTATCTAACTTGAGGTGCCGGAAAACCGTGTCTATCGGTAATTACGAAATTGAATTAATTATCCAACAAGTTTATTTTCGAGGCACCAATTGAACCGTCCAGATTGGCGTGTAGTGCCCCTTTGATGTTGTGCCAGCGCGAAAGGAAGTAATTGGAATCGTCATCGAATTTAGTTTTCAATAGTCAGATCAGAATCGTAACACATTTTGATGTTTCGAAGGCTTTCGTCGTCATTGACCCTGGTATTATTGCTAGCGAACTATTCTCTCTTGGATTTTGTGGTAACTTCTTATAGTGGTTGGGATCATATCCAGATTCTATGAAAATGTTTGTGAAAATCGAACAGCATCGATCTGACCACTACTCTATGGACTGGGTGTTCCGCAACGATCCACTCTAGGGCCACTGATGTGTTCATATTAAATCAATGACGTACCTGCGTCTATGTGCGCCTAATGTGTTATTCTATACGAGAATGATACACCCTTGACAGCTGACGCTGACAGAACTGTAGAACTTCAATGGAAATTGACAGAGCTATATGGTAAAGGTCATTGATTTATCTGATAGCAAAAAGTTCTTTGGATCTTTTGTGAACGGTTACATGAGCTGGAGAACCATTATTAATAAAGTCTTGTACGATTAATAAGTGATAACTACTCTAAATATTCATAATGTAACACAGTTAATAAATGTATTTCACTCCATCATTTTGTGTATCATTAAAATTTGGGGATGTTCCAGTAGCAGTACAAAATAATATATTCCTGTAGGAATTAATTTAAATCCTCAAAAATATCACCATTTCAAATGCATCAGACAGTCTGTTTCTTAAAATCCTACCTACTCCACTTGAAGAGGAGAGTTAATCAGAGTCTAGGATACAACTCGTGAATCTATGAAAATTGCCTTCTGAAAATGTATTACATGTTTGTTTTTTTGACAATATGAACAGGATATTCATAAAATTAGATGTGTTATCACTTGCGAATGAAGTACAAACTTCAGTCACTATTTTCCATCGTTCAACATAACCTCTTGGAATACATTCAGATTGAAATCGAAAACATTCTCAATTGAAAATTGAACAAACATGACTCCTCTAAAAATGTAAAAAACGAATATGAATCAATTTTTTGTATTATCTAACAAGAAACTTACTTCCCTGGCTGAAGGCATGCTGGACTTCGAACTACATCTGATAGGTATTAATTGTGAAAAGATCCTAACTGAGGAAAAAATCCGAAAGTGAAAATTTGCATTCTCACTCAGATACTCAGTTTAAATCTAACAGAAAATAACTATTTCTCTGAAAAAATTAAGAAATGAGTTATTTTATTATATTTTGGCTTTATGATTTTGTTTCATTAGCTGTGTTGGTGACAGACTCAGATCAATAAGTAAACATAGATGGGCCCGATGCTACGTAAACATCATATTCACTGAACCGAAGATAATTCTTGCGGAAACTGTTTTGTTTCGGGTTTTTGACATTCGAACCAAAACAAAACACCTCTAGCACAGTGCCGTGCTTTTTTAAGGGGGTCAAAATTACTTATGCAAATGCAGTACCTGTGAGCTGCAACAAGTTATGTCGCGGTTTTGTCTTAAAATTCCTAGGGTCAATAAAAAGCCGGGGGTTGGCAGCAAATAACTTTTTATCAAAATTTGGGGATTCAAGATAGCGGATTAGTTTTGTGATTTATGATGATATTCTTTCCTTAGTTGGATTCTAGGAGTTTTCAGCTATCAAAAATAAAGCATTATTTATGGTCTAAAGTAATTAATTCGAGAGAGGTAACAAGTTCCTTGACTATATTTCAACTCTGGGGGTTTATGTTGTGTAGATCAAGTTTCAACGAATCAATACGAATATTTGAATTAATATGGACCAGTTGCATAAAGCCTTCTGTTAACGTAGGTAACATAACTGGTGAGCTTAGATATGCGTTGCCATAGTAATTATCAAATCAAATATTTATTTGTCTGTTAAATTCTTTAAGCAACTGGCCCTATGAGTTAAGAAACCTTTTCCAACATCTATTTTTTCAAAACACATTTCCTTTTTTTGTAAAAATTGTTCATTCTGTTGAGTATTATCCTTCCTAAATTTTGGACCAGTTCATTCATATGGCAAGTACCTGTCAGAAAACAACTACTCTCCTGGCTAAGACCACGACGGGGATTGAATTAAATCTAACAGGTACTTGTGCAACGTTCCTCAAAGCATCAGAGGACGCAAGTGCAAGTGCTTTGTGCTGATGAAGTGTTGTTAAAATTTTCCTGTGTGTTTTCGTGGTTTTTGTCCTGCTTAAACAACTTAAAGTTACATTTGGAATATTATTCAAAATATATTATATAGATTACGTCTGGGAAGAGTAATTGAACACAAAGGTAGAAATAGAACGCTGTATTAATGCATTTATTTTGGACAGGAATATAGTGATCACAAGATGGCAAGGTATACGATAAGGAAAAATCAACATTAACACAGGAATTAAAATATTTATTGCATGAAATATATGCTTATACCCCACGTTATTATTACAAATTGGCTAATATCACTATTATTTATTTAATTTTAACATTACAAATGTATAAATATAAAGTGTCAAAGTGTATGTGAAAGAATGATTCTCAAGAAAGCTCAGTACATGAGGATTTCAACACTTGGTATTTATTGATTTTTAAATAAAACTGTCTTTGTCAAAAGAGACCTGACCATTTCTACTTTGTCAGTTCCGCTTATTGACAGTTCATGGTATATTCAGATTTTGAAAAAATTTTGAAGTATTGCCTTTACCAAGGCATAACTATGGTTTGATAAAGGCTCTTCCTCAAAGAAATGATTTCCAAAAATTTTAAGCAAGTCCTTTGGTATATCATTAATTGTCCTCTCTGTTAGAATTTTAACAATGTCAATATTATTGGAAAATAAATTTTGAATGAGTTTCTTTGTCTTCCAATATTATATTTGACGAATACGTTTGATTGCATGATTTGCATCGTGCATTCGACGCCACTGGAACCTCACCTGTGGAATGTTTGTTTACTATCATTTGTTTTGCAAACAAAGCAGTATTTCGACATTGTGCATCACTAAACCACTGCACTATTTTGAAAAATATTCCAAATGTAACTTTAAGTTGTTTAAGCAGGACAAAAACCACGAAAACACACAGGAAAATTTCTAACAACACTTCATCAACACAAAACGACAAGGTACAATGACCGCCACGGCCGGTATCACAAGCGGTGTTGCCAAGAGTAAAATAATTCTAGTAACCGCTCGAAATTTTCAGAGTGCCTAAAATTTCATCAGTTCAAAACGACATATATCTTTTTTTATTTTTTCACACCTTTCTGGACATAAACATTTCTCTAGAATTTTTAGAATAATACATCTGAATATGAAATATGATTGATTATGCATTTATTGGTAGGTTTCTACCAAAATCATACTTTTTTACCAATTTGACAACAGGGCGTCAATGTTTGGCAACATTAGGGATGAGAGGTGTACGTAAATGAACAAAGTTGTCTTCGGTTCAGTGAATATGATGTTTACGTAGCATCGGGCCCATCTATGTTTACTTATTGATCTGAGGTGACAGATTACTAGATGCACTTGAATAATGTTTTCATCTCAAAACATAGTTTTAAGGAATATTTACGTAATTTCTTTAAATTTTTTTTCCCTAACCCGACGAGCAACAAAAAATAAGTAGTACAAATTCGAAAATAAAATTTTCCATGGCAGATACATTTCTACCAGAAACAGTAAAGTATTGTTTTTCCTAAAATGTCATGACTGAAATTAGTGATTTTAACTCATCCAAAGCCTTCTAGATTGTAAACAAATAAAATAAAAATTAGTTACGAACAGTGGTATGTGATACATGAGTGTATTCAAAATGTCACATGGCAACAAAAGTAGTGAAAATATACCAAAACATCGAAAGTCACTTATTACATTATTAGGCGGCATATAGATGATTCAAATTTGATTCAAGCTTTTAGCTCCTGAAGATGCTTATTTTGTTGGCGAAATTTTGTTGGTGTGATTGTGACATAGTTTTGGTGTTTGGGTGATTTATTTTTTCTTGAATCGTATTCACACCAAAGGTTCCAAAATATTCATTTCTTTGATTCAAATTACAAATTAATTCTCTTCAGAGCAAAATAGTTATAGTCTAGGAGCCCGGTAAAAATTTGGTCAGTCATTTCCTCTCAAGCGATATTTAGTGGAATGCATCAGAGTCGTATTATAAAGATACGTGAACGTCAGTTGCGATTCCGTTGGTGGGGGGGGGGGGGATGATCAGCATAGTAGCTTCCTACGCACGAAGAAAAAAAATATATTCAATTATGTCCTCCTTTCCGGAAACATTCTAAATTGACGCAATCCGAATATAAGGTAAAATTTTATTTGAGAGGAAATCATAGAAGGTACAATTTTTTTTGTGTTCGACCAACTAGCTGTCGTAAATACACCATGCTATAAATAGCTGATTTTTTCTTTCTTCAAGATATTACTTTAGCGATAATTTAAGATGTTTTCAGGTAGGAAAACAAAATTGAATACATTTCTTTTTCTTTGTGCGTGGGAGGCTACCACCGCTCATCCCCCCCACGGAACCGCAGCTGACGTTCACGAAGCTTTATGCATTCCACTAATTTTCGCTTGAGAGGAACTTCGTCATGGAAATCTGTCACTGGCTCCCGGACTATTATGGGAGCGAGCCACCTTCAACGACTACCCGGTATACATATTCAACAAACAGCTTGTATAATCAATATCAGAGAGCTTATATTTCGCGACTTTGCTATTTATAAAAACAAGTTAATTGGTGATGTCTGACCGATTGATGTAAATACTTCCTAGAATTTATGATCCAAGTGTACATTGGATAGCAGATGCTAGAAAGCCACAGTCTCGAGGATTCAATTCAATTTGATCATAAAATGCATTTTGTTTCGAATAGTTAAGTACAGGGAAATTCGCATAATTATATATAATGGGTTTTGAAGTTGGTATATTTTAAAAAAGGGACGAGAAAATTACATTTCCTCCATAATGGTAGATTTTTAAAAATCCAGTCTGTCGCAAATTTTCAATAAAAAAGGAGTTTTGTGGGCAAGCATTGAAGAGAAAATAATCCAATAGCCCCCTACGACTGCCAAATCATCTCTGCACAACACCTGGCAAAGCATTTCTACAAGAAAACACTTTGTAATGCTCCCTGTAACAACATCCGAATGGTAATCAACAAGGTGTGACATCTGCAGAGCAGTTCCACGGTTCTCCGTTGTGGCTGTGCTGGTAGAGCGTTCGCCTTTGGAGCGAAGGGTCGATGGTTCAAAACCCCGCATGATCATCGGTCTCGTGCATGGCATCACACGTTAAAAGGTAAGGGCTGTGTCTTCCTTAGCTCACACAAGTCTGTCGAAGGATTCCGAGGGTTGACGAAAATAACAATTTCAACAATAACAATCAGTGCAGACCCGTTCAGGACGGAGAGATAATGAAACCATACGTCATCCTTCAATTGATCCCCATTCGCTTTTGTCAGATGGTCCTACGATAACTCCAGTATCCACTAAGAAATTAGGCAACAGAGCTATCTATAGGGCTACAGACAGCATTCCGACTGATGGGCCCAGGCCTAGGACAATTGCTATAGATTGGATTCTCAAAAATCCATTTTTATTGAGGAATTTATTGTTTTTCGCCAATTACGCCAAATTCCACATGTGAAATATTTATTTATTTCACATGATAAAATAATTACAGATTTGTTCCTTCAGTTAAGCGTTGTTTATAACTGAGCAAAATTGCAAGATGTCATACATGATCACAGGTGAAAAATTGGATCCTAACGTGAGACCAAGTAGACTTCCTCAAGGTGTATGCAAAATATCAATTAAGATTCCATATGGAATTATACCAATGAATCAGTTCGCCAAATGGTTTCGTTAAATAAATCAATATAATACCAAAAATATAAATAAAACCGACATCACAGATAAGAGAAAAAATTGAGAAAATTTGAAAGGGGATAATTACATAAATCTAAACCAATCTGGGTAATTCGTAACTTGTTTAAAGTTTTATATTCGACCTTATGATTAAGCTGATATCTTCAAATTATCCATCTTTCATTGGAATGTGTTTCTCCGAAGGGTTCTAATTTTGTCACTCTTCGATACGAAAATAGCACTAGCAGAAATAGACTAGAAAACGCCTAGGATGACTTGGAGGCCTTTAACTTTCTCACTTTCGCACTTTAGAATTTCTTTAAATTTATTATGTCTGAAAATATTATACACACTCCACAAAAGAGTTAACTTCTTTAAACTCATTTCGGCGCATTCTTCCATCAGAAACATCCATCTTTAGGTAGTTTATACATTTTTAAATGGTTCGTTTACCCATAAGTGGTTTATAGAAAAAGTCTATCACGAAAAAGTATCTTCCTTAATATTTTTCTGAACTAAGTACTAAGTGTAAATGAATCATACGCTTTTTATCAAACATATGAAAAAGAAATATCATCATGAAAAAAATATTGTCTCTGAAAATAATCCTTTAGTTTTGTGGAAAGTTGTATCTGATCTTACAAATAACAATAAAATGTCAAAACTTTGGATGAAGTCATTAAGGACATTGAGGACAATTATTTCAAAATACTGCATAAACACTCATTAATAATATTCTCAAAAACACCGGTAATCCTATAGACTTGAATCATTCAATATGTTTTTAAAGCCTTTTAGTGTAAAGGGATTACTCAATTTGATAAACTTGAAGATGAAAATAAAGAAATCAGCTGGTATGGATGACTACTTGTTTTTATGAAAAAAAGGGTTCAGCAATATCATCGAACCAATGATATTTTTTGTTGAACTTTAATTTTGAGTGGTACTGTCCCAACAGGTGTAAAAGGGGGAAAAGTAACTCCAATTGGAAAAAATAATATATTGAATACTATCCGAAGTATTTAATATATTATTTTTATACTTCGGATAACTTCACTTCAGTGACTGTTCCTCAGAGCCTTTCGACGACTTCAGAGAATATATTTTTAGAACGCTTGATGAATCTCGTTAACACACATAATATTTTGATTCCCATGCAACATGGTTTCCGTTCTGGAAAATCCACTCAAACATCCTTACTCACCTTTGAGAATTTAATGTCGTGGATAAAGGCGAAAACCCTGCGGCAGTTCTATGTGATGTAAGCAGAGCCTTCAATTGCGTGAATCATTCGAAGTTGTTGCATATTCTGGAATCTTACAGTGTCAGAGGAAAACCTTTCACTTGGATCTCGTCTTTGCTCAAGAACAAAAATAGTTGTGTCCTTCTGAAATTCGAAAACAGTGGTGTAACATCTACCTCTACTTCAGAAATTAGTTAGGTTCGGTCTAGGGTACCCCAGGGTTCTATTCTGGGACCAGTCTCGTTTCTTCTTTGTATCAACAATATAGGTAAAAAAATAACCCACTTTTCATTTAAGCACTACTGATTTCTCATGAAAATACAGAAGTTCTCAAGTGAAGATGTCTTGAATGCATCTTCCACGTATTTCAATAAGCAGGACTAATTTTTCTATACAGCAAAAACCCAATTGAAATTAGTATCCCAGTGTTATTTATGGTTGGATTCTGCCAGCTCAACGGTAAAATTGGTAGAACCCAGGATTGAACAAAAAACGCATTCCAAGAAAAATCGGCGATGAACGTGAGTCTGAAATGAGCATGAAATAATGTGATCAGATTTTTCATTAAAAAAAAATCTTTCGAAAGCAGTAATAATTGCAAATGGACGTCTGTCTCGCCATATCAAAGATCATCGTATGAACTAATAAACTTTCCGATTCATTTCCCATCCACTTTAAATTATCTCCTTGAGTCAAGTTTGTCGTTTATTTTGATTGAAACTATTAACGCTATAGTGTGTTTAATCCCTGTTTTTCTTCCAAAGATTGATGTCTCCGTGATAACGTCATATTATGTTATCTAAATATAAGTACATAATCGCGTTGTCTGTGTTTGGATTCGTCTCCAGGATCAGTTTTTGTTAATGTTCGACATGTAACGTTTTAGTGTACAGTTTCCATCCGAAATGGAACTGAGAAAACGTGAAATCGTAACTATATCGCAGAGGATCGGGGGTAGTTTTCAAGAACTCAATCCCATAATATTGTGGAGTAAGAAGAGGAAAAAGGACAAAGACGAGGTATATGTTTTCTTATTAAAATTGGTGGTGAGTTGCGTGTACTTCAAAAAGAGAAATGGACCCATTCTGCAAATTTCTTAAAAAACTTTTTGAATTCAGCCATTCCATAGAATTCATACCATACCGTGCGCAAGCGCGCTCAGTTCGTTTGTATTTATGTCACTAGCATTATCTGATTCCTGCTATTATTTAGAAATTCCGCCAAATTAAGTTTGCTTTGCTCCCTTTTTCAAATCTGCTCACATTGAGTGATCAGTAATCTGAAGCTAATGTTTGCACTAATATACCAACCTTATTTATACCAAAAATCACTTTAGATTACGTATACCGAAGACACTGAAGAAATGCAAACCAATAATGATAACAGGTCAAGATGGCATTCCACAATTTCTCTTGAAAGATTGTTCCTGAAATAAATTTGAAGCTAACATCCCTGAAAAATCTTGACGTAATTTTCTAAATACTTTCACAATTACTGTATTGTGAAATACCTAATCGAGTTTGTAACATTTTGTTATACTTTTATGAATCATACAAAGTTATTCATATTGCAGTCTTACAATTGGCCTTACTATTCTTTTTGATCCATTTATAACCTTTAAAGAATTGTCATGAGGCATATGGTTTTTGCTGGCGTTCGGAGTATCTTGATTTTGGTTTCCAGAACTATAATAGGAAACTGTATCTCCCTATTCACAATTCCTCCGTCATTCTTGTTCTAGAAACTACACACTTTTTCAATTGTACAGTGCCTACCTGTTTTTTGTGATGACGGCACTTATGCTAAATATATTTTTTGGCCCAATCTTTCAATAATTCTGCTCCTAACAAAAGTTGGGAATTTACATGTTTGTAGCTCTTGACTAATACATTGTCTCCTACACTGAAGTCTACAATCATACTAGGTCTACTATTTATAGTTTGCTCAGCTTGATATTTTTCTACCTTTTTGTGAACTTCTTCAGCATCAAGTTTTTTACTTGATATTTGAGAGGTTTTCCCTTCATTTGGCAAAAGTATATCATCTTCCAAAATTTTTTTTTTATAATAGAGGTTTGCGGCATTCAGACAGATTTTTAAAATTCCAGAAAAAAGATTCTCCTCGAGCAGGATTTGAACCGACGATCTCCAGATTGCCGATTTGGTGCTCTACCAACTGGGCTAGTGTTCCATCTGCAAATCGGGATACCGCCTTTTTCTAGAATTTTGGTGTTAGTAATGTCACCTACAAACTACAGCGTTTGTAGGTGTTTGGAAAGTTAGTTGTTAGTGGGGAACTCATACGCTTCCAATGATCATCAAGATCCTATTTACCCTTCACACCTAGCATCGTCGACATATAAGTAGCGATATTCAGTAGGGATCGGGTGAGGATCTCCGACCACTGAACCAGGTTAATAGTCGAATATGAAAAATGAATGGGGAGTTTATGTCTGTAATATAAAGTTCTGAAATTCTAAAGATCTGTCTGAATGCCGCAAACCTCTATTATATTTATATTACAGACATAAACTCCCCATTCATCAATTATTTTCTCTGGAAGGCAAATGATATAGCCAATCAACATTGTTTTTATCACTTTTCACATAATCTATTGCGTAGTTATATCCTGATGAAATCACTGTCCATCTTCTTAATCTGTTTGCAGAAAATTGACGTATTAACTCATTTTCTCCAAAAATTGTTGGTAGAGCTTATGATCTGTGACCAACGTGAACCTTTCCAAATACAGATATTGACTGAATTTCAATACTTTATAATAATTATAGATGAACCTTCTTCCTCTATTTGTGATTTTTTCCTCTCTAGTTCAGACAAAAGCTATTGATCTTTCATGACCTGAGGGAAATTTATGGCTTAAAAATGCCCCAATTCCTACACTCGATGCATCCACCGTCAATTTCAACTTAACTCTGGATTAAAATGTACCAGAACTGACTCAGACTTCAGAATATGTTTGTGAATTACAGTTTTCTTCTCCGTTTTATACGGTCTTGACGATCGTGGTTCATGGGTATTGCTTAGTTGGGTGGTCGGCGCTGGGATGGCGCTCGCAGTTTTGGAGATATCCGCTGTGCGGGCGCGATCTCAGTTTTGGTCTTGAAATGGATTTGGTTATCGATTCATTCGTTGCAGTCATTAGTTATTGACTGCTAGACCTACCCTATACTGATGAGGGGCAACACCCCGAAATCGATATATAGATGGTCCGAATGTTTCGATGAACATTTCCATACAACAAGCAATTGCAGAGATAACCTTGTAGGAACTCTGCACGGAAATTTCATCAGATGTAATTCAATATTCGTCGTGGCATTAGCCAGGAAAGTAGTTGTTTTCTGATGGATTTTCGATCCAACTCTTCCTATTATATAGGATATTAGCAATGAGCAGTCCTCCGGACATCTTATGCCTAAAGTCATAAGCTCATTGTTTGTGAATTACAGTTTTCTTCTCCGTTTTATATGGTCTTGACGATCGTGGTTTATGGGTATTGCTTAGTTGGGTGGTCGGCGCTGGGATGGCGCTCGCAGTTTTGGAGATATCCACTGTGCGGGCGCGATCTCAGTTTTGGTCTTGAAATGGATTTGGTTATCGATTCATTCGTTGCAGTCATTAGTTATTGACTGCTAGACCTACCCTATACTGATGAGGCGCAACACCCCGAAATCGATATATAGGTGGTCCGAATGTTTCGATGAACATTTCCATGCAACAAGCAATTGCAGAGATAACCTTGTAGGAACTCTGCACGGAAATTTCATCAGATGTAATTCAATGTTCGTCGTGGCATTAGCCAGGAAAGTAGTTGTTTTCTGATGGATTTTCGACCCAACTTTTCCTATTGTATAGGATATTAGCAATGAGCAGTCCTCCGGACATCTTATGCCTAAATTCAGAATATTTTTTACTTGTGAAAATGCACTATTACATTGGGGTATCCACCCCCCTTTAGAATTTCTTTTCAACAGATTGTATAAAGGGTTTAAGAGAGACGGCATATTTTCTATGAAGCTGTCATACTAATTTATAGTGCCCAGTGAAGATTGCCATTCTTTGACGTTTTTAGGAAGCTTGATCCATAGCTTTTGTTTTGTCCTTGGAAGGGTGCAAGCTCTCTTTATCTAACAAATCCCAAATACTCTAAAGTTGTTTGAAAAAAACATTCTTCAATATTTACTTTCAGCCCTGATTCTTGCAAAATGTCTAATACTATTTTCAAATTTTCAAAATGTGATTCTCCATCCAGACCTGTTACTAAAATGCCATCCTGAAATACTGCGACACCTTCCAAATCCAAACAATGTATCCATAATTTTTTGGATTTTGATAGATGCACATGAAATTCCGAAAGTTAAACGATTATACCTGAATAGCCCCAAGTGGGTAAAAACAGTCAAGAGTTCCCTGATTTTGACATCTATGCATATGTGTTGAACATCTTTTGAACGATCTATTTTTTAGAAATCTCTTCCTCTTTGCAATTTGCAAAAAACTCTTAAATTTCTAGTGAAGTTCGGAGTTATCATTCCAGATGTTTCTCGGAATTTTAGGAAGAGAAAACTCTTTATTTTAGTTTTCCCTTCCAGAGCTATCATGAATATTTAGTTTTATAGAGTTATTATTGAAATTCAAAGCACCAGCAGGCAAAAATAGTATAAAAAATGCTTCCCATCAGCTCAAATGATAAATTCAAAGATACCGTGATGAGTCGATAAATCTATTAGTCTATTCATACATATCAACGCTTTTATTTTGTTTCTTACTCAGAGGGAACGTTACTTGTTTTTCCAAAAACTTGATTACCATAAATCACCAACGTGGATTGGCGTCTCCGAGATAACCTCCGATTTTATCTGCTGGAAGGTAAACATATTTACCTTGATATTTGAATTCACCGTGGTTCAGTGTTTGCTGCAGTTCGATTTCTAAAGTTTCGTAGAAAGCTGTCTCCAAGAATGACGCTGAAAAAAAGTAATTTCGGTATTTTGTCGCGAAGAGTAAGTGGCAGCTTTCAGGAACTAATCCCTTTGGTCTCGTGGCGCAGGAAGAGAAACAAAGATAGAGACGAGGTATATTGTTGTGAATTTGGTGTTGATACATGTAACATCTTCGGTGGTTTCTTTTTTAAATCAACATGATCATTATTGGTACATTTTTACAGTTTGATATTCGATAAGTGTTTTTTTTTATTCAATTATTAGTCAATCAGAGAAGATTACCTTGAGCTTAAGTTTGGAAACTTGTATATGATGTTCAGTTTATAAAACTAAGCAGCAATGTATAGGGAAATGAAAGCCCTTTTTAAAATAGGTATCACTTGACCCCCATTCCCATTTGAAAACAGTTTGGGGATGACACCCCTACTTAGGGGGTTGCACGTTGTGATATGCTTTTTGTGTTAAAAAGTTGTCTTCCTTACAAACAAATTCGAAGTGTCTTTGGATTTTGTCGAAAAAATCTTTCCCAGCCTGTAATGTAAGGTGCATTTTCGATGGGCCATGCACCCTGTATACCATTCATCTTTCTGTCACTGTCTTCCTACCACTGTCCATATTTTTTGACTTCGTCATCAGTTTTTTATGTTCACCCTATGTTTGATGTTTGAAGTTTTTTTAAATTTCATATTAGTGAGTATTATGGCCGTGCTGGTAAAGCGTTCGCTTCTCAAGCAAGGGGTCATGGTCGATATAATGAAACTATAGTTCAAATGATTTTCACATAAAGAGGGTTTACAAAACCACGACAATTGTTTCGCTTTACAAAAGCTTCTTCAAGTGGTGAAGATATACTAAATTACATATTTGCTATGTTACCTTAAATACTTATCCAAAATTAATTAGGGTTCTGTTGTATACCTAACTCCCAGTTAATTCCCGATAGGTACTTTTACATTTCTATTATTTAAATCTAACCTTTCCAAGAAAACAAATTGATTAGTGGTGACGAATTTAATTCGAGTTGGTCATTGAGCAAGTACTGAGAATTTTTCCATTTATTAATCTCCATACTTTCTAAAAGATTTAGATTTTTACCTTTGTTTTCGACATGAAGGATTTCAAAATCATGGTCGAAAGTATGGTTTTCAATTAATAAATGGTTAGCATACGTGGAATTTGTTTACTTCTGTGCTCGGCTAGGAGTTGTTTGAAGGTTCTACCTGTTTGGCCAAGATGAAACTTGGGGCAACTACCACAGTTTAATTTATAGACTCCACATTTTTCTTGTTTATCCACCCTATCTTTGTTATTTTTAATATGTCTGCCCAAACTATTGTCTGTCTTAAATGCAATATTTAAACCTTGCTTTTTCAAGAAATTACCTATTTTATTGCTTGGTTCACCGATATATGTAATTGTTTTGAACCTTTGGTGGTCTTTTGTAGTAGGATAAACTTCTTGAATAGCTTTTTTGTATTTCTTCTTGGTCAGAAGGTTGTCTATCAAAGATGATTTATAGCCATTGTCGTGGTTTTGTAAACCCTCTTTATGTGAAAATCATGTGAACCATAGTTTCATTATATCGAGTATAATGGATTTTCATCAAGTATCGGATATATCAATTTAAAAAAAGGGGTCATGGGTGTAATTCCCAGCATGGTCATTGGTCTCGTGCATGGCATCTCATACTGAAAAATTGAATGACTCTAAAACAAGGGCGACGATAATTACGTCCAAATATAAATATAGCGAAAATTGTGGTATACGAATTATTATTTTGAAAGCAAATCACTATACTTCGGTCAGGTTTATGCATAAAACTTTGCAGTGGTTTTCTGTTACAGAACGGCTTTACTATTTGATGATGGTATTTTATTTTTAAAATTTTGATTAATTTTGCTCAGTCTTATTTCCAGAAGTACTTAGTTCATCAGCATGATATTCACAAATATGAAACTAGAAGTCGTAATAATGTTCATATCTCGAGAGGAATTACAATGAATTCTCAATTCTTTAAAGTTCTCCTAGAATTGAACAAATTACCTGCTTCCTTAAGAAATAGTCCCAGTCTTGGTCAGTTCAAAAATTATTTGAAAAATTTCATGAAAAATGTTTGAATATGATCAACTTTTATCAAACTAGTACAATTGATACCGTATTGGCATAATTAAATGCTTGAATTGTTCGTTCATTAACTTATTTATAAGTTCATCATGAGTATGTATAATATAGTTATGTATAAGTGTATATTTGTAGGAGTGTGTTGAAGTAAGACATTTTCCTGCATAATATTGTCATTATCTTCCTCATTTTGTTCAAATGGTTTCATCAGGTTATTTATTTATTAAACTTCCGTGATTAGAGAACTCAAGACCTTATCGTTTATTGCCTCATTTGCAAAAATTCAATTTTTGATTCGTCATTTTACATTGTAATTGTACACAATTTTGAATAAGAAATAATCCTTATTTTTAATATTTGTGAGTTGTAAATTAGGTTATTCCTATTTCAATAAAGATCTATCTGTGATCTAACCATAGAGCACAGAAATATGTTCACAGAACAACGTTTGATTATGCCGTGCAAATAGATCGGCTGTTGTAACAAAATCTGATTTTTGACTAAATAGAGCTATATCACAACTGATTCGATCGAGCGGAGTCGTTAAAAACATAATAACAATTATAGAACGATGGACTCTAATTTTAAAGAACTAGGAATCATACCTCACAGAATTTAAGAATAGTAACTCATTTTTCTGCACTCGATGGTCCATTTGTTATTTCTCCTCTCATGCTGGATTGAGAACTCGTTGCGGAACTTACTTCAGCACTCAATGACTTACTCTGTTCAACTCTGTTAATTAAAATAGTTTCTTTGAACTTAAAAAGGATTTTGTAAACTGGAATGTGAATTTTAGTGAATAAAATACCAGAATTTATAACACTTATATATCTATTGAACAAAACAATAGGAATAACAACCACAGATGGTAGGGAAATTTATCAAATTAATTGATAGAGCAACTCCTGATTTTAACTAGTTAAATAACTTAAACCTGAAAAAGGTGAATTGGGCGAAATAATGTACTAACATTTAACAAGATGAAACACAAAAGACTCGAAATAGTTCAAATACAACAAATAGTAAAAGTTTATTAAACGATTAATTGTTTTAGAGAGAGGTGGGGAGAAGTTCGACTTTATATATATTGAAAGAATAAAAATTAATGATACTACTTGGATTGAATGTGGAGTTGAACAGAGTTGAATTATGGCAATTACAATAATTAAAGCAAACTAATAGGTAAAATTCCTGCGCGTCAACATGTTAACTTGAATGAGTCAAACGAAAGAGGAAGTCTAACTCCTTTTTCACATTCTGTCTAATTTCAAAGTTGATCTGCTACACACCCTACCCTCTCTGAGAAAATAATTTTGGTTGGCCTATATGAATATAAAAATTTGGGCCAAGAAAATAAACCTGTTAACATTAGGTATACAAATTTTCAAAAGATATTGCCTATTATGCTGAAATGTCCCATTTGGAAATATTCATACAGAAAAACTTAAAAGTAATATAACACACACGTCTTTTAAAAAGATCCTTCATAACAACTGTATTTCTGAGAATATTTTCAGACCACCCTCAAATATCACTAAAATTATCGTTTAGTTACACTGTCATTTAATATTTGCAAAAATTTTTGCTACTTGAACAATGTTTTTAGATCAGTTCATGCATGCTCAAATTAGTAGATCCAAGATAAGTAGGAACTTGAACTAGCAATCGAAAAAAGCTGTACATGACGATGATAAAGTTATCGTATTAAAACAACAGAGTATAGAATTGAGAATTTGTTTCAATCGATTTAAAATTCCAGACATTATTATCTTAAAACAACAAGGGTTTTCACAGTGCAGAATGAAGCCGTAACAACGATTTAATCAAAAGGTAATCACCCCCCAACCTTGAGTTGCGATTGTTATAAAATCAATTGTGCAGTGATTTTCTTATCAAATTATATCACAATTAATCTCTTAGCATAACAACTTCACTCATCGATAGAATTTTACGTCAGTTATATTATCTCGTTCTCGTCCGCGTTATCAAAACAAAATCGTAACAGCCACCCGTTTGTGGAACGCGAATGTAGACAGTTTTTTTTTGCAGTTCCTAGCTGAAACGTCAATATCCGAAACGTCGTGACACTTAAACTACAAATAATGATTTTCAGTGTTTTTTAGACAATTGAAGTCTTGAACAATTCTACTTGAACTGAAACGTTGTCAACTTCTTTCAAATAAGCAGTTTTTTTGTGATGATTATATATGATAATAGCTTCGTCAAAGGCATTAGACAGTTGTTGAAACTCCTCGGTGGTGACAAGGAAAAAAAGGAGGAAATAGTTTCAGTGAGTACAAATCTTTTTTCATTTTGCAAAAACTTAATTTTCACTTTCAATAATATGCTCATTCTGTAAAAGCCTCATTTGCTTTCTCAATTATAATTTATACACTCGGATTTTAAACTATACCAAACATTGAGACATTTTCTCAGCGATCTTTGACGTACACGTGTGCACATTCATGAAAATTATGTGTACTTTTTTGTGAGATAACCATATACAAGCATGAAAATCCATTATTTTAAAAAAAAAATTTATATCAGATTTAAGGAATTGTTGCTCGCTCTCCTTTCAAATTGGGCTGACTTCATTTTATATACCAACATGTTTTTAAAAACTACCACTCATGTATAAAATATTGAACTAAAAAGTTGAAAATAATATTCAGAGTATGAACAATAACGAAATTACAAAACTTTTTATTATTTTCTTAAAAGTTTTACTTTTCGGTCAACAGTTTATAAATAATTCTTTTTTTAAAGATTTCTCATGATTTTTTATTGACCAAATCTTCCTTAATACATACATACAGGTCAAGCAACGAAAAGTGTTCAACGGTCTAATGTTTTTCACAGTTTTTATGGTTTTCTGATTTTTTTTGCGAGTTTTAACAATAACTTATCTAGAAGGAGGGGGTCTGAATTCCTACTCGTTCTTCATCTAATCTTCGAATGGGCAGAGGGTGACATTTTTCAAATTATCGTTTTGTCGTTTTTTCGATTTCTATTAGCAATTTTTCAAATTTATTTTGGGTAGGAGGGGGTCTGTGCCCTCCGACCGACATGTTTCCTACGAGTTCTCACTAGCCTTCAACGGGCAGAAAAGTGCCATTTTTTTAAATTATTGTATTGTCTTCGATTTCTATGGCTGATGTTTTTTACTCTATTTATGAATATTCCGGCAAGGATTTGTAATTTTCTCCAAGAAGGTGGGGGGATCGAACCTCCCTATCGAAATTTTTTTCACCGTAATATTCTACGTCCGAAACCATCGGAAATGTCTTCGACTTTCTGCGCTTTCTCTATCGAACCTTCAAAGGTATAGGGAGGTAATTCCTTCTTAATTATTTTACTTCCTTTGGTTCCTAATGTTTTTCATTATTTTCACGGATTTTTCCGATTTAATTTTCTCCAGTTTCTGCAAGTAGGTTGGTCCGAGCCTTCCGCCCGACACAATTTTGCCTTACTTTTCCACGTCCGAAAAAGTGTTTTTTTTTTTGGAATTTCGGTCTGCGGTTTTTGAGTTCTGATGTTTTCCATGCACTGGTGTTATTATAGCTGCCTATTTACATGTCAAAATTGAATAATATGTTGTTGACAGTTCCTTAGAAATTGCAAGTTGTTTGAATGTTTCCTTACCAACAGGGTAAATAACGCTTGTTTTGTGGGAATTTCTAGATATTTTTGTACCATAAATATTTCAATTAATAATACATGTTTCCGTCATCATTAAAAATAAATTTTTCTTAACAATCTGTGGTTTTCAGGTAGATATAATGAAAAATATCGTTCATTACTCGTCCATAAATGCTCTTTCCGTGTCGCGCACGCACGGAAAAGCCTATTTTCTGAACTCATGATGAAATATACTATTCCTTTGAAATTATGTCACTTTCTAGAAATTTTTACCTACTTTGATTTTAGATTTATAACTTTCAACATATCTTTTTCACGACTGGCCTCCATGGATGTTCTACCCGTCTCTTTTTTCAACAAGTTTCCTTGCGACTGATATCCTTCATTTTGGTTATCGTATTCCAATTGTTTCAATAATGCGACATGCTATAAAAACTTCCACAAAACCAAATGAAACGCCTAATTTTTGTTCATATTCACATATCCATATATTCCTGTCACCACCCCCAACACTGTTTTGGAATCGGAATACGAATTTACAATTCTGTTGGAGTACACTGCATGTTTATTGCATTACCAGTTCTCATAGTGTCGGATAATAAGTGCCATATAACATCCATGAATTTTTCATGGTGGCAGGGCAGAAGTTCAAACATGCGGGATCATCCAGGAACGCAGAACTGGCAACTGCATATTTCAATGTATATACTACTGGATTCGTGCCTGGATTAGTGATATTTTATGATTTCTGAAATTGCAGTCACTCTACTCGTCAATTTTTGCGTTCGATTTACAGGTTTTGTACAGAACTGAAAGTTTTGAATTGTGATATAGGCACACTTTTGAAATCAATTTATCAAATGTTCAGGGTTGTGCGGGACGACTTAAATTAATAAGTATTTTTCTAATGCGTTTGTGAAACTGAATTGTATTAATGCGTGTAGAAGTTTACACTTCAATGATATTGGTACGAATAAATGAATCACTTCCACTTGAATAAAATATAGCTTTCATTCGAATAACTTGGATTGGAACCAAAACTAAGTATAACGTATAGTGACTTTGTGACTAGTCGAAATGATGAACTATATCTTACTTACAACAAAATCTTCTTACTCCTAGAACACTTCTCAGGTATATCTAAAATCAGGAACATTTCTTATTGAATATAACAATTTCCCTTTGACTGATTAGTCATTTATTCAGAGGCATGTACATAGTCACAATCCTGACCAGTTGCCAACCTAAATTCCAACGTATAAGACTCGAAATTTTATTATTGATTTTCTTTGGTAATTCCTAACCTTTCAGGGATTTTAGGATTACATTATTACTGCTTTGAGTAATCTTCTAGTAGTTTGAAATGATGGGAATATCTAAGAATTACCGTGCACTAAAGATCAAGATTCTGAGGTACAGGTATACTTCACAACAAATTTGAATACGTTAGGTACGAATTGAACAGAAAGAGTTCAAAAATACATAACATATTTCCCTGCATCTTCGAAAGCAAATGCGGAGTGCCTATTAATAATTTTTTCTTCTTGTATTACTATTTTTGATAACACAGTATTCTTCGGAGCTGTTATACCGAGTGATTCAGCCAAGTATTCGCGACCTTGTACTTTTCTTATCTCAAGAAAAAACCATTACTTACTTTCAAAAGTTATCAAATGGTTCATTGAAAGTAATTCAATGACTAATTCCAATTATCCACAATTTCTCACCTGTCAAAGGCTTTCATGTCAACTTTTTTCTCAAATGAGTGTTTTTGCGAATGATGAAGGCTGTTTTTCTGAGTTCAACCATATAAAACATAATTAATACATCACCATCATAATAACGTCAAGTTGTACGGAGGTCAAATGGCCTGCTAGGTTGCCAGATCGTCGCCCACTGGACTTTTTTCTGACCCAATTTCAGAGAACCTGTTTTCCCCAAAGCCTTTGCAAATATCAAAGACCTCAAGAATAGAATAACGTATGGTCCAAAAGTTTTGGGAAAAAATTCACCTGGTTTGATTGAATGGCAAAATGCATTCAATCAAGCAGGTCGTGGAAATTAAATGTCACCCGTATTGTCTTGTTGTTGGTTGCGCAAAATGTCTTATAGAACTGATCTTCGTCAAGTTATTTATAATCTGGTTGGGCGAATGACGACACGAGAGATTGTCGATACTTATCAAGATCAGAACATAAGTAAATCAACAATATATCGTACAATCAAAGATTGTGAAGAAGGGATAACCTGTATTGACCTGCCAAAAAACGGTCGGCCGCGGGTTTTGAACCAATTAAGAGAGGGGAGACTCATTCAAGCAGCTAAACATTGAATTGGGATCTCACAGCGAAAACTGGTGTGCCATTTCTGAGGCTGGTTTCATTTCACAGCCCTACATTAGCCTTGTTCGTGGTGAGGCCTTAAATGCAGAGCGATATATTGAAAGGTGTCTTTCTAAATTGCTTCAGTTTTTGAATACAAATCATGCGAATGACGAAATTATGTTTTGGCCAGATCTTGCTTCATGTCATTATGCGACAATCACAAGGGATTGGTATGGGGCCAACAACATGAACTTTGTACCGAAAGTGAACAATCCCCCCAAACTACCTCAGGCACGCCCAATTGAATTATAGTCAAGAGATATTGTAAGATTATTTGTTAAGATTATAAAAATATATGTATAAGAGTTGTCAGCATCTGATTTTTTCCCAAATCTTTCGGACCATACATTAGGTACGCATTGAGTGTCAGAGAGTAAATTGGTCCAGTTCCGAATAATATGCACACAGATTATTATGAACAGGATACACTTGTGTTTCAATAATAACATTACCCGTTCGGAGATTGACGTCCTCCTGCAGCTACATAAAGATAAGCCAATGCATGTGGTCTTCATCAAGAACATTGACGATCTTGGCTCATCCAAAAATTTACACTTTTTGTTCCTCAGGTCAAGTGGACTGAAGTCTGCGAACAATGGATTCATAACGGCCTGGCAGGATGATATATTAAACAACCTGGTCTACCGTAGTCGCGTGATGTGTATTGAGGTTCTTGATACTAGCTGTAGAGCGTCTTGAGGAGCATTATATTAGAATAATAATTATAACTGGAATTGAGATCATTGTTCAATCGCTCCAAAATGATTGTCGATAGTAAACAGATGCTGTCTTTGCCAATCGCCTGCAAAATGAACATGCGTACTCTCTTACATTTAACGGCAATGTTACGCGCAGCTGCTATGTTATATCCTACTCTGTAACATAGACTTTGGACGCTCTACTTTCTCTCTCGCGCATCTTTGCTTGCTCCGATTTTCAAACTTTGAAGCATGGAAATAATATTTCATGAAAAGTTTTTTGCAGGCAATACCATACCATCGCGTTCATCATCCAATTTTCTATCTTCTGATTCACATTGCGATTGGTTAACATGTCAGTGAAGTTACCTATATTTACTTACCTGTTCATACCTGCTTGCCAGGTAGTCATGATCAGAAATGAGTAGGCATTTCTACTTGGCATATTCTTTATATTATAAACTATCGATCAAAATCGAAAAAGAAAATAAAGATATAGTCATGGCCACATTTTGATAGGCAAATCATTTTAGACGTATTCGTCTATTTATAAAACTTATAAATATGTTTCATTTAGTTAACAGATGGATGAAGGTCGACCTCTCTCCGACTGTTACGGAAATTTGATTTTTCATCGAGTACCTTTTTGAAGGAAAAAGTTAAATAATAGGAAAATGGTGAAAGGCATATATTATTTTACTTCTTAGTATAATTTTTTTGAAATATCAGTGGTTTTATTCCTGTTGGTCTTAATTGTTTATCACATGAAATCACCCTTCTAATATCATAATTCTATGTCAAAATTACCGAAGTTTACGGAGGTGTTTCCATAAAAATATATAGCACCACTCGATCTTCATTTATTTCTTCACTCTAAATTGTGGCTAATGTGATATTCACATAAAAGATCCTTCCACATGTCAAATAAGTTCTTCGGCAATTCCAATAACTAATAAATTTGAAATAAATTTGAAATATCGAAAGAACTATCCTAAGCTTATTTGTTTCAATAGTTCCACCCCTTCAACCGGATCTGTAGAATTTTCACAATTGTGGTATTTTCCTGGAATGAATGTAGGTTACTGGAGAAAATCTTTATTTTTGTTCTCTCTTGGGAAATAGGATGGAATGCATTTAAGATAGATTCTCCGTTTCCATTATGAGTCTGATTGAATTTTGACGTACGTAGACTCGTGCTCCATCAAGCCCAATTAGGTGTTTTCTTGGTAGGATTGATTCGAGTCTGGCGAGAGGTCACTTCTAATTATTTAGTCGGGCTTTGGTTTAAATGGGCGGTTAACTTTTGTTGATGTATTTGTCTTGATTTTTTTTATGAAAACATTGGAAATGGGTAACACAATTGGAATAAATTACTAGTTTGACAATTACCCGCTGTTATCTAAAAAATATATCTGTTTTTTGTGATTCGGGTTCTCAAGCCTATGCGGCTGTGGCGTATTTGAGAATTGAGTCTGAAGAATCAATTAACACATGTTTCGTCATGGCAAAATCCCGAGTCACACCTTTGAAACTAGTATCAATCCCACGGCTTGAGCTTCAAGCAGCAGTCCTTGGAAGCAGACTCTCTGTCGCAATAAAAGAAAATCACACTCTCCAAATTGATGAAATATTCTTTTGGAGCGACTCAAAAATAGTCATAAGTTGGATAAAATCAGATCCTGTGGTACTCAAACCATTTGTTGCTCACAGAGTGACTGAAATACAAGAACACTCCGACGAAAAATGTTGGAATTGGGTTCCTATAAAAGAAAATGTTGCGGACGAGTCTACCCGAAAAGAAAGCACTAATGAATGGCACTCAACTACTAGATGGTTGAATGGACCTAGTTTCTTGAAGTTTGGTAGAGACGAGTGGCCATGGGTTTGAGACAGTCTTTACCGGATATATTCAGATTCTCATCATGACTTAGACTGCCTGGACTTTGAGATTTTTAGGGCGTATACAGAGAAAACTACAGAAATCGGGTGAACTCCAACCTGCAGAGATGAATGAAGCTGAGACACTGTGGATAAAATGTGTGCAATAGGAGAATTTTTCGGAAGAAATCACCAGACTACAGAAAAATTTGAATCCTTCAGTAAGATTTTCAAATTATCACCGATATTGGACGTTACAGGAATTCTTCGAGTGAAAAGCAGAATCGTTAATTCGAATGATTTAAATGACGAAACGAAATTCCCGATCATTTTGGGACCGAAAAATTACTATACCAAATTGTTAATTTCTCATTATCATTATAAAGCAGGGCATAATGGTCAAGAATATGTAACAAACGAACTCAGACAACGTTTCTGGATATTGAATGCGAGATCGGCTGTGAGAAGTTCTTGGAATAATTACCAGTGGTGTAAAAACAGAAAAGCTACGCATCAAATTCCCGAAATGGGTCCACGACCATCCTGCCTCTTTCTTAAGACCTTTCACCATAGCCGAAATGGATTATTTTGGTCCCATGTATGTCACTATAGGACGCAGAAGAGAAAAACGGTATGGTGTTTTATTCACGTGCATGAGTGTCCCAGGAAGATATACTCGGATAATGGGACGAACACAGAAAAAAATGTACACTATAAGCAAGAGTAGTAGTCTTGACTGAAAGCTAAGATAGACTCATATATCCGCAAAGTGAACTATACTCAATTCAAAATACACGTTATTCTTATATCTATCAATTCACTTCACTCACAATGAAAAAGAATAAACTTGAAAATAGTATAGTAACAATAATTTCAAAATCTAGCAAAACTTCAATTGATAAGTCGAATGGAATGAAATATAGCATTGTTTTTCAGCAAAAGTATACTCATTTTCAGAGGAAATAAGAAATACTTCCTGTGAGTATAGGTATGTATATTGTAAATACTATTTTTCCTTCGACAGAGAATAAAATTGATAGAACCAACTCTAGAACCCTTTGCAATAAATGTTTTTTTTTTCTCAACTGAAAGCTAAGTATACTTCCAGTGAGTATAGTTATTTTCAAAAGGACTATTTTGTAAATCCCAGAGCAAGAATAAATTAACCTGAAATTAGAATAAAAAGAGTTGTGTCAATACTATTTACGAGTTAGGTTTAAAATAATTTGCATTTGCTTCAATATCATTTAAATTCCATCCAATTATAGTAAAGCTCAGTACAACTTAGTCATACTCGTCAAAATTAAAATATCTTACTCTTAATGCAAAACTATCCTAGTTTTATAGATCGTATGCCTATGAATTTTGTTTACATTGAAATTATAAAAATGGTCATGAAATTAAATTTTGCTGTTGGTGTACACTCAACCAAAGCTAAAAAGTATTCAAGACTATGTTAATTTCGATGCAGAAGAAATGTCCAAAAGCACTGTATCTATAAATTTATGAGTATAAGTAAGTATAAATGCAGCACAGATCGGTAAATCGTTCTTTCAAAGATGAAGATAAAAATACAGAAAAAAATTCTACGCGATTCAGATACGGCAGGGCATAAAGGTTTAAATGAAACTGTTCAGCAGTGAACTTTTAAACACATTCTTTATTTGGAAAAAAAACAACTTATTTTCCTTTCAGGAACACAGAACAAGGTTGCTCCTGAGCATAACACTTATTTCTATAATTTCAATCAAAACACATTGTATTCATTCAATACAAAAAATAAAATATTATATAAAAAAACAGGTACATACACATACTGTATAACAGTATCGGGTGAGAAATACAAAACTAAATTAACTCAATGGTTTTGAGGCTGTTGCCCAAAAATAAAATAGGAACTAAAACTGCATCTCTAATACTATGCACTATTGTGGGAAAGACGTACCTAATATTATCTAGAAATACAATATAATAATTTCCAGTGTTTGTTACCTCAAATGATTGAAAATGCTTATTGATCTGACCAATCTTTAGAGCCTCACATATGAAGTAACATTTTTTAATATCGGATTTAAGAAGTAAGATGTGGACAATTTGACAAATTCCGGGAGTTAGAGGATCAGATGTGTCATAGTATAGAATATCCCTAATTTTGTATCTAATGCCATTTTTCTGAAACCACTTAATTTCAAAATAGCTACTCCAGTTGTGGGTAAATTCATTTGAAAAATTATATTGGTCGTATTGAGGAAATTCATTAATACTTTTACCAGTTTCTATAGAATCTGTTAAACCAACAGATGAAACACAACGAGTTGCAAATATCAGTTGAGATTTTTTAGCGATAGTAAGAGGGAGATTTTTTCTACATTGGACACTATCGGCAATTTGTTTTAGACTTCTATGCTTTGCTTCAAACCTCATACACGACACTTTACTTAATGGTCCAGTTTCTTTTAAAATATTTGAATAGTGAAGCAAAAAATGATGTTTTGGTTTCAAAGTCAAATCTGGAAACAAACTTAAATGCAATTCAAGATATTTTTCAATTAGTAACTCGAGATGACCTATAACTTCCAGACTTATTTCATGGGAGAAAAGAATATTTGTTATAGTTAACAAAGTTAAACGTCCATAATGGATCGTGTCTAGGTACGTAATCACCCACTGCATATTTGAAATTCTTAACAAAACATAACATTTCCGAAGAAGAGAAAATTATCTTTTTTTCTTTAGGTGTTCTTTTGTAACAGGCGGTGGAATATTTTTTTCACATCCTTCATAATCGAGATATTTTACTCTAGAGTTAAGAATTTCTAATGAAAAATATTTCTGGTTTATTGAAGATTCAACTATTGCAGCCATGTCATATCTATGAATCCCTTCACACAAGTCATGCATAATATCAGCATGTTAATTAAATATAACTACTTACCGTTGAACACTGGAATCAAGTCTTCCAATTGCCATTCTCGTAGAAGTTCCTCCATTACTTTACACACAAATTATGGGAACTGGGGAACAAACCAAAAAGAGAACAGGCAAATTTCTACAGATAAAAACTCAACCTGAACGTCGTAAACACTTATTATGTCGCCTACCGCCAAATCAATCGGACAATCCCGACAATCTCGACCGACACGAGACGCGACGATCACCCCCACTACGTCGACGATTGTTCTATTTAGTCTACTTCCAAGTATAACATAATTGAAGTCAGAATAGCCTATTCTTGAGTGAAGCTGGGCCTAGTATTAATATAAGTTTTCATTGGTTTCAACCAAAATATAGCTATTCTCAATAAAATTATGGAAAATATTCGAACAAGAATATGTTTCTACAATTGAGAATAAATATTCTAGTTCATAAAATACATTTATTTTGATTCAATGTTAAAATTAAGTCTACGGTTAACTCTAACTAATTTGGATGTTAGTGTTGCATTTTCTCAAAAGAATACAAATCAAACCTCAAATGAACTGTATATCCTTTCTTATTTTTAGACAAATAATCTTGTTGGATTGAGAATACAACACATCCAATAAAATGGATCATAATCTTGTCAATCAAGAATATCTCTCTTTTCAGAAAGAAAGTAGGTTTTTCTTCTTTCAAAACAAATCCTTTCAGTTCGAAAATAATAAAATTTAGTTGGAGAATTTTTTTTCAAGACTATTGTTATACTTAAATACAAACCAGCATTTTTTTCTGTGAACTTTCGGAGGGCCCAGAATGAACTCAATGATGCCTTATCCCAACTTGACCAGAACCAGATTGTCTCAACCCCAACGATAAGCAACATAATATGGAATTTCATTCCACCATCAGCCCCCCACATGGGAGGGAGTTGGGAACATTTAGTCCGGTCGATCAAAACGGCACTGAATGTTATTCTGAAGGAAAAAGCCCCTCGTGAGGAAACTTTACAAACTTTGCTTATAGAAACTCAATATATCGTCTACAGTCGCCCGTTGGTCCACGTTTCATTAGACCATGCTGACGATGGAGCATTGACACCTAACCACTTCTTATTAGGCTCCTCTAGTGGAGCACAGATTCCTGGAAAATTTGACGAGCATGACTTGGTGTCACGTAAACATTGGCAAATTTCTCAATCGTTGGCTGATAATTTTTGGCAGAGATGGGTACGCGAGTACCTCCCTATACTAAGTAAAAGAACAAAATGGTTCATCCCTCTGCAAGAAATATCAAAATTGGTGATCTGGTAATCATCGTTGACTCAGAATTCTGCAGAAATATTTGACCTAGAGGCCAGCACAGATGTGACAACAAATATGGGCGTATTCTGACGTCCAGTGGCGAAACTTTGCATTTTAGATGTCCAGCAAGACAAGTAATGAGCAAAATTAGTTCATCACTGGGAGGGAGTGTTCCTGAATGTTATTTAATGTTCATAATTTTCTATGTAAATCACCTTGTAAATATTAGTTGTCAATAGATAAAAAAGTTAAGAAAAGGGGTTTTGTCTTGTCATTGATAAATATATTAAGAAATGGTCTAAATCAGATTATTTACATAATCAAAGGCCAAATACAGTAACAATATGTATGTATTTTTATATGTTTATATGTATGTTTCCTCATATGTACATCTTTTAAAAACATTCTACACCAAATAAATTACATTATGTTTCTAATTCAAATTATGGGCCATGGTGGTCGTTATCTCAATCGTAGGGTCGTGAGTTCGATTCCCAGCATGGTAATTGGTGTCGTGCACGGCCTCATACGTTGAGAAGTAAGGTCTTTTCTTGCTCGCACAAGTCTCTCGAGGAATTCTGAGGGTTGCGCATAAGGGTGCAGCCGACTGACGGAAGCAGCACTTCTAGCGATTTTTTGCTAACTTGATATAAAGCGTAATTTCTTCTATTCTCAGTTCTGAGAATCTGCCGCTTTTTGACGCTAATCAGTTACGAGGAGAAAAAACTTTTCAAAAAAAAAAATGTTGCGACCGCTTCCGTTACTTTCATCTTCTCTCACTTTTTAGGTATCTACCAATTGCTGCGTTTTTGTCGATAATTAAGTAGTTGTGTTAAGAAAATATTCGTCTCACCTTTCTTTAAAAAAATGTGCAATATCTTGTTAATCTTATATGAAGTTAGCGGGACAACTTGAGTGATTTTTCATCATTTTAAAAGGTTTTATTCAGCTTACAGTTTTGTTTATTTGTGTGGGTCGAATCTAGTAATTTTACTCCCTTCCTGTTGAGAGATTGATCTGAAATTTGGTGCACTCCTTTATTTCTGATGACAATACCATCATGTATATTCAGGATCATTTCAAATCCAAGATGGTTGCCGCTACAAAATAGTGATCCCAGCAAGACGGCATCGCCAGTAAGAAGCAGCGCTACGCTTCGATAAAATCGTGCTCGGTGTCGCGGCAGCGCATGGGTATTCTTTTTTTACGTTCATTTTCGTCCGTGTTGGTGAAATATTTTCATATAAATATGCTGAAAAGATGAAAAACCAATTTTTCTCCGCACCTAATAGCGACAAAGAGGCTGCAAATTATGGATACTTCAGAACTGTGAAAAAATAGAAATTACGGATGATGTTTCGCTAACTTCATATGAAGTTAGCGAAACATCGCATATTACTTATAAAAAAAAGACCGACAAATTTTTTTTCCGCAACTAATTAGCGACAAAAAGGCGGCAAATTATGGATACTTCAGAACTGTGAAAAAATAGAAATTACGGAAGTTGTTTTGCTAACTTTATATGAAGTTAGCGAAACATCGCATATTTTTAAAAAAGAGCGAAACAAAAAGGCGGCAAATTATGGATTAATCCGTTATCAACTTTTTTGAAGTTCTGGTCTGTACAATAATATTCATACACTAATCAGCCAGCTATTTTCTATTTCCGAATCCAATTCCATTCTGTATGATAACTATTTCGTTCGAATTTCGAAACAACTCTGCCTCAAAGTAAATAAATGATAAGTTCTACTTGGCTTCTATATCGAAACGAGATTTCCTCTAAAATTGACTTCGATAAATAAACCAGACCATCAATAAACTCGAAACAAATTTCATGTAATAAATTACTTTACAAAGTGCCTGTTGCTTTATTGGCACGTCAGTCAAGTAATGCGCGTGAGGTATATTTTTAACGACAATGTGTACAACACGAAAATGGAATAGTGAGGCGACCTACAAAAGAAAAGGAGCTAGTAGGTCAACCCTTAGCTGAAACAAAAACCGCGACTGCAAATGTTTCAGAATTGATGGTCATCATCAATACGATGTTGTAACTAAACGTACAGAGGGCATGTAAGAAACGGAAATATTGAAAAAGGTACCAAATCCAGAGTTGAGATATCCTTTCAGGTCTGTCTTAAAAAATAGGGGTCATATCTGGGAAAATAGACATTAGCCTGAAGAGGAGGGGAGGATGAAATCTCTACTTGTGTTAGGCGGTTTTCACGAGCTTTTCTCCTTTGTTTGATTTCTACAAACCAGTTCCGGATCTCCCTTGCTCGCACAAGCTCTGCTTTTAAGGGGTTTTCTCCGAAAACCTGGGAGTTTCGTAAAAAAAACAAAACAAATTCCTCTTTTTCCTCCTCAGACATCACTTGCCGAAAAGCAGGGATTTCACTATTCGTGCGGGCCGTTTGATGAACGTTTTCGCATGTAAGTGGGCCCCCTTCAAAGCTATACCCGGTTCTAGCTCGAGGGACATTGAGACCCGATATTACTGAAATATTGTCAGGAGTGCGGGGGCGGTTTTGTTCGAACATTCTCGCTTCGTTCATTCTTGAATCTATTTGCAAGTCTGCAGAAATATTGAGTGGACTGAAGGTCCCTGAACGTACCTTATTACGTTCTGAATTCTGGAATGCTTCCAAAATTCGGCATGGAGTGCCGGTATTTTTCGGGGTTTGAAATTCCCCAGCGGGTTGACCGCCGAAAGTCAAAAAACTAGGTGAGGCCCTCAAAGGCCTGTTATCAAAATTTGGAGCTGTAATTTCCCTCAGACTCAGATCACGCCTTGCATTCTGATCAACAGAAAAATTGTTTCGAGATTCATCATCATCGTCTTCATCAGGACAGCCCACAACGTTCAACCTAGGAGATGCAAATAAATTTGAAAGAACTGCTTTTTGAGAATCCAGGTGGTAACTAGATTCTGTGGCGTTATTTTAGACTCGACGCGATTCAACAACCACTTGTGAGCTCTTCGGGAACAGTGCGTGGGCCCGCCTTCTTTGACGGCCACGCGTAGTGAAACCCTTGGGTTTCTATCAACTGTGGGGCTCTCCAAACTAGAGCCAAAAAAAATATTTTCAACTGAAAATGTACCACTTATAGGAGCAGTTAGGATGGGCTCTAAGGCCGGATGTTTCTCAGAGAACAATCAAGAGCTTGGTTGGATATAAAACGCGTGAAATATTCAGCGGGCTGAATTACACATGAAGTTGGTTGAACTTTTGTTTGTATGCGAGTCCTCGGACGTAAATTGTAGGACATTAGGGGAATGTCAAAAGTGAAGTTACTTCCTAAGAAACAAATGATTGCGTGCCGTGATATATACTCAGTAAATTCCCCTAAGACAGAACTAAACAACGCGTACAATGTTAAACACTATGTTCAAATAATCTCTGAACAAAATAATGGATTAATATTACCTGTGCGGACTTCGCACACAGGCACTTATGCAGGAACGCTATATAACCCTCAAATATTTGCTGAAAATAAAAGGTATAGTTATATTATACGCTCTGTACTTGGGACGCTAGTGCCAGGAACGTTATATATACATAAAAAAACAATACCCTCAAATATTTGCTGAAAATGAAAGGAATGGTTATATTATACGACAGTAATCACTCAAAAATAAATGTCTCACGTATCGTCACGATAATCTGAAACATATCTTATGCCTGTCCCGACCGAACCGATGCACGACGCTAAGTGTCCTTTTTCACCATTCCAAAAGTCTCTCCTGTCCTTTCGAAAACTATGACCTCCCACACACTAACTTCCCAGAACTTTCTGCCAGGCATAAAAAAACCATTTTATCTGCCCACCATGTGTCTCACTTTTCCACAGATCTGCATTCAAAAACATTACTTGGCTTTCTCTTCTTCTTAAAAATCTTCAACATTCGTTCAAGAGGCACACAGTGTCGATCAGACATAAAATAATATTCTATACATCTTTTAGTCCGAAAAAAACTCAAATATTGTTTGCCCGCCTTGAATAGCTAACAGATGTCTTTAATCTGTTTTTCAAAGCAACTCATTTCGTGTACTCGTTTGAAAAAGGTGTCAGCTCTCCCTAGGGTGACCATAAACCAGTAACGAGATGCGGACGAAATTGGTAAAGTTTTAAAATGCGTGTGAAATGTTTATTGAGTGATTATATATTTCGATAAAGTTGACATATCATTCGCGGGGAGAAAATTTATATTGATTTCTACACGAGAGGTCGTAAAAGCAAACTTCACTTGAGAAATTTATGATATCCCGGACCCACTTGTGTAACATATCGTGTTAATATTACTTCGAATATTCTCAGAGACAATTTTTTGTAACGAAAGATCCTTCTAGAAATGAACAAATGTTAGATTTTTAAGTGCGATTGAAACACGCAGTTTTGTGTTGGGATGAAACTCCAGTATATTCAGAACTATTGAGATTTATTAAATAAGAAAAAAAAGTTTTTTTCATAATATTTCGTAATTAAATCAGTTTTTGATGAGAAAAATATTTGAGTAACTCAGAAAACCCTCAATATGGCAGAAACATTCCCTGTTTTTTTGAATTTTCATTTTTCGTATGGTGCTTATTCCTCTTGGGTAGCATCTGAGTCCCGGGTGAGGTAAACCTTTCTCCAGGTTTTTTGCAGTCAGGAAACAATTCAACTACATTAAATTATGTTTTGTAATTAGCATTCAGGTGAAACTATTAATAACATCCATACATATATTTTCTCCCTTTTCCTGAATCTGAAAGACGAAAGTATCAAATTTTATTCAGATTGTGTGTACTCATCATAGCCAATCCTACTGGTGGATTTATGCAGCAGTCATAAGTTTTAAGTCATAAGGAAGAATATTCGTGATTGATTGGTTGATCCGTCAATTCCAACCAATCATTGAAAAATATTCTTCCTTATGACTTATGACTGTTGCAAAATCCATCCAAGAAAGTCGTATATGAAATGTTCGAGCAGTTACGACTTTGTACGAATCTGACTTTGTATTTGCCTATATGAAATTTTATATGAATACCAAGATGAAATGTTGTAACTGACAGATAGGATGATTTTGTTAGCACCAACTTGAAAATACACTTCGATTTAGTATATAAACTCCTCGTTTTCCAGAGATACAAGAAATAGTCTATGTTTTTTATGGTATTGAGAGTAAAGATACGACATTCTAACTTGGTCCATCCGATAGGTTATGTTTAACAGTGTTACGGGTCAATTTTGAGGGTCTAGAGATTGTAAAATATAACCTCTGGCAAAGTATTTTCCCTTTCTTCTGATTTAATTTAAACTAAATGTGTACGATTGAGTAATGTTAGTATGTACTATGTTCGCATGCCTACCTGCTAGCTTGTCCAGATGACCATTCTTCAGATATTAGGGAATCAAGGTACGTAAAAACACTACTCACTTAGTTGAATTGTCAGTCTACAGATTGTTTTCTGTAACCCATGGTGGGTTAGTGGATAGAGTAACTAGCTACCACCCCGGAGCTCCGAGTTCAAATCTCGTCTCCAACAATTTTTTTTTTTCAAACCCAGCAGACGCATCAAACTAGGGTTAGACATCTCGGTTGGAAACGACTCTGGGAGGATTTTTGTTCAAAGAGAAATTTAAAAGAAAACAGAATTTTGGTAAATAAAAGATTTTGTTAAGATTTCCTTATAAGTAAAATCCCAGGGCCTTCAGACATAACTCATTTTTGAAAAGATGAAGACATAGGTTCTGAGTGGTGTGTCATGTACTTTTAATACCTGTGTGCTTGTGGAGTTCGCTCTGTGACACCTGGGCAGGTACCGGGTGAGAAAGATAACTAAAAATAAGAGCTACTACACTTAAATTTGTGTGGCTGATTTATTTGTATATTTTGTGGAATATCACTCTGACAAAAGTTCTGGTCTATGGGGGTAGCTCCGGGGTGGTAGCTAGTTACTCTGTCCACTAACCCACCATGGGTTATAGAAATATATCTGTAAACTGGCGATTCAACTAAGTGAGTAGTGTTTTTACGTACCTTGATTCCCTAATATCTGAAGAATGGTCATCTGGTCAAGCTAGCAGGTAGGCATGCGAACATAGTACATACTAACACTACTCAATCGTACAAATTTCGTTCGTTTAAAAATAAGTAATGTCTGATGGCCCTGGGATCTTGGGCTACAGGTTGAGATTATGTCACCTGCTTTGGTAATTTTGCAACTGATTTTCAGCTGAGAAGGTTAAATTGAGGTCCTCGTGCTGGCTCAAAATCTCAAATGAAATAGATTTTTAATGGTCGAAAAACTGTAGTTTTTTGGAAAGAGGTTTCACCTTGTTGTGGATTTCATTTGAACTACTAGTTGCACCATTAAATAGATTGATGAATTAAGAACTTCGGAAATTGTTATTTCTTATTGTTTTGTTCAATATATATCCAACTGTTATGAATTCCGGCTTTCATTCACAAAAGTTGACCTTCCGGCAAATCCTTTTCGAGTTGAGAGCAATGATTTTTATTGACAGAGTTGAATAGAGTAAGTCATTGAGTGCTATAGTCGCGATTAGAGTAAGTTTCGCGAGGAGTTTTCAGTCCAGCATGAGAGTATAGAAAGTTAACAAATGAAGCATCCGGATGTAGAAAGGCAGATATCAACTATTGGTGAGTCAAAAATCTTAAATCATGTGAGGAATGATTCCTAGCTGGATTCATGTGTGAATTTATGCAGCGCCAAGTAACAAGTTTCATGGAACATGTAGAGAAAATGTGACCATTTATGCAGATCAAATTAACTATAAATGCTACGCAGGCACCCAAGCAAACCATTTGAATGTACCTATAACGTCATATTTTCTTATTTTCATACTAAACAACTTTAAGAATGTTCAGTGAAATGGAAGAGGTTGAGGACCTTTTGGTATTTGCAAGTAAACACAAGACGTTATTTTTTTTTTAAGGAGTTAGGTTGAGTTCGTCACCAGACGGTCCAATCCGCAGTCATCTGCATACCAGTGGCGCACAATAACAAAATCTGGTTCAATTAATTTAAGAAGTTAAAAGTTGGCTAACTTTTATTTGTTACTTGTTGAACGATAATTTTTAATTTTCTGCATAAACACGCACTTTGAATAATAAAAAGTTCAACTCATAATTGATAACGAACAGTCGTTACCGACCGATGATGAACCTTTTACTCCCATAAACATCTACTACGTAGGCTTATTATGGCAAGTACCTGTCAGAAAACAACTACTCCCCTGGCTAAGACCACGACGGGTATTGAATTAAATCTACTTGTGCAACGTTCCTCAAAGCATCAGAGGACGCAATTGCAAGTGCCCTCTATGACCAACCAGCAGAATTATGTTTTCATTTGTACAGGGTGACCACCTGCAGACTAGTTTCGAGGTTGTTGCCTCTCATCAGTGCAAGGGCAGGTCAACACAGACAGCACTGAAGCCATCTGTTCCCCGTCCAAACCAATACACACTCCGCTGATTAGTCAATTCTGGTTCACGAGATGGAAGCAGTTTCTAGGCCGCTCCACCTAGTGAGCACAGGAAGAACACTCCGAATCTCCGGGTTAAGAGATTTAATCGAATAAAACAGAAATCTTTGGAAGATCGTTTGCTAACGAACAGTCGTTACCGACCGATGATGAACCATTTACTCCCATAAACACCTACTACGTAGGCTCATTATGGCAAATACCTGTCAGAAAACAACTACTCCCCTGGCTGATGGAAATAAAGGGTTCATCATCGGTCGGTAACTACTGTTCGTTAGCAAACCCAAAGATTTCTGTTTTCTTCGATCATAATTGATACTTCTTTCATGAAACTTGTTACTTGATGCTGCATAAATCCACAATAAAATGAACACATTACATGATAGTTAGTAGATCTCCGAGGAAATTAATGTATGCTCAAAATATTCGTCGAAAAAAACGCCCCTCCAAAAGATATGTTTCTGCCTTTCGTTTGAAGATAGAAAGTAAACTGAGATACTCTTTATATAGAAAAGAATAGCTTCAAACTTTTTGAAGAGGGTGACTTTCGAAACAACGTTGTGCGATGTGGTTTGATAAGATTCCCATTTCTTGATGGATATCAAACAGCTGAAACTGTGTAAAGATGTTAATGCTAAAATGTTTTTTTTTTTGAGAACGGGCCTGCATGAATCTGTATGATAAAGATCATATAACAGTCGTATTATTCCCATCTGAGCTATAAAAGCTAGAGTTTTGTTCCTTCCATTACCCCATATAGGTATACTGAAGGAGAGTATGGGATTCAACATTGTGTGGCGAACATCTAATAGATTTTTCCCATTCAAGACTGTACACGTATTCGACAGAAATTAAAATGATAATAGACGGCCTTTCAGATAACAAAATTGACTCACCAAAACCTCTGAAATGGTCGATGCTGGGTACCCAGATGGATCTTCTTGTTTGAAAGGGCCAACGTTTCTTGAATAATTGTGCACTTGTAAAGTAATGCGATAGAGTTTTCTAAGCGCGTCTTACTTAAATAAAGATCGATAAATTAATGTCTAGTTCGTCCAGAATCTGCTTCGCCAAAAGTCCGCTCATGCGTGGAGCAATCAACAAATGAAACCTGAAAGGCATACCTACACGGTGGCACAAGTAACATTGTACCAACATTATGAAAATAAGACAATTTATTACATAAAAATTCCTAACGAGAAAAATAGTCAAAGATGACAAAAAAGAAAGTATAATTCTGAATATAAATTAAACTAATATTATACAAAGACTTTCTTGAGTTGCATCAGAGCATAAAAACTGCTGCTGATCCTCTTTCATAAGAAAGTGTAGTGATATTTCCAACTTTAATCAGAATCAAAGTGAATGCCTAAAAATTTCGTGGTCACTGATGCTTGCTTGTAGAACTGAGGGGTAACTCACCATCAGCAACTCTTTTTACACTTCGGCGTGAAAATGACGCATGTTAATAAAATGAGTATTAACATCTACTTTCCATTATAAATTTTACAGTGAAAGAAAAAGTATACAAAAATAAAATAATAATTTAAAGTTTTTCTCGATTTGTTCCGAGGTACTGGAATTTTATCCATAAAATCAAAGTATCAATCAATAATTTCAATGATGTTTGTTAGAACTAACTAATGAACCCACCCTTTGACAAACTTTTGTACAAAACACGAGCACAAAAGCCTGTGTACCGTTCATATGTCTGAATATCCTTTCAACGGCACTCCAATGCTGTCCTTTTCGATAAAAGGAAATCCGACTAGATTCACTGATAGCAAATATTATGCCCGGACTTGACACGACAGATACAAACTTCAAATAGCGAATTGCTTCTGGAAAAGGAGAATTGAAATCTGCAGGAAATGTATTTGGATTCCATTGATATTGAATTTCTCCAATATTGCCCAATATTTCCACTTTGACTGAGAAATATTTTTATCACTATTCTTGTCCCGTTTGATTTGTTTGTTGAATCAAATTTTCATAAGAATTTTCCAATGAAAGTTCCTTTTATATCTCAGACAACAAGTACATTGTCGATGTACAGTACCAAAAACGTGTCTCCATCATCAAATCTTGCATAAAACCAACATTTGATGCGTCGAACTGCTATCATAGCAAATGATCTTCAGAGAGGTGAATCTGTGTTAGGGCCTGTCCCATATTCAAGATTGGTGATAAATACCAAGTTAATAATAACCGTCTAATCAGTATAATTTCTAATTTTCCTAAGGTGTTGGAAATTGTAGTATGCCCCTGAAAATTTTGACGTACAATGCTACCACTAAATTTTTTAGAACCCCGCAAACTTTTTGGACCGCCTGAAAACTAGCATGCACTTGAAAAATGTGTCGTACAATGATTTTACAACTAAATTTTCTACATTTTCATCTAGTGATTCTGAAGAAATCAGCTGTGAGTGTCTCGGAGTGTCTAAACTGTACGAAGAATGTTATGATAATAATTGCATCTCCATGGATGCAACAGCAACCTCCGAATCAAGTGTTTTCATCTCTTTTCTCTTTCAGCAGTAAATTTATAGACACTTCTTCATTCTCATAATGAGTCACAGTCCCAGTCAGTCTCCAATGGTCTATATTTATGAGGTAGCTGAACCACCGTCATTCTCTCGATTTTACAAAAATTGTTAAAATTGTCGTTTTTGTCACAACCCTCAGAAGTCTCCGAGAGACTTGTGCAGGCTAGAAGACGTAGCCCTTACCTTTTAACGTGTGATGCCATGCGCGAGACCGGTAATCATGCTGGGAATCGAACGACCCCATGATTGAAACACCCGAACATAACGCATTGTGAGGATGTGAAAACAATGTAGCAATAACAACGAAAAAGTCATAACTTCAAACTTGGGTACGTGTGTTGGATTCGATTCTCTTAACTAATATTTTCAAGAACGATGGTCCTCTCACCTATATTTGTGACCAGGGCATGAATCGACAAATTGTATGAAAGTGAATGAACACGAAGAAAAACAGATGACAAAGCTGGGTATAACACTTACCACTACAATAAGTTTTGGAGAAACCAATCAAGTAATCTACAAGATAAGAGATACATAGTAAACAGTAAAGACTATTTTTATTACCTATAATTATCAGATCATTAGGAAAACATCAAAGTTGTAAACAATTCTCACTTCAGATTGTGAAAAGCTACATATAATTAATGGAAATAATAGAATGAGTACCAATGAAAAAAATTCATAAATAATATTATGACAGCCAAAATTGAAAATGTGAAAAACAACATAAAATATGTGGAAATTAGGTACTTACTTGATTGACACTTGGGAGAGAATCAAAGTTTTCCTGGTAAATTTATTTTGTTTACGAAAAAACACGATTTTACAGCTCAACACTCCCAAAAATGGAAAAACAACCTACACCTATCGCATTGCTATATGTTACGGTAAACTTTTTAGGTGCTCAGACTGAATCCCTGGTGTAGTATAAGGGCTGGATGAGGTTAACAACGATTAGTTAGCTATGGGAAAATCAATAAGGATTGTCAGTTAGTTTTTGGAAAGTTTTTGAAAGCATTGGTTTGATAAATAAAGATCTTTTAAAAAATTCACCAATTTATTACACCTGACTACCCCGTATTTGTCTTAAAAACATTTTTTGTTTTTTTTTTCGATTTGAGTGAATATTTTTTTCGTTTTGAATAGGTATTTTTTTTATTTGAAAAATTTTCAGTTTTTTTTTGGTCTAACACTATGTTTATTTTCCTTCAAAATATTTTCATTATCTTTCTCGATATGTTTTTTTTTATTATTTTTGTTTCTTTTTTTTCGATTTCAGTAAATAATATTCTTTTTTGAAAAACCTTCGGTTTTTTTATCGAGGTGTGTAAACACTTATTTTTTTTTGGAAAAATTATTCTTCCTTTTCATAGATTTGACTGAATTTTATTTTTCTTCGAAAAATTTTTAGTTTTTTTTTCAATATGATTGAGTTTTTGGTAATTCTTTAAACGTTTTTCATCGAACTGAACGAACAATTTTTTCTTTTTTAAAATATTTTTGATCTGAGTTAATAATTTTCTCTTTCGAGGAATGTAACTTTTATGTAACATTTATTCCAAGATAATTTTTTGTATTTTTTTTTTCAAATTATTTCATTGAATTGACCGAACCCTTTTTTCTTCGAAAAATTTTCAGATTCTTTTTCCCAAGGTGGGTGGAAGTTTTTTATGGATGTTTTCAATAAAACTTTATTTTCAAAGAAGGATGCTTATAATTATTATAGTGAATATCAAAAAGACATACTTACTTAGTTTGTAAAATAACATCGATTTTTTTATTAAATGCCTCCTGTTTATCCTTTACGCAACTGACAGCCCATCCTGTCTTGGGTGAGGCAAACGCATAATTGAAATTTGTTCTGGTTATATTCATATTTTGATATAAGTAAAACGACTGATTGTATTGTTGAATAAGTTCAAGAAATGAAACAGCCAATCATGATGATACCACATTATTTTTTTCAGACATTGTATTAAAGGAATCTTAAATCTTATAACTACTGCCGCAATACCTACCTGAAATAATCATGCCCACTCTCTCATGTCATGATACGTGTAACTGATATGTTCAACAAACATCTCCTTGAAATATTGGCTCATCCATTGACACATAACTCTAAATCAACTTGAAGGGTAAACTATTGTTTCTAACAGACAATATATCTTAACATTTTTTTCCAGCTTCACTGCAAGACTAACAAAACGATTAACAATATTTGTTATGTGTTGTATGTTATCTTTTTACACATTGTATTTTTATACTGCTGTTTACTTACGCTGATCGGCCAAGATGATTGATTCCTGGAAATTGTGACAAAGCTGAATTTATGGATTTTTGATCGAGAAATTTTTAACGAGAGCCAATAGCTTCACTTGGAAAACCTTGGATTTCTGCGCTCATTCTTGTAGAGATTCGATATTGCAGGTTTTTGTAGAAGTCAAAGGACCCCGCAAAATCCTTATGGAAAATGGCTCTCGGCTAAATTTGCTGAATCTTTGCAATGGGCAAAACCCTGCATTTTCAACCCCAGGCCCCCTTTACCCCCCCAAAGCCCCCAATGTACACTTTCCGGTGTGTTAATGCATAAGTTTCAATTCATCTTCAAAGCGTTTCTTTTCACTGCCCACCTTTTTCTCCAACCGAATCCTTCATTCTACCCTCACCACACCTCGCCCCCTCCCCTGCACCCCTACCCAAACCTTCATTAACGCCCCATTACTCACTTTCAAGGTTAAAAATTCTCCAATTGTTTCAAAGTGGCTGGGTTCACAGACCTTGCCTTAAGTGGCTGGGTTAAAACTCCTTGGGGGCGGGGGTGAGGGAGGGATATACTGTAATGTAAGCTTCAAAATATTGAAATAAAACATTTGAAGAATCTTTAACCTTGAAAGTGAGTAATGGAGCGTTAATGAAGGGTTGTGTAGTGGAGCAGAGGTGGGACGAGGTGTGGTGAAGGTAGAATGTGGAATTCGGTTGGAGAAAGGGGTGAGCAGTGAAAAGAAACGCTTTGAAGATGAATTGAAACTTATGCATCAGTACACCGGAAAGTATACATTGGGGTTCTATAGGGGGTCCGGAGTTGAAAATGGAGGGTTGTGCCATTCGAAACTTTTGATCAGCATACCGAATACTATATTTCTGCAAAGTTTCAGCAAATTTAGTCAGGAGCCATTTTCCATAAGGATTTTGCGGGGTCCTTTGATAAATGAAATAAAAATGTCTCTAAAAGAGATAAATCGACAACTTTTCTACTGCGTTCCGGAGGAGTAAATTCGTGTCTTATACAGTGGGTCAAATTCAAAAGTTGCCTCTGAGGATATTTCAGAAATTATAAGAGATGTTTTGCACCCAAAACAAGAAACCTGTTTTTACATCAAATCTATTTCGCCTGATGTACTTAACGCAGACCTAACAAGGTCGTAGGTGATACATGAAAACTCATCATTTTTGCACTGGAGATTTCGAAACAAATTGGCGAAACGTTGACCTTCAAGAGATAGAATTTTTCATTGATTTGAGACCTCAATTCCCAAACATCTCTTCAGTCATCATAATAAAGCGCCGAGAAGAAATGAAAATAATATTATAATTGTGAAAGGCTTTCGCGGCCATCGTCACTTACATGGTGGTTCTTCGGGTAGTGAGGCCGACGTATGTTGAGAGAAGATATCGACGTTTCGCCAACACGAGTGGTTAGCATTTTCAAGTTTCTGGTTTTTTATGTCGCTGTCAAATGCTTGACATTTGTTATACGTTGTCTCAGTAAATACCTGTGATTTGACGTTCTTACATCTGATTGGCACATAGCGTTAGCTGACATCATAGAATCGTTCGTACCGTTATTTTGTGGATAGGGAGCTAATTTAGAATTTTTGAGAACTGGATGCCAAACCTTGTTCAATTGTAGTCCTTCTTCGGTTCTGTTGAAGTTGTTCTGGTGTTTCTGAATTTCAATTGCCTCCAGGAAGAGTCTTGGGTAATAGGCAGATGTTGAAGAGATGACTTGGGTTTCTTCAAATTTCACTCTATGGTTATCGTTGTTGAGAGTATGTTCTGCGACAGCGAATTTCTGTGTGTGCCCTAACCGACAGCAAGCCTTGTGTTCTTTGATTCTTGTTTTAACAGAGCGTTTTGTGGTTCCGATATAAACGCTGCCACAGGAACATGGAATGCGATAAACCTCAGAAGAGCATAGTACGTCTCGTTTGTCCTTCGCTGATCTAAAGAGACGGAAGAATCAATAGTAGACCAAATGACTGTCCATCCAGTGAACCAAGTAGTAGTCAAACCAACACTGAAAAAAGAAAAGCATTCTTACCATATGTTCCCAGAGTTACAGATCGTATTGGACGTATTCTACGAAAATATGAGATTAAAACCTTCAAAAAAACTGAAAGACCACTTTAGATCAGCGAAGGACAAACGAGACGTACTATGCTCTTCTGGGGTTTATCGCATTCCATGTTCCTGTGGCAGCGTTTATATCGGAACCACGAAACGCTCCGTTAAAACAAGAATCAAAGAACACAAGGCTTGCTGTCGGTTAGGGCACACACAGAAATCCGCTGTCGCAGAACATACTCTCAACAATGATAACTATAGAGTGAAATTTGAAGAAACCCAAGTCATCTCTTCAACATCTGCCTATTACCCAAGACTCTTCCGGGAAGCAATTGAAATTCAGAAACACCAGAACAACTTCAACAGAACCGAAGAAGGACTACAATTGAACAAGGTTTGGCTTCCAGTTCTCAAAAATTCTCAATTAGCTCCCTATCCACAAAATAACGATACGAACGATTCTATGATGTCAGCTAACGCTATGGACCAATCAGATGTAAGAACGTCAAATCACAGGTATTTATTGAGACAACGTATAACAAATGTCAAGCATTTGACAGCGACATGAAAAACCAGAAACTTTCTCTTGAAAATGCTAACCACTCGTGTTGGCGAAACGTCGAGATCTTCTCTCAACATACGTCGGCCTTACTACCCGAAGAACCACCATGTAATATTATAATTGTTAGTTCAAACTGACAATTTTTGACAAAATGTTATTTTGAACTGACAATTAAGTATAATTAATGATGATATTGATACTTTGAAATCGTTAGGTATCTATCAATGATTCTGAATCAAAACTGAGAATCTACAAATCTAACTTTGTTAATAGAAATGTTGTTTCATTTCACAGATATACTCACTTATAGAAACAATTATAAATAATTGTTGGTTAAAACTGACAAATATATAAACTTATATTAAATTCATATTTATACATAATTGTTAGTTCAAATTGATATTTATACATAAGTGTCAGTTTGAACTTTTTACAATTTTACATATTTGTTAGTTCAAACCAACAATTATATATAATTGTCTGTCTACACTCACATTCAGGTGAAATTGTCAGTTTGAACTGCTATTATATACAATGCATGGTTTATCGATACGTATCAGCATTTTCAAAGTATCCATATCATTATCAAATACACCTAATGGTCAGTTTAAAGTAACTTATAGGTGTAATTGTCAGTTTGAACTATCAATTAAGTTTTTAAATTGCGTCATGTTCTCTTAGTACTTTCATAAACGGTCGTTAAAACTTACATCATTATTATTATTGAGTATGAACCAAAAGGATTCACATATCAGATCATTTGTAGAAATTGATATGGGAATTCACGCTCGATCATATGATTGTTTTTGTAGTAGTTGTAGGAGCATTAATTGGTATTAGCATTGTTTATATAGAAGATAGTTAGTGAACCGTATGGGATTATAATTGGATCAAAATGGATGCGACATGTAGATGGCGATAGTGAGCTCGTATCCAAGTCATGTCGTAACTTCAGTGATCTGGCCTCCAAGTCATGTCGTAACTTGATTAAAACAATGGAAAAGCATTAAAATCAGGGTTTTTTGAAGAAACCTGCATTAAAATGACGTCAAATATTCATGTTTGTAACTAATCACGCTAGATGACACTCGCGTTTGTGTCCAATACCTTTTCCACAGGCATTGACTAACTATGTTCTATTTAAACAATGGTATTAGTAGACTAGTAGTCAGTGATTGTTTCTGTATGTATCTTTGATTTGCATACTGGAATGCATATTTTGATATTTCACTTGTATCGTTTTCATGTGCCTTAACGAAATACAAATACAAGTTAGCAAATTTGCGTTATTTAATTCAATTTAATTCATATGATTAAATGTTCTGATGTTCTTCTTCATTGCCAAGTGATTACTTGAACATTCTGAATCTTTCGCCTGCTCCACAATGGACCATTTTCATTATGGAATAAATGAGTGGCACTTCCATTTTCTCTCTGATGGAATCCATGGATATGTAGCAATAAAGTCATATGTTCATGGTTACCAGTACGGTGAAAATAAATGTGCCACCAATTTATTCCTCAACGAATATGGTCCATCTGGTAATATTCCTGTTTGGAAAGGCACAATCAATACTATTTTCATGTTGATATCTTCCTAAGCTTCAAATTCAAAAGTGATAAAATGTAAAACACTGCTGGCTGAGTAGTCATGATGTTGTGATCGAATTATTTTTGGACCAATTAGGCAAACCTATTTTGTAGTGAAGCGAGTCTACCCGTTTGAATCTGCAATTATGTGATCATCAGCAGTGCCCATTTACTGAAAATACCCTTCAAAATTCATCAAAAACCGTGTAGCGTTCCTAATAGTATTGTAGTGAGAAATTTTATTATCATCACTTCTTATTATAAAAGGTTAATTAACAAAAACGGACAGAGGCTCAATCACTTTCGATTATACATGGATAGCATTTAACTGGAAGGTACCAAGCGCCAACTAGTCAAATTTGGGAATATACGACTCCAAAAGCTAGAACCTACAGATCGACAAGCGTAAGGATGCCTCTGAGATGCGCAAACGATATAAAGCGTGAGTAGATGTGCGACATAGATCGACTACTGTTTACTTAATAAGGCAGAGCGATTGAGCTCCTGCCCCACTCCAGGGTTTTGTCTACTGCGCAACCAATAGGAACTATGCATAATTTTTTCATTTGTTTAATACATTTTTTACTTCTTTACAACATAGTAAAAAATATAAATACGGTTGAAAGTCTTGGAATTGATTTTTAAAATAATATATAAAATACCGATTGAATTTGACCTATTTGAACGCCTCCATTTTCGCGCGCTGTGGATGACGTCACATGGCGCGATCAGTGTTGTTCTTCTTCAGTGTCGTTCGTTGAGACGTACTCTGATTGCTCTACTTGCTTGAAGTTGATATTTTATAAACGAGTAAGACAAATGCAGTACAAGTGTTAGAGAGAGATGTACATATGTGAAAGTGATCTTGATCAACCAGAGCAGTCTTCAATGAATAAGCCTTTCTATAGTTATGGCCATTGACACTATTGACAGTTATTAATTAGGTTAGGGATTTGCAGTTTTAATCGCTAATACGATAATGGAAAATGCTAAAAAACCATTTTATAGGTATTGTCTAGTACCGGAATGCCAAAACACAATTATAACTACACCAAGTTAAGTAAGTTTTTCTGTTCCAAGAGGTGCGTAAATACGTAAACAATGGTGTAAGGTTATGAGAAGAGGCGAAGTATCTCCAATATCACATTTACATTGTTGTGAAGATCATTTCAATGAGAGTACATTGTATTTCGATAGTTAACATGAAGTGAATTGAAGGAAGTTTTGTATGCATAAATGTTTTGTATATACCTGCCTCACATAAATTACAAAAGGAAAACTATCATTTGATAAACTATTACTACTTATCAGTTCAGGTATTGTCGGATTGTGCTTTGACAAAACCACTTTCAGTCATTGCTCTTGATAATTTACAATTGTGACTAGACCAAAATCGCACTATGTAATGGAAAACACTATAAATATATGAATAAAAACAAATTTTCTATGAAAGACGACTAGCACAGTATGAATATCAACACAGATAAATTTCATAACGTGCCATGTGACGTCATTCTTCGTTTCGACCAATGGTGATGCGTTTCGCAAACTTGAATTCCGCGCGCTTATTATGACTTTTCAATTAAAGTTTTATGGTATTGAATACAAACTAAATGATAAACTAATGGTTTAGGTGTAATTTCAAGACAATAAAGTATATGAGGTAAAAAAATCAAGTAAATTAAAATCACTTGCATATTCCCTATTCTCAGAGACATCCTTACGCTTGTGGATCAGTACTGAATGTATAGATGAAAGTGCCAAGCGCCATAATTATTGTACAGATTTTGAACATGATTTGACTTTATCAAGACATTACTCAATACCACAATTTGGCGCTTGGTACTTTTTAGTAAAACGCTTTCCACATATACAGTGACCGCCAAAAAGTATGTACCATATGAGAAAAAAGTTTATTGTTGGAGTATTGGAAAAACGTTTTTAGATTTAGTGCTATCTGGTGCAGAGAAAATGAGAAACTTATGATATCATCATCATTTCCTTTTAAGTTTAGTTTTGCACAGTGATAACATTGTAAGTAATTCATCCTCCCCACTACCACTCTCCCATCAATTTTGTTGAAATCGCGAACGTAGCATACAAATCTAGCGTATCGCTCTGTGTGATCTCGGCATTAGAGGTTGAAAGAGATCGTAAAGATTGTAGTTTTTCAAAATGGTACATAACCGCTTTGTCACTTTTTCCTCTTCAATCGTACATCGGCCGATTGCCGATGGTTTTGATTACTTTTTAACATGTGTGTTATTTCTACGGAATTTTCAGCGTCAACACGGCATATTTGACTCCTTAGTGACTTCTCTTTCGACTTTTTTGTGGCCTGTGGCGAATGATTTCACGTCTTCTGTAAGTTTAAGTGTTCAGTTACTACTAATTAATATGCTATTATACTAACCTTTTATGAATAACTACTTGACTTACAATGAGGATAACAAAAGATGTTGAAGTCTTGATTTAACAAATTGGACACGTGTATTCAGGATGAAATGAAATTGTTATGAAATGAAATATTTTAAAATGAAGACGATATAGAATGAATTTAGAAATACTTGAAAAGAGTTATATCGGAAAATATAAATGAAAAGGTTGATACTGTTACCAGATTTTTCTACGTGTAATATTTTTGTTCGTAAACAATTCTTCATACCTCAACAAATTTAAATTTTCATTTAGGTTGGTATTGTGAGTAGGAGTCCATTATTTAGCAGCAACATTTTCTGTGCAAAAACTTGTAAATCAGGAACTTTAAATTATTGAACTTCATTCAAATTCAACTCTATAAACACTGAAATAAAATAATAATCCTGTAGGGATAGTCTTTTCAAAGTCAGTTGAGTACTTATAAATCTACACTCTACTCTAGGATGTGAATCGGTGTATGAGAATGTGTGAATAATGAAGGAAAACAAAAAATTAAATATGATTTTTCCGCCTATGGTCGGTGAATGAGATCATAGCGGCAAATATTACTTCCAGTTTTTTGCTTCATTCAACTGACTTCGGAAAAACTATACCTACACTGTAGGACAAGTAAAGAACAGAAATGTCAAATTCAAATGACTAGTTTATATTTAAAATCGCGATTGAAAATTAGGTGATATTTGAATGTAAAAAATATTGGTTGTGAAGTTAGTTATTTGTAATTATTGGTTTGTAAGATTGTAACATAATCTGCTTGTAAATTATACGAATGTGATTGGCCGAAATCATTACGTGAAAACTGAAAAGCTTGTCAAGGGGACGAGAACAATAGAGAGGGAATAAATAAATTTGAATAGAAAGGCCGACATAACAAGAAGTCCAAGAAAAAGTAACAATTTTATGGAATTTGAATAAAATAAAAACTAGAAAATCCCGGAGGGAAACACAATATTTGTAAAAATAATAAACAAAAATTTGTTGAAACAGAATAGCAAAATTAACATGATGTAAAACTTTATTAAACTTCACCTTCCAACAACATAACTTCCATAACAGGAAAAGTATCTTCAAGTTTGACGAAAATGAGTGCTTCCTCCGTCTTCACCAATATTAAGTTGGTACTAAATTTTTTGTGACATTCAAAAGAACTATAAGAATTTTACTGATATATTTTTTACTTAGGTAGTATATTTAGTAACTTTGGCAACTGATAAGTAGATGGCGGTAGAGGATACAGAATTTTGAAAAGTAGAGTAAGATAAGTAAACTCATATTCGATTTATTTTCGACTCATTTACATTCAGATTATTAAATTTTATTCCATTTAAAAATCTATAAAAAATTATTTCAAATCATAACAATATTATATAAAATAAATATGGATGTAAAATTTATCTTACTCAGGGTACTCTGTTCAACGTTGAAAAATGATTCGAATATGGCGGCACCCTATACTTATGGAAATGTCGAAAATGGTCGGCCAGAGTTCATTCAATTGCTTTGCAGAAAATCGAATTAGCTCGAGTCGATTGCACGGTAAAAAAAATGGTATAACTTTTGAAAATATCAGTTTCTCACATCCCGCCATGATATATTTTGTGATACCATTTATTTTTTGATACAATTTTTCTTTCAATCTAAATGACAATCTTATGGCATAATGTAATTATTTGTATCACTAGTTCAACTGGTTCTGGAAATTTAATATCAAAAACTTTTCGAATCTATTCGAAATACTTGCCGAATTTATTGAAACTACTTGCCGAATCTATTGGAATCACTCATTTTCCACATACAAGCCATTAAGCCTGTTTGAGTTTTCTTGATGAGATGATACTGGTGGCAATGCGTTTGAAAATTGATTTCCATACCTTCTGTTATAGTTATATAAATAGTGATGCGAATGTTCCTGTCATGTACATCTGACCTAAAAATAATTTTTCCATTTAGATTACGATGATTTTTCAAATTTTAGCAGTTCATATCAGAAACACCTCATGTACATGAACCTTCGGTTGCGATGCCTGATTCCAAAAATCAACCTTAATCATGTGTTTTGAATTTTTATGAGCCTCTTCTTATCAGCCTCCCTGAGGCAATCACCAAATACTATATCATAATGATTTAGCTGCGATACAGCTAAAGTTGAGAGAAGGAGTGACATTATTACCGAATAAAATAGAGGTTAAATGAGGTTAAGCCCTTTACAAAAAGCAGGATACCTTCGTTCTTATGAATAAAAATGATTTAGTCAAATAAAATTTTCCTAGTTAGTTACGAAAATCTACAAAGAGCCAAGGAAACCCTTACTAATCTAACTGTTCTAACTACTAAAATATAATTTCAATAGTTCTGATCGATCCAGTAAAAATAGAATTCAACAACTCATCAGTGCAGATCAACAATTAAAAAGTTTTCCAACCATAAATGTGGATATTGGAAGTGAAATATTCAAATACTGCTGTGTCAGTTACAATAGTTTTAATTGTATAATTCTTACAATAAAGCATATTTATTGCAAATTGAAACTGAAGATAAAAATAATGTGAAAACAGTCTGAAACTATAAAATCAAAGAAATCTGTACAAGTACAAAATTGCAAGTATATTAGTTTTGCCAGATAAATTACTGCGTCTGCAAGACTGCTGTAAACGTATAGATTTCCTTGATTATACATTTTTTTTTCATTTTCAGACTCTGTGAAGGTTGAAATTCCAAATAGATCACATGAAACCACTTTCAACTAGACACTACTGATAGTGGGTAATTTTATACTAACTGCATGGGCTGTTTTGGGGAATGGTAATGCATAAGTAAAGTAATTTATTTTTCAATTGGTTGAATTTTATAGAATTATTAATTTGTTTCCATTGATATTATGAAAATGTGTTACTGCATGCCTGAACCTGCTAGGGTGACAAAATCCACTTCATCCTCATCAGATGCAATTTTAATGTCCACTGGGAAGGACTCCAATGGATATTGCTATACCGGATGTTTCACAGTGGATGGAACATCAGAAGTATCTGGATAACAGAACGGCAGATCATTTAAAAAATTTGGGGTCGTGTTGTCGCTTGTAGCAGAAAGTAGTATCTACCCTGTTATTTCCAATGGAACACCCAGTACATTAAATAATTTTTGGAATCCTTATAAGATTTCTCATAACTTTCCCTGGTAATTTCCTATACCTATCAAAGCCAAAGGAAAACTTACCACTGTCAAGGTTTCCTCTCTGCGAAATCTTGTCGAACTCGGCATACAACAGTATACAAAGTTACAACTTGCTGGTTATCACTTAATATTTTGTACGAGGACTTGCGGACTGTAACTGCTTTCGAGAAATAAATTATTTTTTAAAAATTTTGTGCAAAACCTTACCATTCAGAAAAAAATCCCAAGGCAAATTTACAAAATATTGCAATTTTGGTCATAGCTGCATAAGACCGTAAGAAGTATTCTGTCGATGAACTAGATCTCAGTTTCAGCATGCGGGGAGAGTAAGTTCCTGCCGGGGATTCATGAAAACGACTGAAACTTCCATCCACTGTGAAACACCCAGTATTAATGAGCCTAATGAAACAATCAAAGTACAAAATCTTAAAAAATGTAAACAAGGAGGTTCTTCAATTTTTCGTTACTGTGTTGGTGCTATTTAAATCCCATTTATCCCCTTTTAACCTGGCAAATGTGAGAATGATTTGTGTTTTCGGCAGATGGCTATTGAATTCGAAAAACAAAATCATGAAAACATTTCGCCTATGGTTTCTGTTAATGAGCCCGTGTACATAACGTAAATATTCATTAATAATCACTCAAATAGCCCTCATTGAATACGATATCTCCTGTTTGGCCATAGAAAACACGACGATGACCTCAAGCAGTTTGGTGCGTCTGCCGACAGGACCGCACTGGCTCACAAAGACTGCAAAAAATAAACAGACATGCTCGAACGGAATCAAACGGAGACAAAACATCATATGCAGAACTAAAAGAATGAAGATACGGATATTATGAGTTCCAGACTGTACAAATAAATTCTCCGTCATTTAGATTATACTAATATGTATATTATCAGTACATTAGGGCTTGAAAGTTTTCGGCATAGCTGTTGGATATGACAGGAGTAATATTTAGTTTATCATCGATGATTATTCCAAGCAGTTTCGTTGAGATGATGATATTCTGTGTTTTATCGTCATTTAGTTTCTGATTATTGAAAGAAAAACCATTTTGTAGCTCGAGTAGTAGTAGTAGTGGTTTATCTTCAATTCTTCTATATTCGTGCTAGCATACGCAAAAGCAACACAAGTTTTGGAATTCATTTTGTGAAATAAGTCTCTGGCATTAATAATAAATGAGAGAGGTCCTAACACAGACCCCTGCGGTACACCACGGTACTCCACGTTTGACTGGTCTACGAGGTTTGGCAATTAAGTAATGAGACTGATTCCATAAAAACCGTATATTTACAAATTATTCTACAACTCTGCCATCCCCTTCAAAGTAGTCCCCTTGGGCAGCTATACAACGATTCCAGCGCGTTTTCCATGCTTCGTAACATTTCTGGAACGCTTCGACTGGGATGTCCGCGAGTACCCCCGTCATGGCCGCCTGGATGTCCGTAATCGACTCAAAATGGGTTCCTTTGACCACCGATTTTGTTCTAGGGAACAAAAAGACACAAGGTGATATATCGGGCGAATAAGGCGGCTGTTGCAACACGGCGATCCCTTAAGAGGCCAAATACTGGGACACGCTGAGGGCGGTGTGGCACAGCGCGTTGTCGTGATGGAGGATCCAGTTACGAGCGATGTCTGGGCGCACCCTGTTGACTCGTTTTCGCAATCTTTCGAGTACTTGCCGATAGAAGACTTGATTTACGGTTTGCCCCAATGGAACAAATTCTTTGTGGACGATTGCACGGCTAAAAAAAAAGGCAATAATCATCGTTTTCACTTTCGACTTGCTCATTCGAGCTTTTTTCGGGCAAGGGGCGTGCGGAGACAACCATTGTGAGCTTTGGCACGACTAAGAGCACTATCACCATGTACTTTTACAATTTTAGCGTACGTTTCCGAAGCTGTTTCGTCCAATCTGGCGCAAAATTTTATCGCGACGCGTTGCTCTTGATTTCGTTTCTCCATTTTCGTGACGAGCACCACCAACACACGTCTACTCAACACGACACAGCAGGCGAACTAAACAAGCTAGAGCGATGGTAAATATATCAATGGAGAGGGGAAGGATGCCGGGGAAGGGGAAGGGAATTTCAAGGTCGCAGGTTTACCACAAGCGCGGTAATAAAATCAGTCTCATTACTTAATTGTCACACCTCGTATGATCAGATGATGAATCATTTATGCTCACGCATTATTTTCGATGACCCAAATATGATCTGAAGAAGTCGAATGGCACACCCCTGATTCCAAATTATGTGAAAAACACAGTCGAAGTCCTTGGAGAGATCACAAAACTTAACTGATATACTGTTGCCTCTCTCGTTACCTTCCAATATGTCACTCACCACCCTGAATTCTGCCTGGGTTTTACACTGCATTTTTTCTGAACCCAAATTGGCATTGTTCAATGAAATTGTTGGATTCCATATACATCACGAATCTTGATTTCAGAATTATTTCAAAAAGTTCTGAGAAAATTGGTATTATTGAATGGACATTTAATAAATAATCAACTATCTGAATCTCAAGTTATATAGGGTCTTTCTCAATATCTATCAGATGTAGTTCAATGTCCAGCGTGGCTTTAGCCGGGAAAGTAGTTGTTTTCTGTTAGATATTACAAAAAAGTTAGTTCAATTTATCGTAGGTTTTTTCCATTTCCAGAGGCGTCATGTATTGGTTCAATTTTCAAATGAGAATGTTTCTCTTTACAACTATCGTTTATCTTTGAAACTGCCCAATGCCATGTTGGATGCATTGCAATTAGAATTCTTAATGATCTATCATCTTTAGTGAATGTAAAAAATAAGAGGAAAAATAATAATCATTACCTATTTCAAGTTGAGTACGAATCCATTATACCTAATCGAAAATTTCTATGCATTTTAACGTTTTGCTCCCATGTAGTAACAACCATTTTTTCCAAACAATCGTGTTGTTGTGCTATAGAAATAATTATTGACTATATACATCGCCGAATGCTTCACTGAATACATACGGGTTTTAATTTCAATGAACAAACAACAGCTTTTTGAATAGATAACAGTTAGGCATGGTTGATATATTTAATTGTATGGAATTTTCTATATTGTGATTCCCTTTTGTGCAAACGCGTGATTATCGTTGTTGATTTCCACTCTTGGAATTTTCCGAGAAATCAGATCATATGATAACACTAACATGGAGTGAGGATGGAATAACATTTCCATAGACTGGATGTTTCTGTTTGTTTGCTTGTGAATGGAAGATGAAACCGAGCGATTTGTTTCAACTTACAAAGATGATAGGATACAGTGCTAGTCGAAAGTCACCCTTCTCTCTCTCTCTCTCTCTCTCTCTCTCTTATATTTTGAACGGTTATACTTATAATAATTAAATTTGGAGGGGGAAAATAAACGAATTGTAAGGCTTCTCAACTAGTCGTAAACGGTGACGTAATAGTCATAGATGACATTACAGGGCCACTGTGTCCAATAATTTCAAATGGGATCTTATGGCAAATGATTTCTCGTTTGAAAGGTATATTGACAAACCTATTAAATCATACTAAATTTGTTTGTGTTTTGGCTGATTTTGATGGAAAATTGAATAAATACTAAAATTATGAGTAGTATACGTAGGGTAGATTAGCCAGTAGTCAGCCATTTAAGTAACATCTCATTTTGAGAGCAAGATGAAAAATAAAACTTGATGGAAAGTTACTGAAATTTCTACACAATTAGTTATCGGAAGTTTTTATTTCATTTAGACATTCTAGTATTCATTGATTCGTTATTAGTCAAATAGATATTAAACTTTTTCTGAAAAAACTCGAAATATCCCATAGTCAGACGGTAAGTATTCTTATTTCAGCCACCATGCATCTAGTTGTCAGCTACAATTACTGAAGGGAAATGATATACCTAGTATTTGGTTGGAACATTTTTCATTCAAACATTGGCATTGAAAAATAATATATGAAAACATAAACAAAAGTAAAATCCTAGATAACTCTTCAAAACTTCAAAAAAATCAACAATATTTTCAAATGAAATCACATTGAAGAAATAATGCGAAAACATCAACAAAAAAATATAATCCTCGATAACTATTCAAAATTTAAAAAAAAATCAACAAAATATACAAATAAAATCACAATATCCAATATAACTGTAAATGTAAACATTTGCATTGAAAAAATATTCGAAAACATTAACAAAAAAACCTAGATCACTAATAGAAACTTTGAAAAAATCAACAATATTTACAAACGAAATCACTATTTTCAATATCACCATAAATGGAACCTTGAAATACAGTACATTTCAAATGGTACCATTTGGGGCAATTGTCACAGCCAATATGTCTTTCATCATTAATTTCATTGTCACTATCTAGTTCTAAATTGCAGTTTGCACATACTTCTTTTCTTTATTTTCGAATCGGCCAGTTTGCTAGCCTTCACTATGTTCGACTGTTTTTTGACACATTTTTTCTTGGTGGTTGGGTTGAACTGTTTTCTTTAGTTCTTTTCCTTCTCAGCATTTGCTGCTTTTTTCAGTATTTTTCCTAATTCTTTCTTCTCGTCTCTTTTTCTTCTCATTTTATAGTTTTTCTTTTTTGTCAATTTTGTCTTGGAGATGCTTGCGAAATTCTACCGACGAAATTGCAGCAAGTAATTTCTCTTTGGTCGACTTGGGTGTCCGTGTCTTCGTTGATGCTATGGCGCTGGGATAAAACAGGTGAGTTTTAATTGAATATGAAATTCATTTGTAATTGGACACGAATTTCGATCAGTTGATAGATTTGTGACATCTTCCAAAATATGTTCTCTTTCGGGAACAACATTTATCTTATCTCCCAATTCTTCTCCAGCTTTGATAGTTTAATAATAATAATAATAATAGTCTTTATTGGAAAACAAAAAGATAGTTTGACCAAAAGGCGAAGTTCAAATCTGAAGTGCAAAACACAGCAGCTTTGTTCTTCCACTTAACCCCCAAAAGCCACTTTTTTCTAGTGGTAGTATTTAGAATAATTTAACAATACCCCTCAGGAAAAAAGTGGCGGATTTACAATAATTGTAGATAGACATAGGTAATAGATAATTCAAATACAAATATATATACATATATATGAATGGTTATAGCACCCATACAAATAAAAAATATTTCATATATAATATACATACATTGTTGGGTTATATACAAGACGCACTGACAACAACTTACTTAGGTTTCAACTAAATAAATAATATTGTAAAAGGAAAAAGGATATCGGAAAGTACGTAATAGCGGAATAATAGTGGAATTGACAGTGAGGTTTTCATCATTGTTCAAGTAAGCTTTTCTTTAATTTTACTTTGAATATTTTTTCATTCAATTTCTTTAGATTATTCGGCAGCCGGTTATACACAGAGGAGATTTGGTATGTGAAGAATCTTTTAAAATATTCATGGTAGTGTGTAGGAGGTGTGAGAAGATTTTTGAAACGTACGTTGAGATTATGTATATCCGTACGGAAAGTGATTTTATCGTAAAGATATAGTGGTGTTTTCGTCATTATTATTTTGTGATATAGGCATGATGAGTGTAGTTCCCTTCTTTTTTCTAAGTTTAGCCATCCTATTTCCTTCAACTTTGAAGAAATTCCCTGTCTCCGGCGAATCCCATATATGAGACGTAAACAAGAATTTTGAATTTTTTTAATCCTCTGCTTGTTAAGTGAGGTTAAACTCGGGCCATACAAGGTATCAGCAAAGTTGAGGTTAGATAGAACAAGACTTTCACACAGAATAATTTTGGTTTCTTTTGTTATGAATTTCCTATTGCCATATATAAGTTTCAATGAAGAATATGCTTTTTGAATGAGTTTATTTATATGGGAATCGAATCGGAAATCAGTGTCCATGATGACGCCCAGGTTTCTGACTTCCTCTGTAATTGATAGCTCGCTAGAATCAATGTTTAATTTTATCTTGGCTTTGATCGTATTCTTTGCGTTTTTCGGACCGAATACTAGTATTTGTGTTTTATTCAAATTGTTTATCAAACAAAAATCATTTGACAGAGAAGTGAGTTTATTTAGATCGTGGTTGATATGATTGCACGCCTCGTCTACGTCATTCGGGTCGAACGAGTAGTAGACTTGGGTGTCATCGGCATAGAGATGAGCTCGACAGTACTGCAGACATTTCACCAATTGACTGGTGTAAATGGAAAACAACAAAGGACCTAGAATGGATCCTTGAGGCACACCGGAACTCAGATTGAGTTTTCGTGAGTGTGTGTCATCAATTACGACCTTCTGCTCTCTATTGAGCAGATAATTTTGTAGAAGGTGAGTTGCACCATCGGAAAATCCTATATATCAAACGCTCTACTAAAATCTAATAAAATGAGAACAGTACAGTGGTTATTATCGGAGGCTCTCAGAATGTCATCAGTTACCTGCAATAAGGCAGTAGTGCAGCTGAATCCTTTTCTCATTTAGGTAGAACACGATTTGTCTCTCCATTATTCTTTCGATTATTTTGGAGCAGGCGGGAAGTATGCTAATGGCTCGTAGATCTTTGAGCTCTTCAGCATTTCCTTTTTTAGGAACGGGTGTAACTTTGGCTATCTTCCATTGCGAGGGAAAAACATGTTTTTTTAAGCAAAAATTGATGATATGTGTTAGGTAGGGAAGAATGTGGGGGCAGCACATAAGAATCATTTTAATACTAAGCCCATCATACCCAACAGAATTTTTTTTGATTTGTGAAATGATTTGAAAAACTAGATTTTCATCAACTGCTGTGAATTCGAACTTAGATTGAAAAAGACAATTATTGTCTCTGTAATGGTTGATAATTTTCTGAGATGGTGCGGTTTTGGGTAACTCTTTGACAAAAAAGTCGTTAATACTTTCGACATCTCTGAGGTGAAGAGGGATTTCATTTTTTTTGTGAGTGATGATATTATTTTGTTTTTCAGTACTTTCCAGAAATTTTTGTGGTCACAGTTGTTAAGTTTAAATCAGATATATGTTTTTTTCTCTCTTGCAATGGCTTGTGTTGTATAGTTCCGTAACTGTTTGTAGTATGCCCAACGTCCGTCAGTAGGTGATCTTTTGTATCTCAGTAAAGCCTTATCCCGTAATTTTGCTATGCCTTTGATCGTATCCGTTAACCAGGGAGCCGGGGGTTTTGTTAGTAGTGAGGTTTTCAAGGGGGCATGGATGTCGAAGAGTTTATTTAAGTTATCTATCAAGATGTGCACTTTAAGATCTATATCGTCTGAGTCATAAATACCGAAAAAGGGAATCCTACTTAAATCAAATTCAAATTGTTGCCGGTTGAAATTCTTAAAATTGCGATAAGTAACCATTCTCTGCCCTTTGCTGTTGTCATTTACTTTAATACGGCAGAATATTGAGTGGTGATCAGATATATCGACCACTATCTTGGTATCCCATAAACTTATTATGTCAATCAGTGAAAAAGTATTTAGACCTATTCTAGTTGGAGTATCAATAATTTGGAAGAGGTGAAACATTTCGAATACCGAAAGTAGATTTTCTGTATGCAGATTTTCAATGTCTAACACATCTATATTGAGGTCACCTGTACAAATGACTTTTGGAAAAGCAATCGAGACCAAACTTAGCGTATCTTCTAGTTCAGAAATGAGTATATTTTTATCTGAGGAAGGAGGTCTATAGATCACACCAACAGCAATTTTGTCCTTTCCAACAATCACTTTGAGCCATAGTTGCTCAATATCATTATGTGTATGAATTACAGAGGTACTCAGTGAATTTTTTGAAAATATGCATACTCCCCCACCACGGGAAGAGATTCGGTCTCTTCTACATATTTTGAAACCATCAATACTAACTAAGTCACTGTCAATTCCAGGGTGTAACCAGCTTTCGGTTATACATAATATATCGAATTTCTCCCTATCAACGACTTCACGAATGATGGTTATGGAGGGTAGTAAAGATCTCACATTCAAATGCCCAATTTTGATATAAGTTGCCATATTTGAGAGTTTTAATTAAATGAGATAAAAGAAATATATTCACAAATACATAATCACAATTATAGTTCAAATAAAAAAGACATTAATGAATAAAGAACTGGGACAATCATTACTATTTTCTGTATGAGTTCATGCGTTGCCAAGTTTTCATTGGTTCACTTTTAAAATCCGCAGGTTTGGGTTGAATTTGCTTTCCTTTTTTTGTTGTTTAAGATAGAGTCGAGTTGAGTATCTTTTCAGTGTCCGAATCTGAATTTGATGAATCACCTGGTGTTGAGGGGGCACTCTGGGATTTCCTTCTTTTACTTCGAACAGTTTTATCCTGCTCGTTTTCTAGGTCATCTTCAACTTTTATTTTAGCTGATTGATTCTTGCTACGTGCTACTTTCATGTGCTGCACCAATAGTTTATTTTCCGCGCGGTCCTCGTAACACACTCATTTAATATTCCAATATTCGTTCCTTTCAGCTTATGTACATTTTTGAATATAGAGTTTTTTCTCATATATGATAAAAATTCAATTTTTATTGGAGCTCCGCTAACATTTTTCAAGATGTATATGTTGTTGAGATCAGACTGCTGAATATCAGTTCCTAGTAAGGTATTTAGTTCATTCAAAGCACTGGGTATGAAATCCAATTTATTCTCGCAAGTTGAGCCCAAATACAACAATATTATTTTTCCTAGACGATCTTTCTAGCTGAATGCACCTGTCTCTAGTTCTATTATTTTAGTTTTTTGTTCTTCACTTTGTTCCTTCAGAAATTTAATAATTTTATTATTATCTCTTTCTATATGTTCCTTAATTTCCACTTTGTTTCGTTCAACCTCAGTTTTCAACATAAGTGACAATTTCTCAAATAACTCATTATTAGTTAGTTGATTACTCATACCTCAAAATTCTGCGAACCCTTGGTGGAATAGCGTTTCAACGTTTCAGTGGATGAATGGATGGTGTTCAACAGCGCACAATGAACATTGCGTTATCAATCCCCACAATGTTGCTGTTTGTTTATAACTGATTTATGTCACATACACAGTATAGCTCACGGGTGATAACACTTCGAAAAAACACTGTGAATTATGTATGTTCTCCTGTATCTTCTTTTTAAAATAATTAACTCACTTTTTCCTATTTTATGTGAATGATAAGGCTTTTCTAGACGTCAGACGTATATGTCTGCATGTATGGTTACTTCACTCCCATTTGTTTCAACTGCGCTATCGTCTTCTTCTACATATGTCTTGATATCATTTAGGTCGTCTCCATTATGTAAACTATGACACAATTTAATTCTTCTTGGTTTTGGCTGATTGATGGACTCACGCTTCTCAGTTTCTGAATTTTTGAATTGTGAACCATTGCTGATCCAAGAATTTTCTTTGTCGAAAATATGCCTGCAATACTGTCACTATAATGAGAGAGTTCACTTTCAATCTCATTCATCAATTTTTCTTGCTCATTTTCAGTCTGTATGCTATCAGTCTTTTCCAGATTCTGAACCAGTGGCATTATAACTGATTCTTTGTCAGACTCAGCAGATAATACAGTGATATCTTCCAATATTATTATTTTAGGGGCAACTTCATTTTCATTTCGTGCGTTCACGTTCTAAAAGTCGTTATGCATAAATTCTTCAAAGTCAAAGATCATGAAATCATGTGGTGTGGTTTCCAACGTCAAGGCAATTAAATTATTTGTTTCAGTGGAAATTCTCCTTGGAGATTTTTGAAAATATTCCTCCTTTATTATTTTTAATTGCCCGATAACGTTTGAAATATTTTCTATACCCTTCTCGAAGAGTTTATCTTTTATGGAAGATAGGACAACTTATGTTATGTTCAATTGCTCTTCTGTGGCTTCAGATTTCTGATCTGCTGTATTATTCAAATTTTCCAAGTGGTTCTGGACGCACTTCGAAAAGTCTACTACTTCCGGATCGAACGGAAAAAGTCCACACTTTCTGAAGCCGTTCTTGATAGCCTGTGGAAGAGATTCATCATCAAAAACGTCCTTCAACAGCGGTCAAAAGGTGGATTTAGTCAGCACACAACTAACATTTTCTGGCTTTGCTTGCCATGCCCGTACCGTTTTTTTCCAATTTGATTTGAATGGTTTGAATACGCTAACATCAGCAGGCTGCAAAATGTGTGTAGTATTGGGAGGAAGTGCATATAGAATTATTTGATTATCACTACAAAACTGACTGAGATCCAATGATAAGTGTGATTTATGGCCATCGACCAGGAGCAAAATCGGCTTTTTTACTTGGTTCTGAATAACCCACTTGTTGAGCCCATTGGCAATATACTCAAAGAAAGTGTCACTCTTCATCCAACCACTCTCTTATCGACCTATGAACCATTCTGATGGAACACTATCTACTATAGCATTGTTAGGCCTTACGAATGGAAATACAACCATTGGGGATACTGTTTTTCCGTATGCCGAGAAAACCATTAATACAGTGATGGTCTTTTTTTCACTACCTCTCTTGATTTCGTAAACATTTTTGTAGCCTTTCGGAGCTAAAACTTTCCCAGATTTTGGGCACATCGCGAAGCTTGTTTCATCTCCATTGAAAATGCGAGAGGTATCCGCTAAAATATCAGATGCTTCAGCACTCTGGAGATAACTTTTCAATTCCCGGAACCATTTTCGTATGGACTCTTCAATGACAATGGCCCTTGCTTGTGAAAGTCCTTCCGCTTCTCGCAAGGCTAAATTTTTATGCCTTTTCAGGAAACATTGGTTCCACTTTTCCCCAGGTTTATTATTTTTAAAAGGGTTTTTTTCCCTTCTATGGTGACAATTTTCTGAACTGCGTTAAGATCTTGTTTCCTCTTCTTGTTCTTGTTAGCCATGTAACCAGTTCTTCTTCCTCTTGTCCAGTTAGGACCGTGCTGGGTCCCATTTTCCGTGGCCCCTCTTTTACCCTTCCATGCAGCCTATCTTGTATGGTACACCATATTTTCTACTGGCTTCTCTTATCCCCAAATTATTCTCACGAATATCATGTAGAGCCTTTTTCAGAGATTCTTCAGGATATTTATGCACCTCATGACTCCTGTACCTGTCCATTTTTCTGATAAAAAAATAATAAAATAATAATGATGTAGTATTGGGTGGCTGAGAACTGGAATATTGCAACCTACCGAAGTTTTATGGGGCTGACTACTGGTGAAACATCAAATAATCAATGATTTTGATACTTAAAAATGCAAAGGGAAGACGCTTCTATTCTTATCATGCATATGGTTCATATTTCAAGTTTTCATCGTCCTTCCCAAAGTCAGCCACCTGGCTGTCTTTAGGAATACGATGAAAAAAGCATATTATAACCTCAAAAGCTTCTGAAACTTGATCGATATACATTTAGATAATGCCTGAAAACATAAACCTCCTTATATTCTTTATTGTTCAAGCTTTGGAGATTAATAATGAGGAACTCAACCACTATAATAGTATATTGTGTATCTAGTGCGTGAAGTATACTTTTTTACGCGAGTGTGGAAGTTTGTGGAACGAGCCGCAGGCCAGTTTCACAATCCGCACGAGCGTAAAAAAGTCTTCACGCACGTGGTGCACACTATACTTTTTCTACGACTTTTTACTCAGAGATTGAATTAAAGGAAATTTTCATCGGGTGCCTCTTTGAGAAATTTTAATACGTGTTCATTTTCCAAAACGCGTGATTTTTTAGGAATGTATCCCTCGTTTTTCCGTTTCAAGAAAGTGCGAACTTTCGGATAATCACCAATTTGTACATTGTACTTAACACTAAGGATGCTTTTCAACATTGAGTAGTGACTCCATAAGGTAGAAGATTTAACCTTTGTTGATAATTCAGATAGGTAGGCTAATATTACCCTTTCGGAGAATGATTGGACGTTGTTTGTATTGCGCCATTGCATAAACTTTTCCAAAGTGTTTTCGTAAATTCCCAACGATTTTTGTGACAATAACGATGAACTTGCTTCACTGGCTGCTAACGTTATATTTGGAGGAGTTGATGGGAGTACTTCAATGCTGTCCATCAGGAATTTACGTGAAATACACGGCTAATCGGTTTAAATCAAAATTTCGTCGTACTATTTATTAATTCAGAGGGTAATTAATTACTATTTACGGTCTATTAACTGATGTAACTCTGAACTTCACTCTGCGGGAACTGTCATATTTGTCAATTTCTCTCGCCACCGCTACCTAGACCTGCGACCGGTGTGTGAATTTGTATTGACTCTTATGGCACCGGTGCGTGAAATAAATCCCATAAGAAAAGCATGGCACTTCACACACCGATTCGTGAAATGAAGCTTTACCCATTTTTATCGATGTGTGACGTTAGTAATTCACATACGGGAGTAGAAAAAAATATTAGGATTTCTTACCTAAATGTTAGCCAACACAGCACACTATAACTCACATGGACGCCATTACTATGTTTTTTAGGTTATATTTGAACGATTTACGCGGTTACCGCCAAAAAGGTGGCTGAGTTTAGGAGCTTTAAATGAACTATTTTATGTCAGTCATTTACTTATTATTTGAATAAGAATGTAAGGAAGGCTGACCACTGGAAGTGGCTGGGATTAGGCGCATTTACCATAGTACTCTGGTAAACATTTATTAAACTCATCCATATTTTTTTGTATCGGTGTTTGGGATTTAATGCTCTTAATGAGTAAAATTTAATATAATCTTCAATCAATGTGAAGTGCCTGTTATGATAGGCTTGGTTTAGGTATCATAATCGATTATTAATTGGATTGGAATGCGAACACATAAATTATACAGTAAAAAAATGTGTAATAAATAAAATATGAAGTTCAGGTGAACCCTGAATACACCTGAAAACAATTCATCATCGAATCTGTCTCACATAACGTTCCCGATTCTAGGCGTAAGAATTACAATTTCAAAAGAACGAGGTGAACAGAATGAAAACAATATAATATTTATAATAAGTTCTGTTTATAGCGTAGTATAATGAAGTGGGCTATGATTGTAAATGAATACTTCTTTATCAGGTGTCGAAATCAGAATAATGAATTTATTTTGATAAAAATTTACATCATTACTAATACTATTAATAATAAACTCACATTTTCGGTCACATCGTTAGTGGTTGGTATTTATAACACAGTGTTGGATAGTAGATACATTAGTTATTGAAGAAATCAAAGTCGCCAACTTGATTGGATAAATTTTTCCATCGATTTTCTTCAGTTTTCTGGCTGTCTCTAGAACTGCTGGAAGTAGTAGAATCTTCACAGCATGCTTCACCTAGAATCTTTTTCTAATTTTGTATTTTTTACAATAATCAATGAAGCCCGTTTCCACTGTAGTTGAGGGCCAACCCCATCTTTTATACAGAATTTGCTAGATTGGTAGACGAAGTGACACTTCACCTATAAACGATGGTGATTCGCAGGGATCTATTCCTGTCCAACACTATTCAAACTATTGTTGCCCCGTATGATTTTTGTTAGGAATATTCTCATAATAATAATAATACTAAATGTTCTTTATTGAATTATTTATTGAATTATAAGCAGGTTATAATCCAAACGGCAATTGACCGAGGTCCTAATAATCTCATAAATAGATAGATAGCACTTTATTTCCAACAGGTCTACTCCAATAACTAGATATAAATATAAAAATGTGAAATGTAAAAATATACAACTAACTAGCGAAATATAGAAAATATCACAAAAAAAAGGAAATAATCATAGGTTTAAGGTTCTATTGAGAATGTATTTCTAAATATAACTGAGAACTATGATTTATATCGCACATATCAGATTGATTTGAATTGAAATGAATTGAAATTGTTACAGATTACTGGCACTCGTGCTTTGATATTCGAATTTTTTCTACTCTAATCACGATAAAATGTGGTTTCATTTCTGGAACTTAGGCAAGGAGTGTGGAAACCGATCTTTTGTAGAAGAGAGGCTCAAGGGATCTTATTATGTACTAATTTACAAAGACATGATATCGAAACAAAACGTTGTCGTGTATTTAGCGATATCACATTAAACTGGTCCAGAAAAATAGGTTGATCAGTTCCCCTCTGAGGATATATTCCTGTGATCTTGAAAGACGATTTTTGTTGGAATTGTTTTTTTGACCTCTTCCATATGATGTATGTGACAGTTTTTCTACTTCATTAAAGAGTTCGCGTAAAGCGACGTTGCCAATTTGAATTTGAAATTTTTTTATGGAATTTGTATGTGAAACCTTAAAGCAGTTACTTTCCCGTCTCTTCGTATTTCATTGCACCTATTGATGTACGTCACCACTTGCCAAATTTTCACCGCAAACCAAACACTTGGCTTAAATTTTTTTTTATTTTTTTTAATAAATCACAAATTAACCTTTCAGTATACACCTCAATGACCTAAACAATAACAAATTACCAATCTGGAATTATTCTGTTCCAATTACCCAGTACAAAATGTAACAGAAATACATGATAGATAAACAAGTATTTAATGGGACCACTGTAATGATCCATTCATATTGTTCCGCTTGGACTTTCAGTGATTTCTTGAGGTTCCGTTTCTCGTATGAGGTTGCGAAGTTTCATATCCACTGGAACCGATAATCTCTTTATTTGCAACCACGATAAAAAACACTTTTGGATTTATCTCAATGCTTGGGAGTATTGAGGAAAACAATTTGATAAATGAATGATGCGTTTTTTAGACATGGTTGCAAATGAACATGAATATATTAAACATTTTTTTCATTCAATTATCCGATTTGCAGAAATTTTGTAATTTCTTAAAACAAATTACAATGGAAAACTAAAACAATAGAGAAAAAACAAAGTCCCGTGACATCAAATTTACAGCATGTTTTGAAACATTATTACTAGCAGTATTGTTAGTTTGCTGAAAATTTACAGCAATAACAGCAATTACACGTTTTTGTTCCGTTCATAGCAGACTCCTGCAAAATTCAATAGTTTGTTGTCATTAATGCTCTAACTTACCACTGAAGTTTGGAAACTTTTGTTATCAATATGGATTGATTGTCTTATCTACTAGGCTATATATGTTGAAGTTGATTATAGATTCGTAAGTGTTCTAACTAAGTGTTTGGGACTTGGAAACTATTCAATTAGCGTTGTTCTACCATCTGTATCTATATTTCAAATGGATGTTGAGTCTGTGTACCTGCGTAGGGATCACGAGACTCGACTCGATCAAATCGACTTAACTTGTTATGGCGTCTATAAAGTAGTTCACGAACGTCTATTGAATATGGAATCGAGTACTCGATTGTGCCCTACTCTCTAGTTGGAATAGCATATTCCATATTCGATCAATGTTCGTGAACAACTTCATAGACACGATAACGAGTTAAGTCGATTTGATCGAGTCGAGTCTCGTGAACCCTATGCAGGAAATAATTTATTCATTTCTGTTTCCCAATTTCAATATATTTTTTTTTTAATTTTAAAGTTGAAATTTTAATGAAACTGCGATAAATTTACGATAACCCATAAACAGTTGAAACAAATAACAGCTCCGATCGGCCAATGGCCAAGTCGTCTGCAATTATGGTTTTGTGGTGTAAACGGGACTTCAAGACAGCCAACCGACTCAAAATTTCAGTTAAAATCATAATGAAAAATTAATGAGTAAATCTAAGTATTCAATGATAATATAAGCTTTTCCAATATCATAAATCTCTTCTCAGGTCTTCAGTGAGTATAAAATTTCACTACCGCCTTTCGTCCCACATAGTGTTCGCAAGCGCATGGACTATAGGATTATGAAAAAGTACGTTCTGATGTATTACATTGTGAAGAAGTACGTTATAACGCGTTACCCATTCTACCGAATACGATTATGATCGTTTGATATTATGATGCATTGCTGTTGTGATGAAATGGTATTATGATGCCTTATTGTGTTTATAACATTCCATGATGTGTTAATGTTGTGACGGAGTTCGTCGTAAAGAGAACGTTATGATGGTGTATATTGTGATAGCTTACGTTATGAAACTTACATTTCTATCTTGTACTATATGCTCAATTACGATTACTACAGTTTGACGATGTGGTGGAATGAATTTCGGTATGTTACGATTTCTGTACTATACACAATGATGCATTGGATGTTCCCCTCACGACAAACAAAGCTAGAAAATCAAAAAATAACTGTCCTTCGCCTCTCCTGGCCCTTTCATCTTCAGCTTGGAGTCCGGCCCCGTCTATAGATATAATAAATTTGTTGCAGGGTGCCGGATACTGGTTAACGCGAAACGGAGAATGTCCATTAAGTGTATTACATTTTGAAAGGGGTTTCCCTGTGGCAAGCGGTGTCTGTTCTAGGTGATTACAAGAAGTGCGCTAATCCCTGGGGTTTCCAAGATTGCTTTGTTGATATATTTAATGGAGCCAGAGTTTCGTGGAACCGCTGTTGTTTATAACGCATGAATTAATTCTCTCGTATCAAACTCGCTTGGTTGCAATTTGAGATATGTCAAAATATTATTCAACTTCTGAGATGAAGCCCTTCATGAGTCTCTTGGTATAGTTTATCCAATCTCAGTTGAATGAGCTGTAAAATTGGATTAACACGTCAATGACTTCGCCTCTTTGAACGTGCTTGCCGACCATAGGCGGAGATATTTTCTCTTACTTGGGTATAACTTTGCGTATTGCTTGCTGTATAGAAATTTGCGAATATAATGTGTCTTGTTCTTTTAATGAATAGAATTGAAGGATTGCGCGTGTATGGGTAACTTATTGACAAGTTATCTGACACGCCGAAATCAAGTCGTTCAAAAAAGTAGAATGAGAAAACATCAGGAAACATTGATAGCTGGCAAGGCTATCTTATATACACATCAAAGTCGTGGCAAGACTCAATCATCATAATCCTCCGAATCAGGCGAATCACCCATGTTTATGATTACTGGTTGAATGGATGGCAAAAGGAAATAGTCACGTTCTTTTGAAATCACATGTAAAATGCATTCTGTCCAAAGATCTTTATATTCCTCTCCTTAGATTCTCCTAACATTTTCTACTACTTCTCCGCTTAGATTTGGACATTGATTGGATTTTCTCAATTTGTTTTTTATAAATGCCCAAACCAATTCAATGGGGTTGAAAACCTCAGAAGCGTATGACCAGAATGTTTACAAAGTTCATCAATAATATATTCTTTATCAAAATTTTCATTATTGACTATACGTAGTAATACCTCCTTCGTGGCTTTTTGGGAAATATTCAATTTTTTATAACCAAAATGTCGCCTTTTTTTGTTTTGAGTTATCTACCCATCCATACCGAATCACATCATGACTATCGAATCAAGTCTCGTCAAGATATACTATATGTCTCTTCGATTCCCGATGTTCTTTTACTTGTCGCAAGTAATCTTGCATTTGCAGAATGAGTCGGGGTGATCCCATTATTGCCATTCGCTGATTTAGTTTTTTGTGTTTGAAACCACAGACTAAAAGAATTTGGCGTAGTGTTTCCTACGACTTATATGTATACTCAGGATAAACAGATAATTTGTTTTTGATTGATTCCAAGGTAGGTACTTCGTTTCGTTTATAGAAATCAGAAACTTGCCTTCGAAGAAAATCGTTTGTGGCCTCATCAACTTTGTTTAATTTCTGATCTTCTCGTTTTCTCTTACGATAATGAATTACAACATCCCCTTGTTTAACCACTCTGTAAATAGTTGAATGCCCCAAACTGGTGACATGAGATATCCTTCCGAAAATTTCATTGTCACATTTGTCGTTCATTTCCTTTTTAAGATTTTTATATATATTTAGCACAAATCTTTGGTTGTGAACATGAAGATCTTTGTTTTTAAATTCCCGTTGTTCATCCGGTTGTGAGTCTTGTTCCTCACGTTCTTCGAATTGTTCATCAGGTTGTAAGTCTCGTTCCTCACGTTCTTCGAATGGTCGACAAAATGACATGTTGCAACACTAAATACACAAATATTTATACTAAATCTTTAATGTTGATTTCCACACTTTTACTTTGAAAAACCACGACATATGTTTATATTCCCAAAATATTAATTAATTTGGAAACAGTTTTATACCTATTTTAACCTATGATAAAAAATAGTGTTTGTCAATAATTAATCACATTTATACCAAGTCTAACGGCAAAACAAATTAAGTAGAGGGAAAATATTGAGTTCTGTTTGATCGTTCATTAAGTACGCTACTGTTCTTCTTTTCATAAATATCACCAGGCTGCCGGACAGCAATAAAAATATTAATTTACGGTCATTTATGCAACAGGCGGTCAACGCATTACTGATTGCTTTCCACGCTTCGAACGGTTACACCCTATATATTGAGCTGAATGAAGTCAGATTCAACTGAGATTGGATAAACTATAATTAAATATTTGTTTTAAATTTTGGAGAAATGTTGTGGAATTATTATCAGAGATCAGCGAAAGAGCTAGCTGGAAGTAGAGTCAGTATGAAATTCTAAAAGGAACCTAATATCAGCAAACAGTATTTTCTATTCCTTCCTTTGTAAAATGCTACTCATATTGTAAAAAATTAATTAAAAAGTAAATATTATTACTATTACTGAATGGGGATAACATGAAATTTTGGAATCGGAAGGTGGTCATCCTCCGTCCGAATCAAGCAGAAGTTCAGCTGTTTTTTTAGAAGATGCACAAGATGTCGCTACACTCAGAAAATTTCCTATGTTTTATTAACAGAGGTACTTTTATGAACAGTTTAAAGTATAATATCTATTAACATAACAAAAATAAAATTCACACTATGAAAAATATTGTGCGTAAAACAAATCCTTTTTTGTAGTCGTTAAATCTTATATTGTTTTCGAAACCATAAAACCTCTATTGTGAGTATAAGAATATATTATATACATCGCATTTTTTTATTATCCTGACAGTAAATTACAGTCAAACATCAATAATAATTCCATAAATGGAACAAAATAATCACTCTGCATCTAATGGTAACAATTTATATAGACTATACGGTAGCCGGTTGACCCAACAGTATACATTATTATGTATAAAAATATGCCGTCACCAGAACAGTCTTTCATTATTTCAAACAAAAAATCGACATCGACAATTTGAATGTTGCATTGACAAAATTATTCTGTGAATTTTAACCAAGGAATATTAAATTTACAATGTGATTGTCTGCCTTCTAACAAGAGCAATTGAAATGAAATAATAAAAGCACTGCAAGCGGAAACAACCGAGTTGCACCGATAATAGACCGATTGTAACTTTTGTGGTTCATATAAGTCATTTCACTTTTCAAAGAATTCGTGTCTTCGTAATTCGTGAGTTTAGAATTTGCAGTGTCCTTGTTCACCAAGTTATTATGGTGGTGTTGGGAAGAAATCCATACAATACAAACGAAAAATGGAAATATTGTTCGGGCTCAGTGGAATACGGGAAGTTGATAAAAGTATAGTGCATTGCGTTCGTTTAAAAAGTTTTTGGTTTATAGTTTTATTTATAAAACACCTGTATTATTACGTTATTATTATTATTATTACGTATCAGTACTATGTACTGTGTTTCTTTCAAAAGGCAGAATCGATTATAAGTCAGTCGTCACTTTTTTTAGACGTGGTTGTTTTCTTTCAACAGGTGGGAATTTATGAACACTTAAAAAAAAATATATTTTTCTGTTCATGCAATAAAATATTTGTCAAGAAATAATATCTATCAGTTGTTTATTTGACAGTAACCCTCTGTTATCAATACAACAATTACTTTTTATGAAAAGCACTGATTGTTGATTCAACAGTGTGATGTATATACACGTAACAGTATTTCTTCAATAACCCCATGAAACTTCACAAGCATTTTATTACAATAACAGTTTTTCTGTACTATTTAAAGAAATCGACCGTTTTCATTTGACGGACCCTTCTATTACCACAATAAAAAAGTTATTGTATCTATAGGATATAATATACAAGTGACCAACTAATAGTATAACAACTGTTATATTAACAGAATTTAAGGTCTACCAAATAGAGATCTTACCACTGTTAACTCAACCTACTTTTTTTGTCGGATTTACTAAGAAAATTTTCTGAGTGTACAAACAGAATACTAAGAGAGTTAAATCCGGAGATCTCGGAGGCTTTCAATTTCTCCTCTTGTGTTGATCCATCTATCCAGGAATCTCTCGTTCAAATTCTGTTGGACAAGAAAAAAAAATTAAATAGAGCACCGTCCTGCTAAAAATAGAATAGACCTAGTAAAACGACAAAGAACCGATAATGACAAGAATACCATAATTTTTGTAACCTTTGTGTATGCCCAGATGGAACAACATGCAGGTTTTCCTCACTCCAATAGAAATATTTCAGTTCATTCGTATTGCCGTTTAACCAAAACGTACATTCATCGATGAAATTATGCATTTGGCAGAAGATTAAGAACGAGGGGGTGACCACTCATCAGAAAATGTACACATATTGCCGAAATCCCATATGATTTCTTGTAAAATTTGGGATTTCCGAAGATTTCGTGGAAATCCCATACGATTTTGGGGGATTTCCGAGGATTTCGGAAGATTTCCTAAGTATCGTAAGGAGTTCGAGGGATTTATCGAAGAATAACTTGTAATTCCATGAAATTTATTTGTATTTTCAAGATATACTATTGAGGGCGTTGCCAAAAGTTTGGAACCAGTGTGAAAACAGAAACAGTTGTGGCGCCAAAAACGAAATAATAGTTGCGCAAGGGTGGCATATTTTACTTTTTCGAAATCTTCCGAATTTATAATGCAATTGGAATTTTCTACGTTATTATCATGATAATGATTATGATGAATGAATGGTTTACAAAAAAATTGGAAATTTCTTTTCCATTGTATATTCAGATTGATCTGATAAAACATACTTGCCCCATTTCAGATTTTTTATATCAATACTCACCCAAAAAATCTGCAGAACAGAGTCAATTCATCGTTTCTTGAAATTTTGTTTCACTGTATATTCAGAACGATCTGAGAAAGCTTACTAACCCCATTTCAGATTTTGTAACTCAATACTCACCCTGGAAACTACCCCCATAATAAAAAAATCTGCAGAACAGAGTCAATTCATCGTTTCTTGAAATTTCTTTTTTACTGTATATTCAGAACGATCTGAGAAAGCATACCTACCTACCCCATTTCAGATTTTGTATCTCAATACTCATTCTGGAAACTACCTCTGTAATAAAAAAATCCACAAAACAGAGTTTCTTGAAATTTCTTCTTTACAGTATTTCAGAACGATCTGAGGAAGCATATCTACCTCATTTCATATTTTGTATCTCAATACTCGCCCTAGAAACTACCCCCGTATATATATTCAAAACAATTTGAGGAAGTATACCTACCCCATTTCAGATTTTGTATCTCAATACTCACCCAAGAAACTACCCCCATATTACAAAAAATCTGCAGAACAGAGTCAATTCATCGTTTCTTGAAATTTCTTTTTCACTGTATATTCAGAACGCTTTGAAAAAAACGATCTGAGAAAGCATACCTACCCCCATTTTAGATTTTGTTTCTCAATACTCACTCTGGTAACTACCCTCGTAATAAAAAAAATCTACAAAACAGTTAATTTAACTTATCTTAAAATTTCTTCTTCAATGTATATTCAAAACGATCTGAGAAAGCATACACCCCATTTCAGATTTTGTATCTCAATACTCACCCTGGAAACTATACCCCCACAATAAAAAAATCTACAGAACAGAGTCAATTCATCGTTTCTTGCAATTTCTTTTTCAATGTATATTCAGATCGCTCTGAAAAAGCATCCTACCCAATTTCAGAGTTTGTATCTCAATAGTCACTCTGGAAACTACCCCCCTAATAAAGAAAATCTAAAAAAACACAGTCAATTCATCTTTTCTTGAATTTTTTCTTCACCTGTTGAATGTTCAAATGGTGGTATGAATAATTTTCACAACAATACAGTTTTTCACCACTTGGCACTTTCACTATTCTAAAATCTCGATTGCCACGGACGTAAAACTAGATTTGACCAGTTTTTATCGACAGTTACAAAAAACACCCCGATCTTTCCCGAAATTCTAGCGGGTTGTAATCGTTGAGAATGCATAATGATATCGTGAAGAATTTCGGATTTCTCAAGCGACTGCGAGATTTCGGAAATGATTTCGTGATTTCGAAGAGGATTTCGGACTTCTGGATCGATTTCTCACATGACTGCGGGATTTCGGCTGAAAATGAAGAGATTGTGGCGACTGCGGGGCAAATTTCTACACGTATTGCGGGAGTGGTCACCCCCTCGATTAAGAATATCATTGACAAGATTGGACATTGGATTTCTACTTCAATGGAGATATTGAAAAAGATATTTTAAACAGAAAAGTGGCTACTAATAAAGAGAAAGTTAGTTGGTAGAAAACAAAAATAATAAATCTTGAAAATACAAAACCAAATTCATTAGAATAACACTCATCTGACGAGAATCCATTAAACAAATAGACCTCTCGAAATTAATACGACGCAAAAACTTAACTATTCAGCCTCAAAAAAAACTGCATCACCCTGAAAGAAAAAATGTAATGACATCAAGACTTCACTGAAGTTTTTTTTTCAAGGACTTTCACAGAACAAAAAATCAAGTATTTGAAAAGAACTGAATTTTGCAATCTGTGAACCTGTGAAAGTTGAACATTAATAAAGAGAAAGTAAATTGGTTGAAAACAGAAATAATAAATCTTGGAAAAACAAAACCAAATTCAATTTTCACCTTAGAGTAACAACTCATCTGGAGAAAATCCTTGCAAAGAAATAGTCATTTCGAAATTAACACGATCCAATAATTCAAGTCCGAAGACGAAACTTGTGCGAGCCAAGGATTAAAACGAGGTCTTACCTTTTTACGTGCGATTCCTAGCACTTCGGTGCGATGTGTCAACTTAAAAATCCATCGTCAAAAAACCTGCCTCTCCCTGAAAGAAAAGCAATATCAAAGAAAAATGGAATGACATCAAGAGACTTTACTGAAGTTTTTTATCGATGACTTTCACAGGATAAAATATCTCGAGTATTTGAAAGTAATTGAATTTTGCAACATGTGAAAAGTGACTATTAATGAAGAGAAAGTAATTTGGTTGAAAACAGAAATAATAAATCTTGAAAATACAAAACCAAATTTGATATTGACGTTAATCCTCTCAAAGAAATTGACATTTCGAAATTATACTCCAAATTTGAAACAAAAGGGAAGAGGGGCAGAACTTTATAATCAATATACACCTGCAAATTCAAGGACCAGAACACAAGAAGGTTTGACAACATCTGAGTGGAAAGAAGCCATTAGAATGACAGGGTACGTGGTCAACTTGAGAAGTGTACCAGGCAGATCTCATGACGGTAACCAGTGCAGACACTGTACTGAGATTGAAACCCTTCCTCACATCTTGGGATCTTGTCATCATGGTAATCTCTTGAGAAATACAAGACACAACACAATTCTCCATTTAATAGCAAATGAACTTTCCAAAAAATTTTAATTTTATGAAGAAATCAAATGTACAGCTACCAATGACAGTCTTCGAAGGATTGATATCATAGCCATCGACAGTAAGAAAAACGTTGCTTACATATTGGACCCAACAATAAGATTCGACTCAGATGAATCCCAACCATTTGATGTTGAAAAGGCATATTTATGAACCCACGATCCCTTTCTTCAAGGAAAAATATAAAATAGCTGGTGAAATAAAAATTATTGGTTTATTCATTGGTGCTCGAGGAACCATTACTAAATTCTTTGTAGATTTTGCTAAAAAATTCAATTTACCCATGAAAATTGTTAAATTTATATCACTTGAAGTTCTGAAATTTTCCATAAGAATAATGAGAGCACATATTTATTGTCAATGACAGAAAACATCTCTTCGAATAGTCTTAAGATATTTTGAATTCATTATTTATTGTATTCTTATATGTTTTTATAGTATTCCTTGTTATTTATACAGACCACATATGTTGGTAGGATGTTATTATTTTTTATGATAAATATATATGTATATACAGGGTGTTAATTAAGTACGTTGACAAACTTCGGGAGGTGATTCTTTGAAGCTTTTCAGGACGAAATGTTCATATAAACATATGTCCCAAACGGCTTGGTTTTCGAGATACAGGGTGATAAAAATACATTTTTTTCTAGATTTTTTAGAGTTTACTTCGACATTTTCTACAATAATCAGTTCAAATTAGGCAAGTACAATCCATTCAATAGTACGCACGATACAAAATAATGCATTTCTCAAATAATTCACAGGGTCCTCCTTTTTTCAGAGTCAAGCTTTGTTCAACCCTTCAGAATTTTTTTTTCCGCCGCCACTGACATATTATGAGAAAGGTATAATGAATGTTGTTTCATTTAACATCTTTTTGCTCTCTTGATGTTTTTCATTTACTTGTACGGTTCAGGAGTTACAATGAAAATATTAACGCAAACATTTTCCAGTAACGCATAACATAAAGAAATTTGAGAAGCAAATAGTCTAACAAACTTGAAGGGTGATTCTTTGAAAGGTTTCAAGGTGAAAAGTTCATATAAACTTGTCCCAAGCGGCTTGGTTTTCGAAGTACAGGGTGATCAAAATACATTTTTTAGGAGTTTTTGGAGTTTACTTCGAAATTTTCGACAATAATCGATCCAAATTAGTTCAAATTGGACAAGTACAATCCATTCGATAGTGCGCATGATATAAAATAATTCATTTCTCGAAGTGTCATTGCCACTCTCCAAAGATTAGCGCGTGACGCAATACGTCATTTTGTTCTCATTACACAAATAGCTAATTTCTGCTCGTGTAGAGAAAATGTAGTGTTATGGAGCTCCCATACATTTTTTACCATAACTCAGGTTGAATATGTATTGCACAAAGTTAATTATGGCAAAATAATTTTGGACATTTTCAATAGTGAATAACTTTATTAACAAATACTACAGCAAAGTAACATAAATTCCCTAGGAATAAAATTAAGTTCAGAAAAGGACCATTATTGAAATTGATATGTCAGAGCAGCTGCTGGAAATGGCCACCGCCAACTTCAATGCATGCGTTTATGCGCCTAACCATAGACTGGCGGACACGCTCAAAAATACCAGGAGTGTTTCTTATAATTCCGCATGACTCCTGTATGCGATTCCTCAGGTCTTCTTCACTTTGAACTGGAGTTCGGTACACTAATGATTTAAGGTGCCCCCAGTGGAAAAAATCAAGTGGATTCATATCGGGTGACCTTGGTGACCAAAGTTGTGGCCCACCACGCCCAATCCAGCGATCAGAATAATTCTCATCTAAATATTGGCGTGCAACCAATCTGAAGTGTACTGGAGCACCATCATGCATAAACCAAATTCCAATTCTTTCCCTCAGTGGGATCTCTTCTAGGAGTCCAGGTAAGATAAATTCAAGAAAATGTCGATAATGGTCGCCATTGAGTCTATGAGGCAGAAAATGTGGCCCGATAAGGAAATTCCCTACAATTCCAACCCAAACATTCACAGAAAACGTCTCTTGAAAATGGTTTTCAATCACGGCGTGTGGGTTTTCATCAGCCCACATATGATTGTTGTGAAAATTAATAATGGCTTTACGGGAAAAGCATGCCTCATCGGTGAATAACACTTGAGATAAAAACCATGGATTTTCCAACAATTTATTTCGAATCCAAGTGCAAAAAGTTAATCTCTTTGGAAAATCCCTTGGCAGAAGAGCTTGAACACGCGGTATGTGATAGGGATAAAGTTGTTGCTCTTTTAAAATTTGCCATACCAATACATGGGTTACGTTAAACTGTGCCGCAATTTGTCTTGTACTGGTGTCTGGATGCTGCGCAATTTCGTTAAGTACAGCTTCTTCTATCTGAACTGTTCTAACTCTCCTGGGTCGTCCTATGAGAACAGCAGACCTCTTGAAAGTACCCGTTTCACGAAGACGGGAGTGAATATTGATGAACATTTGTGTGCTGGGAATATGACGTTGTGGAAATCTTTCTAGATACATTCGTCTGGCGGCACGAGCGTTACCATCAGCCATTCCATACATTAAGTGCATGTCTGCCATTTCTGAATTTGTATATTCAACCATTTTATCCAAAGGAATATTGAATGAATCTGCTTTATAGCTTGCACTAATGAAGAATTAACAATGAGACAGTTTCTCAACTTTCGATAACTGTCAAGTTGTTGATATTTAAATAAATGAATTAATATCAAAGCCCACTTTGCTATTTTTATGAATTCAAATTGATTACAAAATTTCTGCGTTACTGCTGAAGAAAAAACAAACCAAAATTTCTGATAAAATAATGTACTCCGTACGGAAACAAAAATTTGTTTGATTTAGTTTTTCGGAGTTATGACCAGAGATTCATAAATGAAAATCAAATGTGTAATGATCTGCGACTATTAGATAAACCCTATTAACTATCTTCCATTACAGGATTACCTTTCGGAAGTTTTTTATGTTGAAAAGGAAACGTTCAATTGAAAACTAAAAAATATCTTTTTTTAAAATATCAAAAAATTTGTATGAGTTCTCTATCAAGACTGATGGGTAGGTAAAAACATTTTTAATCAAATATCTCAATGAAAATGCACATTTTTACCATCAGAATCTTCAGGTTGAAAGTTAAGGTTTTCCCAATATCTGTCAGATCTAGTTTAAAATCCAGCGTACCGCAGTGACGGGGAGATAGTAGTTTTCTGTTAGATATCACAAAAAGAAATCACATCTTTACAATAACAAGCTTTTATTTAGCTTCACTTGTAACTAACTAACAAACAATTTAATAAAAGTTGAATTTGACCCACTTCTAATACTCCGATTAATTTGAAATTTGGCAGGTTTCCGTAATTCCGGTGACAATGCATTAAAAAAATGTTTGTTAAAAACAAAATGGCGGCTCCAATATGGCGGACGAGTTTTGTGATTATGATCCGATTCTGTTCAAAATTGTTATGTGATGGTTTTTGGGTTGGAGATTTTCAGTTTCACATAAAAAATAAACTAAAATGTTAAAAATGAAAATTATAAAAAGAAAACATTTTAAAGTTTTTATACAATACACTGAAAAGGAAAAAATAATTCATTTCATTGTTTGATCTAGGTAATCTTGTACAGAAAGATTTTGATACTCACAGAATAACCTAGAAAAAATGAAACAAATTATTTTTTCATTTTCAGTGCATTTGTATAAAAGCTTGTCTTTATATTTTTTATTGTATAATTTTTGTTCATCGTAGATTTTTCCAATTCTGAAAGAATATTTCCATCAATTTACAATAATTGAAAATGTTTAATTTTCAAATTTTCTAATGTTATGCCACACTGGAAAATGTTTAAATTAATATTTTCATTATAGCCCCTGAACCGTACAAGTAATTGAAAAAATGCAAGATATCAAAAAGATGTTAAATGAAACAACATTGATTATTCCTTTCTCATAATATGTCAGTGGCGGCGGAAAAAAAATTCTGAAGGGTTGAACAAAGCTTGACTCTGAAAAAAGGAGGACCCTGTGAATTATTTAAGAAATGCATTATTTTGTATCGTGCGCCCTATTGAATGGATTGTACTTGCCTAATTTGAACTGATTATTGTCGAAAATGTCGAAGTTAACTCTAAAAAATCTTGAAAAAAATGTATTTTTATCGCCCTGTATCTCGAAAACCAAGCCGTTTGGGACATATGTTTACATGAACTTTTCGTCCTGAAAACCTTCAAAGAATCACCTCCCGAAGTTTGTCAACGTACTTAATTAACACCCTGTATATAGAAATTATAGAATAGAATATAAATGTACAAATTTTGAAAGGCTTATATATAATATATAAACGTATTTATACCGAGCAACAAACAGAATGATATCCACTTACATGATACACCGTTGTCAAGAGTTCCTTAATACACAAAATTCATTGAATACAATGGTACAGTTAAAAAATAAAATTATGAAGTAGAGGATACAATGAAAATACAATAGTACAGTTAGAGATAAGATTATTGATTTGATTTGTTAAAAATTGTTTTTCCGTCAACCAGCTGTCGTCCCCTTACGAATGGCAGCCCTCAGAAGTTGAAACTTGTGCGAGCCAAGGATTAAAACGAGGTCTTACCATTTTACGTGCGATTCCTAGCACTCCGGTGCGATGCAACAACTTAATAATCCATCTTCAAGAAAACTGCTTCACACTGAAGGAAAAGCAATTTCAAAGAAAAAATCAAATAACATCAAGACTTCACTGAAGTTTTTTTTAATGAAATTTCACAGACTAAAAAATATCGAGGATTTGAAAAGAACTGAATTCTGCAACCTGTAATAAATGCTTCTAACTTTTCTCTCATCATTTGAATTCTCCGCGCAGGATATCACAAAAACTATTGGTTGCTCATTTTCACAATTTATCTTCCCGAATTACCATAGATTTATTGATCAAATGCGTCACAATTCTAGTCTAATCAATCAGTCACAGCAATCAGGCAGAGGCGCATTTCAAAATCACAATGAATTTCACCAACATTAATTTTCGCAAATTTTCCATCTGCCAACCGAAGAGAACTGACTGCATCATTTCCATTTTTATCCCTAACTCTTTTTTGTTTCAATAATTCATTTGATGTGAACACATTAATGAGCTAACTGTCCATCAAAATTGGAAATCGACAGCAAACGGTGTCCCGTTCATTTTCGTAAAATTGACCTTCATTGAAATGTTGATCCAAGAAAAATGGAGGAAGGATAATATGAATGAGAATAATAAAGCAGAAAATTGAGTACGCTTTTATGGGATAAGGCAGCGAATGGTTCTATGGACAATGATTTGTAAAACGTGAAAGAGAAAAATGTGCTTCACATCAGAAAGGGATCAGTGAGATGTGAGTTAGTAATCCTATTATCTAGAAATAAAATAGAAACTTGTATGATTAAATTTTGGAGATTGTATAAGGAAGAACTCCTCAGTTGTGTTTCAAACGACCAATTATAGTGAAAGTTTCTAGAACGGCTGGCAGATCGACTTTTTCCTACGGTATTCCTGAGAAGTGGGCGAGATCGTGGGCGAGGTATTATCATTAAAATGAATCGCTGTATTCCTAGTGAAACTCTGAAGTTCAAAACTCCTCGTTATAGAAATCGATCTCAAATTCAATCCTGACCATTGGAGACTCAAAAGATTGCTATATATAAGAATTTGGTTGAATTGGGACAGAGTAGTGCATTTATATTTCTAACCATAGGCCGTTGAGGAAGTTTCGAAATTCCGAATATATCCAAGGATATTCGAAATTTTCAAGAATCGTTTTAATTTTTCCTGGGTTTATTTCACGAAGAATTCTGAAATAAATTGCACGTTCGTGTTACCGCTTCATCAAATCATGTAGTATTTGCCATCCGATGCCAACGTTTCGTCTTCAATATAATGATCAATGAACAAAAAAATAATAATAACACCTTATTTACTCAAAGACTTAAGTTGAGAATAAAGATCTAACGTAATTTTTAAAGTTTTTAACAGAAGTTTGTTTGAAACATATTAGTGCATTATCAAATTCATAATAAAATGATCTTTTTTCTTAACCCGACGAGCCGCCATGTTGCCATTTGAAAAAAATTAGTAATTTCAATTTAAAAATCAAATTTTACATAGCATATACATTTTGACCGAAAACAGTTAGCTAGCATAGCATAGCACTCTAGATTAAAAAATGAAATTGAAAATTTAAAAAAAATTATTCCATTTTCTTCATAAACCACAAAGTTATAGGGGTGCGCCACCTCCCGCGGACACCTGGTTTATTAGAATAAATAAATTTCATCAATAGTTCTAGTTTAAAATTGTAGACTCTGATTCAATTCCAAATTTAGAACATTATCAACAATTTCTCAACTCGAACTCCTGCCATACCCAAACCTCTTTTTCTAGTTTCTCCTTATGAATACAATCGATATATCGACGTACCCTGATTTATATACCCTGTATAATAAACCCATTCTTCTCGTGCTTGAAATGAAATATATCCCACACTCTTAGCAACGAGTTTTTTCTCAAACCGTAACTCAAGATTGATTTGAAATATTCATTCCGAAATCCGAGGAAACTCCCACCGTTTGCCTACTGGAATTTGGTTTACTTTTCAAAGTTTGTTTTCTTTTCGTCGGCGGAGACGCTGGAACTCCTTGCGCAATCACTTCCCGATGTGTTCATCTGAATATATATTAATTGTGTGGAATTTTTTCAATAATTGATTTTTCTTTATAGGTTGTTTCGAGATTTGTTATACGATACATACGACGATGTATTGATATCTAGTTAGCCTAGATCATTTCCCTGCATAAACAAAATATTGCAATACCATAGCAACGAACAATAACTTATTAGAAGTGTCAGTGTAAAGTTTGATATCAAAAAAGTAAACCAGAGTTACGCAATAAATTAAATGAAAAAATATGTCCACCGAAATTGGAAAAATCGAAAAATTGGAGTATCGTGCCATCATCAAGTACCTGTATTTAAAATTGTTAAGAGGTTAGCAGATTTACGGAGATACGCTTAATACCCTTGGTGATCAATGTTCTTCGTATGCGACCGTAAAAAATTGGACTGCAAGCTTCAAAAGAGGTAAATTTTCCATTGAAGATGAAGACCGATCGGGAAGGCCAGTTTCTGTGTCAGTCCCAGAAAATATCAATGCAGTTCATGACATGATTGGGCTAAAATGGATGTCTGAAGCACTGAATATTTCATACGAACGCGTTCATCATATAGTTCACGTTAATTTGGACATGAGAAAAATTGGTGCAAAATAGATCCCCAAATGTTTGAATGTTGACCAAAAGCGTGCAAGTGTAGTAGCATCGCGTTCGATCTGGGCTCGATTTGAAAACGATGTAGACATCTTAAACCGAATTGTTACTATGGATGAGACTTGGGTACATTTCTACGATCCAGAAACAAAGCAACAATCGATGGAATGGCGACACTCCGGTTCTCCAAGACCTAAGAAGTTTTGTGTCCAAAAATCTGCTGGAAAAGTTCTTGCTTCAGTTTTTTGAGATTGCCGTGGAGTAATCATGATTGATTTTTTGGATAAGGGTAGAACAATAACTGGAGATTACTATTCGACATTACTGAAAACTCTACTGGAGAAAATTAAAGAGGAAAGACGCGGAAAGCTATCCAAAGGTGTTTTGTTTTTGCAGGACAACGCCCCTGCACACAAATCTCATGTTGCCATGCAAAAAAATCGTGATTAAGGGTTTGAATTACTAGAACACCCTCCTTATTTACCAGATTTGGCTCCGTCCGACTGTCATCTCTTTCCTCAACTGAAAAAAAGTTTGAAAGGTCGTAAATTTTCTTCCAACGAGGAGGTAATAATAGCTGTGGAGGTCTGGTTTGCAGAACAAGAAGAAAAATTTTTTTTTGAAAGGTCTAGAAACGTTGCAGGTTCGCTGTTATAAATATATTCAATTAAGAGGATAATATGTTGAGTAATAAAATATTTTGACATTGAAATTTTGTTTGGTTCTTTAGTAGGCTAAGCATTTTTCAATATATCCTCGTATATGGTGGCACTTTCAAGGCGAAAAATTCGCAAGTTTTTCGTGGAAGAACCTACATCAACTCTGATACTTGTTGTTTCTCCATACCACCACCGTACGTGCTCTACCTATCTCCGTTTCTGGCTTCTCTCCTCAACTTTCTAAGGTATTATCGACTTCTTTCCAAGTAGAGATTTCTGTGCTTGTAAATATCCTAGAAACTGGGATTTTCTCTTGAATTTCAGCTTTTCTAAAATTTTCTGCTGCCGAACTCGTTCATATTGTCTATCTTCACAAACTTCGTCCATCTTTTCTTCAGGTAATTTGAGAAGCCAGCCGTGTTCCTCTTGTTTTCCTACAGGACTGTTGTAGGATAATTCCATGGGGGGAAAGAGGAGATTGCTCTTTTCAGGCATATTGGGAGTTATTGGGAGTAATGTCGATGACGGAAAAATAAAAATATCCTTACACTTGAACTAGAAGGGGAGAATTTGAGAAATATATTTAACAGTACGTGATCTACTACATACACAACACCAATTGGAAAGGCCCCCTATAAAGCTATTGCTAATGCAGATGACGAAAAAGTGAAAATATCCTTACACAGAAGCGAGATAGGCTGAATTTGAAAATTAAGTTCAACAACACGTGTTCGACTTCAAACACAACACCTATTGAGAAGGCTACCATATTAAGCTATTGGGAGTAATCCCGATGACGGAAATATGAAAATATCCTTACACTGGAGCGAGATGGGATGAATTTGAGATATAGATTTAACAGCACGTGATCGATTTCAGAAACAACATTTATTGAAACGGCCACCATATTGAGCTATTAGGATTAATACCGATGGCGGAAAAATTAATCAAATCCAAACAAAACAAATAGAAATGGTAAAAATGTCACTTATCATGTTCTTTCTCTGGACCCTTCAATTGTTTCAATTAAAACTAAAACGACACATAATGTTCCACTGGTTTTACTCTATTGTCGAATATTCAAGATCCCCCCCATTTCTAAATAATGTCTCTTGACTCTAATTCGTCAATTCATGTTCTTGTATAAATTGTTCAAATTTTGGGTGTGCTTGTGATATTTCAGGTTCATATTTTGAAGAATTTTAATTAACATTTTGTACCCAATTGAGTTGTCAAAAACATAATTGCAACTTGGTCAAATAAATTCTATTTTCTTCTATACGTTCTAAAATGTAAAGTTTCATTCACACCAAGGCATTCATATTTAATTCCATATGAAAAACTTAAATAAAATCAAATGAAGAAAATTATCCAGAAGCCAGTCCTCATACTCTCTCAATAATTTCTTGTATTTTTTCGTACATATTTCAGTATCAAGTCTCAGTCTTCTTGTTTTTCTTTTTATCTCCTCTTTTTGTCGGCCTGATAGATAGCAGACAGAATCTAGATTGAACACGCACATCATGTGGATATACGATGGATATTCTAGATTGATATAATGAAAATTCACTAGATATCTGGCAGAGGATATAGTATATCTTCCGGACATCCATGAGATGTGACACTGTGGCCATCTCAGATTCCATTTGGATATCCGTGATGAATGTCCATAGTTGATCTTGGATGGAGATCTCATGGATAGCTTCAGGAAATCCTCATTGGTTATTCTATTTACTCTGCAATCACTCTATAGTTCCGCAAACTTACATTTCGTGGCAATTGCATACTCGTTCTTGACTGGACTACCAGGCACGAGGACAACGAGGTACTGACGGAAATGAAAAAAGAATTTGGAATGTGACAGATAATATAAATTGAAAATTGACAGATGATGTATAGAGACATTGACATAAGACATAATAAGATGAATACTAAAGTGCGACTTCCGGCAGAGGTTGAGGTCAGACGGCGGCCTTGTGTTGGAAGTCAGGTTAATGTGTGTAATGTCCGCCGTCTGAGAACGTGCATCAAAGTGCATCAAAGTTTGAAGTGTTTGTTAAAAATTGAAAAGTGTAAATTAATATGGTATGCAGTATTGCCTAGAGCAAGACAACTGCGTCCCCCCGATACAGCTCTGCTGTCTACGCCGGTTAGAGGCCGGATGGGAACGGATTTCTCGCAGCAGGGCATGTCCTAATGGTGCCGTATGGAAGCCGAAGGACAATAATTGAAGAGAGAGAGAAATACTAAAGTGACTAAAATGAAAATATGACTTGACAATATTTATGACCACAGATTGTGAGAGTCTACTTAGTAAGAAATTTGGAAAATTAATATTGAAATGGAGGGTATTAGTCTAGAAACGTCTAGATCTGTAGTCACCGATGAGTGTCGACCTATATATCAAGATTTTCCGATTGTGATGATGTTGGAAATCTCACAGTTCTATAAGCGGGCTCACAACGTTCTTTTGCAGTAACGATATTTTCATCATAACAATGGTATTTTCACTTCATTGGTGTGGACAAGTATTCTTTTGTGAAAATTGTATTTTGTATGCTTGAAATCAATTAACTTTTGTCTTACCAAAAAAAGAAAAGTAGTGCATCAGGTTTGTTTCTGATTTCAGGCTCCAGCAAGGAGTTGGATAGAGGCAACTTTCCACAAACGAGAGTGCTCCAGGTACATTCGCCATACGAAGGATCAACTGAGGTGAGTCAGTTTTCATATAAAACATGTATGATGAATTTCCCTCGCAGATAATTTATTTGTGTACTTGGTAACCTAGGACAAAATTAATATTAATGCCACAAATCACAAGAAAATATATGAAATAATGCCAATATGCTCATTAGTAGAGAAAACCATACTTTTGCCAAATCTTCCTGAGATCTAGGAACAACTGAGCTGCTGGTTGGAAGATCTTTTGGACATTCACTTCTCAACTTCTCTAAATTTTGCCCCTGACAAATGTTCATTTCAACTGAAATTTCTTCCCTAGTATTTATTCCTATTCCATGCACAAGGCTTATTATTGTTTGACCTTATACAGGGTCTTTCACGACGAGCGGTCGTTAGGAATATAAATAAAACCATTCAAAATAAACAAAAAATGTGGTAGTGCTAGTTTTACAATATTTTCTTCTGAATTAAACTATTTTCAACTCCTTGTCTATTTTCGTTATACCGGAAGTAGAGAGGAAGTTTTTCTCTATGACTAATGATCGGATGTCTTCTATTGCTCGAAGATCCGATCGGATCCTAAAAAATCTCATTTTCTTCCCATTTCAATTCTCTACAATTTATCCATTGGAATAACTATATTGCTGTTTAAGTTCATTTTATAAGTGAAACACTTAAAAACACAATTTTTTGTATTTAAATGTTTATAATAAATTAATTAATGGCAAATGCGAGTCCAATTCATAACAGAATAAAACTACGGACTGTCTTTCATGCGATGACATGATCGGTTTCCTACTAGTATTTTTGTTACGAAATATTTTCTATCGATTGACATAAATAGTGTCTGGTTTTCATTTGAAAAAATCGTGTTTCATCAGTTTTCTTGATGTTATGTTTGAGGTAGAAATTTTGACAACCCTGTATATCATTTTTGAAAATTCGATGTACCTGTTCATGACTTGATAACACACCATATATCAACATATCTTCATACGCATTCTTTCGTACGTTTGTTCATTTCAGACAAGTAACAGCCAATATCGAAAATCAGAAAACAAATAAATGTTGCATCTCAATTGTTATGAAACAATTCCAGAAGCTAATTTTGATGAATTCGCAACGACCTCGATAACGAGTTTTTATTGCAGCGAGTATTTTATATATCACTGTACAAACGCATTAGCCGATATACAATATACATACCGTTCCACGTGCGAAAGGATAGATTTATATTCGGATACATAAATATCATGTGAAAACTACATTTTTTCCATCACGCGAGGTCGTCACAAGCATTAGGTATACAGAGGTTCAAGTGGAAATAAGGTCAAAGAAAGCAACATTTTCGATTTTTCTTTTTTTTTCAATCATTTTATCGCGGTATATGTTCGACAGTTATTGCTTTGAGACAATTGAAGTACGACATACATAGGGTGTTTCGTTAGAACTCTAATTACGTAATCGATCTAATTTTCGTTTCCTGCGATTCAACAATAAAACCCTCTGTACTTACTACCTGTCGATCATAATATGTCAGATCATGAATACATATTCTGTAAACAAAGTGTAAAACGTAAAAACACAAATTTAGAATTGAAAAGATAAGGAATTTCAATTTTTTTGCCCAGATGAGTTCACGACAGACCTACTTTCTCTTAACTGATATTGAAAGTATGATATGGAAGATGTTCATGAAAAATTGAATTACTGCATGAAAAATTTGCTTATGTTATTCAACAAATTATAAAAATAACATAGAACGATAGTCACAAGTTAGCAGATAACATTCAGCTATCAATCCATAACAACAAAATAGTTGTTTCTGGGAAGGTTGCTCAATGGTTCCAGGGTTACTTGTCTCACACATCGCGAAAGACCACAGTTGAAAACGCTATATATCTAGTGAGAGAGCTATCAACACAGGGGTACCTCATGGGGGCGTTCTGGGTCCTCTTTTGTTCATATTATATCTAAACGATATCAACTAAATCAAGCACTGTGAATTCGTCAATCTCTTTGCTGATGATACCCTGCGCGAAGCAAGTAATGATAACCTCCAAAATAAATCAAACATCATTAAATATGTCGAAGTACCTATACAGGGTGTTTCTTAAGTACGTGTAGAAACTTTAGGAGCATGTTGCTGACGACGAAATTAGAAAAAAGTCCCCATAAACACATGTCCGCAAGTTATTCGTTTCTAAGATACACAGTGTTTTTTGTGAATAAATGCCAAATTATTTGTGATATTCGAGTAAAGTTTGGTATCTGGGATGATTTTTCAATGACAAAATCGAATTTTGTATTAATTGTGAAAAAACTAATTTCTAACTGAATTTATTTTTATTTAAAAAATCTTGTCATTCAAAATCACTTGCATCGATTATTTCAAATCTCAATAACTCGAAAACAGTTGCTCGCAGTGACCTCTACCAAGAATATATTTTTACAAACTAAATAATAAATATTCCTAGATACCCAAATATCAAAATTATTTTGAAATTACTCACAAAAAATAAAAATAAGAATTCAACTTTGACACTCTGTATCTTCTTATCTTCTGTATTCTTCTTATTTTGATGTCAACAATACGCTCCCAAATTTTCTACACGTACTTAAGAAACACCCTGTATAATATAAATAAGCTCAAGCTGAATGTCACCAAAACAAAAAAAGCAAGTATTTTAACGACTCCATATAAGTACAACAATATTGTTAAGAATATGATCAACATCAGTATATTTGGTGAGAGAATTGGTATTATTGAGGAATATAATCTTGTCTCAATTCTAGATAATACACTAGATATGAAAAATAAATCCATCATGTTCGAAATAGGGTATCAAACAAGATGTTTTTATTCACTTAAATTAGTGGACATCCATCATTTTAATCTATCAATAATACAACCACATTTCGACTATTGTGTTGGTTCAATATCGTTAATGGGTGTCTATAAAATAGCTGGTTTACAAAAGTTGCAAAATAGTAATAGTATTATGTAATACCTTGTCTTATTTTGCTGATTTCATTACTTACTGAAGAGGATAGGCTATTTTATTTTTCTATGATTTTCATACACAAAATTCTATCATGTAATGCCCCGTCTTATTTTGATGATTTCATCACTCACCAACATGAAATACATAATTATTTCACAAGTGGCTTCAACAATATTTGCGTTTCAAGAACAAAGCATTCAAGTACTATGAATACCATATCACACAAGGGGCTCTTGGACTATTATAAATCACCCCATGAAGTAAAACAATGAATCATTCTACAGAATTTAAAAAAAAGCATTAGATTGTCACTTGAAAACACAATATGGCCCAATATGGGTATTCAATGTTATGATTTTATCATTGTTACAGGCTTTTCATTGTTATTGTTTTTCCATTGTTTTGATTTTTGTCATCTTTGTGATTGACATTATTTTCATTATCATTAAAATTACTGTTTTATTGCTCTTTACTTTAAGTACACTATTTATAAGTAGTTACTAATACTGATCATCAACTTAAGATAGTACACATGTTTGTATATTAGAACTTCATTTCTATAAATATATTTTCTTATAGTAGATCTGGCACCTGATCTTTGGAATTTTCTTTTTGATCAAGAAATAAAAAATTTTAATAATATTATCATTCACTTCAGAGGTTAATTCCAGGTAGTTCATGATAATTTGGAAGCACCCTTATGAATGATATATTTTTCAAGCGATTGGAATGATTTTTTTCAAAAATTCAAATATCTACAAGCACACGAAATTTCATTACTGAGTCTTCATTTTCATTGCCAACAATTCGTATTTTTCCAGGAAGTGGAGTAGCTACATTTTTTGTACAATAAATCGCTCAAATTTTTCAAACATTTTTGATCTGGATAAATAATAATACTTGGACCTGACTCTTTCATGTAATTTAATATCCTAGTGGACTTACTGAATGTCAATCTAACGAAAAATTAATCATTCCAATCGGTTGGAAAGAGTTCGTTTCAGAAGGGTGCTTCTAGTTTGAATGTGTACATGGTGCCAGCTTTCGAATTTGCAATGTTAAGCAAGATGATAAATACAAATATAGATAGCGAAAGATAAATTCGGAAAGATTTGGAAATGTGTTCAAAGTCTAGGTCAGCGAAATATATTTAAACAACGGACAATATCAAATTATTTTACATGGATGTCACAGTTTAAAATACCTCCCTCTGTTTTCACGATCATCAAAAGAACACGTTTCAACAAATGTACGATCAGAATACAAGGTCGTGTTATTGGAACCTCGTACAAATATTGATATAGCGTTATCGCTGCGTATAATTGTTGCTAATTAGAGAGCTCGTGATATATAGCCGAGCGTAGCAAGTTGTGCCGACAGAAGCGACTTTAATTTGAGATAATTCGATGTGAATGATTGGAACTGGGCTATTAATTGATATTATTCGAAGAATGTCAATGACTGGTGCGGGGAGATACATAGATAAAAAGGATATCTTCGATCGAATATATAAATACTCTTGAATAGAATAATCTTCTAAAAACAATAATTATTACTTATTAATGAATATACTCCAATTTCAAACTGATTGAAATGTTTGATTCTTTACCTGAATTGTCTTGAAGTGAATTTGTTTGCAGTGTAAACACTCTTCTCTTCACCCTACAACAGACCAACTTTAGTCTTTAACTCATTGGGAAATGCAATCCTCTTAACTGAAAAATATAATTCCTTGGAAGATATCAGTACCCGTGCCACGTGACACACTCAACCAATTAGCAATCCAACCTGCGAATGCCACTTCCTTTTTATCCTATTTGACCACTTGGGTTGGAGGTTATGCGTTTATGAAAGTTGTTAGTTTTGTGCGTAGTGAAAACTGATTCTATGCAATGAATGCAATGTAGAAAATGGAATTTTGCCCATTTATGGCAAGTTGTGAAGATGAATGGATTATATTTTGGTCATTAATAACAGTTTTCATTGAGAATATAGTTATTGTAAAACTATTCCCATATATTATAGAATTACTTATACCTACACTGTTTGTAGTTGTGAATCTACGCGTTGTTTGGTCAATTGAATTTTGTTACCAACATTCATTTTTTATGTGAACTTCATGCATTACAACTTACAACAAACAGGTGGTTTACATAGTATTCATCAAATATTTTTCCCCAATACGCTAATTGTTCAGATTTCATGTTAATTTATTATCGCTCAGTGAGAGACTCCTAGGAAAGGTTTCCATGGCAACTGTAAAGAGAACAACCACAGACAATAATAATTTGTAGAATTGTCAAATAAAGAAGTGCTGAAAAAGCAAGTTTCCAAAAGCTGGTGTAATATATATGGCATTTCAATCAATTACATTTACATCTGAAATATGACAGTGTTTTCTTTGGCACAATAAAGACACAAATTTCTACATTAATACCTATCCGGGCTCATTTCACAATAAAGAAATGTACTCGTAATATTCTGAGCCTTCTCAAAATGGATTCGCTGACGGATCGTTTTCATACATATCCACATAAACTTATTCATTTATTTGTAAGTGATTGCAAGAGAACTGGGATTTCAGCCCGCAAAAATGGCATATTATGCCTTAGTGGACGCCCACCTTAGGTATGGTATACCATTTTGGGGCGCATGTAATAATAGATTGATGAGTTCAGTCTTAATCATACAAAAACGAGCTGTGAGAAACATATGCAAAGTTCACCCTAGAGATTCGTGTAGAGAGCTTTTTAGAATAAACAAAATACTCACAGTTATTTCAATTTTTATAATGGAAACTGTGTCTCTCATACACAAACATAAGTGTAAGTTCTGTAGTAATCCGGGTCATCATGTTACACGTCAAACCAGTAATAACCAACTGAATCTTCCAATTCCAAAATCGAAACTGGTAAAAGATTCAATTTTCTATAATGGACGTAAAATGTACAATCATATACCAAAACATATAAGAGAGATTGCTCAATATGATCACTTCAGACATGCCCTAAAAGATTTGTTCTCTTCCAGACCATACTATAATATACAGGAGTTTTTTGAGGAGGAGTTTTGATAACTATACTATTATTGATATACGTTCATTGCTTTTTATATTTACATTTATCCATTTTAAATAATTTTTATATATACACATTTTTTTAATTTAATGTTCTCATGTTTTTTACATTTAGTTTTTGACAAATATGTGCACCGTACATTTTTATATGTGTATACAATGTATGTATGTATGTATGTGTATATGTGTATATATATATATATGTATGTGTATATAGATATTTCCATGTTTTTATACTTATTATAATTTTTTTTTGACTGTTATGTACACCGTTACATTTTCATATATATATATATATTTTTATTTTTATTGTCCATATTTTTATATCTTTTAAATTTTGACTGACGTGTATATCGTCATATCGCAATTATTGTCTACCTACGATGCTTTGTCTACAAAATTGATAATTTTTTTGACAATAAAGTATATTTATTATTATTATTATTATTAATGCTGAATTAGCTCGGCCGTTGCTGTAATTAGTCCTTATCTAGTATTGTTGTTAGATTTGGCAACTTATCTTTATCTTATTTTATATCCTTACGTTTATATAATTCAAATTACCTATTGTAGTTATATCAAGTTTACATCCTTAAGCTTTGTAAACGATGATTGTATTTCTTCCGATATTAAGGTTCATGTAAACCCATGAAAAAATTAACGGCAAGTTTAAAAATTCTGAAAAAAATTCGAGTTATTCCGGCATTCAAATTGAATAATTAGAGAGATGTAGAAGACAATCTGATGAATAGTTTTTGAGAAAAAAATAAAAACCTAATTTTTAGAGGTTTTTTTGAGTTTTCCCAAAAACCATTCATCAGATTTCATTTCAAATATCATGACATATCAATGTCAAGGTCAAAGATAATCACGATTTTTTTCAGAATTTTTAACCACAACGTTCTCTCACAATTAAAAAAATTCTGAAAATCTTGTTATAAAATCAATGACAGTTGAGAAGAATCGCTTTTGCAAGTGATATTTATATAAAATTCAGAAGACTGAACATTGAGGAACTATTCATACTATTTTTCAGACATAAAATCAAACGATTTATATTTTTAATAGTAATTTTTAAAATCTCGGACAAAAAACGGTAAATCGCTCCAGTAAGTGATTCCTCCGTATTACATGAACGGAAATACAAAAATAGTTCTGCCACTGTCCACAAGGTATTGCACAGAATTATTGTCACTGTCATATTTACTGTACAGCGTTGCCAATAGTTCTATACAGCGGTAACCGATGTAATTTGTTTAACTTTTCGAAAATTAAAGTTACGTCGATAGGGGTTTGTCAATTCATCAGTTGGATACTGGATTGATCCAAAGCCTTGGAGTCCTTGGACACAATTGAAGAAGTATCTAAGTAATGAGTTTTATGTTTTGGGATTTGAAATATCAGTTCTGGAAATGAAACAGGAAGCAAATAGAATTGAAAAATAATAATAATAATCGTAATAGCGTCTTTATTGTCCGTTCCAGTTGTTTTTGAGTAACATTTAATATAAAAAAAAAATAGCGGCATAATAGGCGGAGTGCAGCTTACAAAGATGAAAAATATTGATAACAATAATGTGAATTTCACCAACAATATTGTTGTTTGTGCTAAAAGTAAATCTAATCTAAGCAAGATCAAGGACGGACTGACTATATCTATAACAAACCCATGGGCACTGCAACCCCGAATATCAGAAAAACCAACGAAATGAATACAATAAATAATATACAGGTGAACCGGAAAAAAGCGGCCATACCAAAGATTCTTAAGGACTTCTCCCACAGGAAAACCGACGGCACAAGAATCATCAATAAACCAAAATCTAAGAAAAAGAATGAACCAGCTTTAAAGAAAATGGTCCCCACCTTTGGAAACACTAAAAACGATTGAAAAGATAACCCCTTTTAGAACAAAAGGAGGTCTCTATCCATGGTAAACCTGAATGTTCTGCAAATCAACCAAAATTTGCAAACAAGGTAAATACATCACTGTTTCTGAAAAATGTGGTGTACGCACCCATTTCAAAACTGAAGACTCCGCAAATTTTCCGAAACTTGCAGACATGATTCGGCAAGGGGGTTAAGATCGAAAAACGAGGTCTCCACCCAATACAAATATGAAGGTGCTGCAAATTTCCTGAAATTTTCAGGCAGGACACAGCAAGGAACGCTGAATTCGAATAATGAAGTCTTCGAGGTCTCCAGCCAACAAAAACCAGAGGCACTACAACTCTCACCAAATTCACCAGACGGTGCGATCTTTTTTCATTTTCAGATGTGAAAGTCTGAATGATTGAGGCTCGTGTCGGCTGGGAATAATCCTCCACGATTCACTGTTGCGTTAAAAATTAACAGTGCTGCTCCTAAAGTAACGTATGGAGTTGATAACAAGGCTTATCCAGAACACTTGGATAATGACCGTAGCAGTCGATGCCAAAACACCAAGAAAAAAAATCCTGTGAGTTATTTCGCAGTACTCCGAATAATGTTGAGATTTGGCAATATTGCATTAGCAGTAGGGTTGACCGTTGCAGAAAACTGTAATTTATATGGAAATATTAAAAAAGATCGCTGTAACTATGGTATGAAAAACATATCTTGTCAGTGCCATGTTGCAGTTCAGAAACGCGAAATATTTGACTTTACATGAACCTTAAAGCATATTTTGATTGATTGATTTGCATATTTCTATAAACAAGTGCAAAGTGCACATTTTTACTCAACCACTGAGTTAATAGAAGAAATGTGTTCATTATCGAAATTGCAATATTCTCAGTCTTTTTGTTGAACATCCAGAGTGGCTATCCCACTTTAGTGTACTGGTAATTATTATGCCTAGGTATTCAATATTTTCAGTTGTTTCAATGGTACTTTGACATTTCCATGGATTCAGTGTGCATTGGAGTGAAATTTCAATTTTGTCAAATCAGGTTGATTCAAAATACTATTTGAAGAGGTCATGAATTTAGTTTTTTGGAAATTCAAGCTGAGTAGATTATGTCTAGCCATCATTTGATTTGGTATAAGCCCTTTTGGCCTGTTTATTTATCGTTTCCCAAGTATGACTTGTAAAAATTATCATAGGCGTATGAAATAATATCTCCTGAAATGTCAACTTTCAACATGTTATTTATACAAGGTAGAAATAACTGGGGACCAAGAACTGTTCCTTGGTGGATACTACATTTTATTTCTTGAGTCAGTCAGATAGTCCTTAAAAATCTCGCATATAATTCCGCGGATGCCGTAATATTCAAGTTTTGGCAAAAGCATTTCATGAGTTATGCTATCGAATGCCTTTGCCAAATCTATGAACATTCCTATAACTACTTTAGTGTTAACCTGTGGTAGAAGTCCATTGTGTCTCGAAGTGGAGTAGTGTAGATTTAAGATAAAGGATGACTGAGTTTCCTTTATCTTAAATACTTTAGTGTTTTCCAGATATTCATGAATTTTTCTTGATTTCTTGTGGAAAGATATTCCCTGAAACCAAACTGGCGTGATAATATTATGATAGTTTTAATTTATTTGACTGGAGACTATGAATTTTTCTGATCATTTAGCAATGATCGATACAACTGAGATTGGTCTATAATTTTTGGGGTCACTATACTAAGATTATTCTAGCTGTTGTTAGCTGAGTTGATATTTACTCAATTTATTTTACCTTCGAAGAATGATAGGAGCAGAACCGAACAAAGTAGCCGTCAGCATGGTAACAATACTTAACTTAACGAACAGTCGTTACCGACCGATGATGAACCCTTTACTCCCATAAACACCTAACTATGTAGGCTTATTATGGCAAGAACCTGTCAGAAAACAACTACTCCCCTGGCTAAGACCACGACGGGTATTGAATTAAATCTAACAGCTACTTGTGCAACGTTCCTCAAAACATCAGAGGACGCAATTGCAAGTGCCCTCTATGACCAACCAGCAGAATTATGTTTTGATTTGGACGGGGTGACCACCTGCAGACTAGTTAGAATACTTAACTTGATCAGAATGGAGGAGAGAAAATTCACAATTGCCAAATAACATCAACTTAAAACGGTTCTAACAAAACTGCTTTCTAGTCTTCCATACCTCTCATCATGGACTACCAGTCAGCTACTTTCTAGACTATTAAGACTATCTATCGAAAGCACACTACTCCGTGAAAGTGAAATAAACAATATTGCATTCCTCTCAATTACATTTTGAGTACTACAGGTTTATAACCTATTTATCATCATTTGGTAATGACCTGTTAAGCATTGTGTGAGACACCACTACTTTTTTGCATAAATCGTGCAGGTGATTATTACATTCGGGCGTCCAAGTTCCCTTAAGACCCTCGTAGGATACGGCTCGTCTCATTCTCAGGTGATAATTGAATTTCTTTTCCCGAATCTACTTCCATTACTCCGTTTGATCTCCCGGAGTGAGGCATGATCTGGCTATTATTTCTGGAGAAATATCTTTCCGGCGTGTGAAAGTTTCCCGTCAAGATAAAGAAATCCGAATTCTCTCGAGGGTAGTGTTACAGCGTCGGACAACAGAGTAGGGTCAACGGATACGGTAGGTCCCTTGAGATTTCGAGAATGTGCCCTGCTCTATGCAACTTTCAACAAATGAAGTTGATGATTAAGATTGTATGTAGTAGGTTTGTGACCACCGAAGTAACTTGTTACGGGTTGATTCTACAACCCACCTCGCGATACTGGAATAAAACTATAAATCACTTACATTACTTGAGATTAAATTGCTACAATCACATTTCAACGGTTGATAGGGAAAGGTAGGAAACATTTTGACTACTATTTAGAGAATTACCCTGTATAGGGTACCAACCGGAAGAATATCCATGTGTAGGTTAGTTTTGGAAGATATATTGTTATGATATGGAATTAATACAGCATTAATTGAATAAATTTTTTGCCTCGAATTGTTTACTTTATCTTTAAACCATATCAATTTCTAATCAGGTAGCAAATTTAGGAATGAGGCAGATGATAAATCTGATAAATCTGAGCTAGAAATCCAATTCAATAGTACCTATTTAAAAAGATTTTAGACAAAATTTAGTAAGAACATACTGTAGATAGTTGTCAAAACAGAAATGTCATGATACTACAAACATAGTATCATGACATGATACTACAAACGAATTAGATATGCTCACGCGCATCTTCCCTCGACGCCCCTCCTATCGATGACGTCAGTAAGTGACAAAAGTAGTGATCAGCTGTATGTTGTCTTATGGGTAACGGGTGTTTTCAAAGTGTTTTTGCCTCACTTTCAACGAAAATGGTTATGTGCGCCGTTGTAAATTGTAATAATAATAACAATTTAAAGGTCAAAACCAAGTGCAGCTATTTTTCGTTTCCTAAAAATATGACTTTATGCGGAATATAGGTGCAAAGGTGTGGTCAGCGATTTAAATTCAATGTCACCAACGCCAGAATTTGCTCGGAGCATTTTCTAAAAGAGGACTATAGTTTGAAACATAGGCTGATGGATTTTGCAGCAAGGCGACCTAAATTGAAATCAGATGCTGTACCTTCCGTAAATTTATGCAGCAAGTATAATCTTTTAACACTTGTTCTAATATTTCGACAAAGTTTATTGTCATCATCAGGGAATGAGTGTCCGTGCGGTTGTGTGCATAGATGTTATAAAATATAAGTTAACAATTGCAATGTACATATTAAAACAATTAGTAAGAGTCTTTAAAGGTTGCCATCACCATTAATTAAACTTTTATAGTCGGAAACAACAATAATAAAATTCAAAAAACGTACAACATAGCTACTTGTATTCAAAACTTAAAATACAACCTCAGGGACACTCTTTCCCAGATGATGACGATAAACTCAATCGAAATATTGGAACAAGTGTTATAAGAGCAGTATGCTTCCTGCATGCTGCGTACCCAACAAGTTTTCCTAGCTTTCTCTTAACTTGTCAGCAGAATACACATTCGTAATGAACATTTACTTTGAGATTCCTGTGGGAAGTTCCTTTATCACAAAGTCTGCATTGTTGAATACATCTTCATATTTAATATAGTTGGAGGGTTTCTATGCATCTAGACTTGGAGATTTCATCTTCTGTGACATGGATACATCACTAATAAATGCTGTGCAGATAAAGCCATACTTTCCTTTCAACACCAAAATTATCCGCTGGGTCATTGTCTCCGACGGTGGCTTTTACTGATTACCATTATCAGTCTCAGATGAATTATACAGAGCATCTGATCCAACAAATCAATATTCAGTGTTTGCTTCACCCACAACAAATTTTGAATATAACTCAACCAAACTTCAATTACTCCTTTCAAAGTCTAAATACCAGCTGTAAAGGGGGCAGGTATATATATTGTACACATTTTGTCTATTCATAGTACTCAGTAAATGAGAAAACGGATTTACTTGCACAAAACTAACAAAAGCTAATGTAATCAGACGGTGCAATAAGGACCAAATTCGCATATTTGTCACTTAGTGACGTCATGCGCGGCCGTGTCTCAATTGCGTTCTTCTAGTGAGCATATCTCTATATTTTATAGTATCATGATAACAGCATAAACTCGATTGAATGACACTCGTTGAATCTCTCTGGGTTGTCCTGTCACGGTCGCCAAAATAGGTACGAACAGCACCTACCTGGTTACTATTCGGTATCAAAAAGGACAGTAAATGAAGATTTTACTAAACTTTATTAAAATTCAATTCAGAAAATTGTATCATTCAAAATATATTATGACATTTCTTCAAAATTATTATTCTAGCACTTTTTTCAATAAATGCAACTGTTTTTACAAAATATAAAATATTCAGGAAACTCCACGATAACATGATCAACTGCAACAATGTAAGTTACCACAAAATTTCACAAATTGTCATGAAAGTGGAATATTTAGTAATAAGTCATTGTAAATAGATATAATGTATGAGTAATATACAATAAAAGAGTGCGGGAGTGAGTAAAAATGTTGGGTAACTAGGGGGTTGTTGAGGAAGCAAGGGAAAATAAGAAAAACTTAGGAAGCGTCAGGAGAGAGAATTTTAGTTAGATATAAATTTGAAAAATAAAATGATGAAGAAGAATCAAAACCTAGCAAACCAGTAAGTCCAGATACAAGTTCCTGATAAAGAAAAACAAACCATTTACCTCTAGAAAACGACAGTCCAGAAGCAAGCACATCGATATAAGAGTCCACACAAAAAACAGGTACAAACTTTAACAATAAGCTTTCCGAACCCTTAAACAATTATTCTAAAACGTGATACTTGAACAATTTGATAAAAATATTCACAATTATAAACAATCAATAAATTCGTTTATTGTTTACACAAAACATAAAGTTTTATAAACAAGAAGTTCGGTGTGAGCAAGAAATTCACAAAACAAAAAAAACAGTTTCTAAACTAAACATAAACCTAAGCTTAAACCTAAGCATTGTTTATATAGAATATAGTTAGTCAACCTTATGGGATTATAATTGGATCGAAATGGATGCGACATGTAGATGGCGATAGTGAGCTCGCATCCAAGTCATGTCGTAACTTGATTGAAACAATGGGACAGCATTAAAACATTGTTCACATAGAACATAGTTAGTCAATGCCTGTGGAAAAGGTATCGGACACAAACGCGAGTGTCATCTAGCTTGATTAGTTACAAACATGAATATTTGACTTCATTTTAATGCAGGTTTCTTCATAAAACCCTGATTTTAATGATTTTCCATTGTTTTAATCAAGTTACGACATGACTTGGAGGCCAGATCACTGAAGTTACGACATGACTTGGATGCGAGCTCACTATCGCCATCTACATGTCGCATCCATTTTGATCCAATTATAATCCCATAAGGTTGACTAACTATCTTCTATATAAACAATGATTAAAATCAGGGATTGAAGGAACCTGCATTAAATGACGTCAAATATTCATGTTTGTAACTAATCACGCTAGATGACACTCGCGTTTGCGTCCAACACCAATTACACAGGCATTGACTATCTTACTTCTATATAAACAATGACCTAAGCATACATTTATACTGAAGATAAGCATACAAATATAAGTAAGCACAAAAAAAATGTTACTGAGTGAAAAGGGACCGAGGTAAACTAGAAGAAAATATATACGGGTTATTCATTTATAATGAAAGATCTGAGTTTCAGAATATTGTGTATATACGAGGAAATTGCTGATCAGATTGTTCACGTTTTCCAAACAAGGAGTATTACGAGGTCGCATTGATGTATAGATAGGACAATCAAATAACAGGTGGTTGATAGTTTCATGCTCGTAGTGATTACATACTCAACAAATTTCCCTCGGGTTTAAGTGGTATGTTGAGCCCCGATAGCTGAATTTTATCATGAAATGATTACATAATCTGAGTTGCGCAATTGTTCTGGTGACTTGGATTGACACCTTCAAGTAAAGGTAGTTTTGAGTTTGCTTACTAATAGTAAGCGACTGGGCGAATGACAGAAATGCTGAACGAAAAAATAATGCTTCATCTTCCTTTTTCAGTTTATTCATATATCTAGAGAGGAGCAATGACTTTTTCTGAAGAGGTAACTATGTGTGACCCGTGATAATGGCAAATGGCAGTAAGCAAATTCAAGCTCTTTAGTGACCTGCATCGACCAATTCTATTGTCGGTCAACTGTGTTGAGTTGAAGCTGCCTTTTGAAACAAATTTTTGGAAGACGACTTTCGTCCATTGTAAGGATTTTGATCAACCAATTCAATGGGGCGGGGATAGCACGAACGGAGAGCGCCGGTTCACCGATATGATATGAAAGAGGCAGCTCATCAAGGGCAAAACACGGTCATGGTTCTGCTTGACATGCAGAAAGCCTTCGACTCAGTGTGGGTTGAGGGTCTGATATCCAAAATGCTGATGGCAGGCATGCCTTCATACATGGTAAGGTTGATCAACTCTTACCTCGTCGGTAGAACTTTTGCGGTAAGAGTGAACAACACAAGATCCGCAGAATATCCAATCGAAGCAGGGGTCCCACAGGGGTCGAGTCTGTCACCACACCTTTACTCCCTACATACCTATGATTTCCCTCTATGCGATAGAACGAAAACGGCCATATACGCGGATGATACCGCTATATATGCCCATTCGTTCTCGAGCGTTGTAGCTGCGAGGAAGGTTCAATCTCGGTTGGACAGGGAAATCATACCGTACCTAGAGGAGAATAAGATTGTGGTTAATCCGGCCAAGTCGGAGGCAATCAACTTCTCGAAGAAATTCAAGTTTTCGAGAATTCCACAGGGGTTGACTGTCAAAGATGAGGCTGTTGAGGTCTCGACCAATGTGAGATACCTGGGGGTACAGCTTGACAAGCGGCTAACATGGCACAAGCATCTCAACCTGGCTATCCAGAGGGCTGCGGCAGCGGTAAAACGCACGTACCCTCTAATAGCCAGAGGATCACACACTAGCTTGAGCTGCAAAATTATGATATACAAGCAGATCATCAGACCTGCTATGTTATACGCTTGCCCGGTGTTCTGCAGCCTGCCCAAAACTCCATTTCTGAGACTGGACATGATGCAGAATAAGGTACTTCGGATCATCACTAATAGTGATAGATACATCCGTTTGGATGCGCTGCGCGACCTTGCGGGCGTCGACTCCATCCCGACACATGTTAGAAACTTGTCATATAAGTTTTTCAAGTTCCACCTTCCCAAAAGTTCTCTTACCAGAGACCTTACCAGGCTCAGGGTATATGATAATGAGCCCCGCAAACACGGAGGGCTCATCTATCAAGCGTTGGACATCTTTCACGAAAGACGGGAAGAACCGGTTCCATAGGGAACCTAGTCGATTCTGAAACGCCCAGTACCACGACCCGGTTTTTTGCAACAGCCTTTTCCGGGATGTCGTCGAACTAATTGTCCTCATAAAATTGCCTAAAGCAATATCTACATTGAATACAAATGCACACCACGCATAAGCTTTGCAGGAGGCGTGGATCCTACCAGCTACACCCATTACAACTTGAAATATTCGACCACCCGTTAACATCAGCGGAGGCGGATACCAGCGCCCTCACACGGGGACCCTAGGTACCCCTTGGTACAAGCGCTCACTCCCCTGACTGGCAACGGTTAGAGGGATGAGGCGGCTCTCTGTGCGTCCAAGCTCTCCTGTCCTCCCCTAGTCCATGACGGACGAGGAAGGCCGAAGAGACTGTTAGGAATACGTCAAGTTGAATGACATGTTAATACACAATTTTATAATAAAACCCCTATTTATTTATTTATTTATGGTTCACCGATATCTGAAGCCAAGCAACGCTATGCGAGGCCGTAGTTTGGATGGGTGACCTACGGACCTCCTTTCGATATTCTCCTCGGATCGTGCTAGGAATCGCACGTAAAAAGGTAAGACCTCGTTAATCCTTGGCTCGCACAAGTTTCGACTTTTGAGGGCTGCCGTTCGTAAGGGGACGACAGCTGGTTAACGGAAAAAACAATTTTAACAAAAAAAACAACAATGTGTGTTTGAAAATGGTATATGCGATCTTGACCCTAACTACCTCCAGTCTAAGAGAATAACTAGTCGTGCTCACAGGTAGGCATAGCATAAACACATAATTTTTATGAACTTGCCAATCGAAGTTAGTTTCTTGTAAGCCATACAGAGAATACGTACTGAACTCTTGATGATAATAGTAATAGATCGTAGAACTGATAATTTTTTTAATTTAAGGTAGGTTTCTCCTAGAGTAGGTAGAGTTAAGCCCTGAGTAATTGATTTTATTATTGTTAGAGACAGATTTGATTATTTCTATTAAAAGCTGATTGATTTTTGAGAAATAATTTATTTGAGTTTGAAGAAAATACAATGAACAATATACTTTTCATATCTTTTGAATATATTCAATACAAAATTAAAAATTTTCACAAATTGACATCAAGAACTGGGACCCTCCTGAGAGAGAGACGATCCTCTATACAGTGACGTACCCACTGAGCTGAAAATGAAAAAGGTAAAGACAAGGTAAAAAGGGTGAACGTGAGAGAAAATTAAAGCCGGGCATATAAAATTCAATAATAATTAAATATAAATATAAAATCAAGTGAAATGAACAAACAGAAACGTAAAGCAAAAACATAATAATATATTAGGATATTTCAGTTTCACAGGCACACCTTGCTTACCATTAACAATCACCGAATTTTCGTTTATTTGAGTAACCCGAAAGATTGCCATGAAGTTTGTTTGTCTGAAAGTGAATGAATGAATACACGATAAATTCATGTTTACCAATGAACCTTCAGTCAATCGTAAACTGTCCATGCAACAAAGTTGTAATTTTCGTTGAGTAGGAGAAAGATCGCCAAGTTATGATGAATATCATCACCACATTTGTTAGTTCAGGTGAAGTTTCTGTGAGGAAATGTCCAAACTCGTCCATTGGATCATTGTTTGGCATGCCAGTCATTTGTTCTCTGAGTGTGTGTGGCATGTTCTATACAGAGAAACTAATTGCAAAAATCTTCGATTCCAAGAAATTATATACTGTCACCTTCAAAGGCTGAAAACAAATGCCGACTATAGTTATCTAAATCTTCCGCCGACAAGTAGTAGTAGTAACTCACTTCTGGGAGTACCTTGTCTGATGTATATGTTTTTGACTAAATTGTGTTCCTAGACATCAAATGCGAATTTTTGTTTATATTCTCAGGACAAAGTTAGATTATTCTCGTTGTCAGATAGATGATGAGTAGTCATCTCACCGCAGTGACATGCAGTTGAATGGAGTGAGTTCGGTGTACCGTTAACTAATTCTCTTGATCAAAATGCCAAGAGATTCGGAAGTTCATGAACTGTATATCGTTTCATGAATTGCCAGAAATTCTGGTGAGCCATTTCAGGCGTTTTCTCCAACAGAATAATTCAGAGATAAAATTAATGCTACCTTTGGGTTTCGTGTTATTTTTATTGAATGTTCCTGTTGTGAAGAATATGATACCTACTCAATAGGTTCATTTAAAAACAGTTAAAAAGGGTAATAATTGTTGCCAATTGTTCGACTTTAAGTTGTCTCTATATACAAAAAGTGCAAAAGTAGGTACTGTGTTGACAATCTATGAAGGAAAATAAATGTCCGATGAAAATTGATCGATAAAAAGTTATTTTTGGGAAATAGATTCCAACTATACAGGCAACCGAATTTCGATACATACATAATACTTACTCATATTCATTCAACATTATTAATCAATAAAGAAAATATCAAGTGTGGTTTGTACTGCAAGTCCGGCCAACCGAGTTCATTAATTTATTTCTACACCTGTATTCCGGTATTTTTTATAATACTTATATTCCTTTCTTAATATTCTTCGTTTGAAAAATGCCGAAGAATGAATTTTTTTCATTTCGATCTTTATTTTGATAAGGTTAAAGGTCCTCAACGAATATTAAAAACTGCAAGAATTTCAAGACAATATTGTTTCTTCAGGTTAAAAAAACCTATTTATCTTCCGCTTATTAAAGAATTTGATGCCCGCTAAGGGAACCGTAAAACATAAAGCCTGAAGTCTCCATATGAAAATGCCATTTCTGATAAAAATTCTCGCGGATCCAATCTCAAATTTACATATCGTCGTCAAAATTCCTTTTCAAACGTGTGGCTTGAAAACCCTCAGGAACATTTCCATAGTCTTTCTTTGGATTATTGGATTTTTATCGATGGCTTCCAGCTGATAACTCAATTATGCGTGCAAGAATTCAAAAGATCGTACGATTGAAATAGGGAAAATGGGTATTCAGGAATAATAATGGGATCACGTTTCGTTTGTGTAGTCACAATCGATCTCAAACTGAGGGTTCGATCATGGAATGTTGTATTTGTAGAAAAAGTTACTCTGTAACTCAGTGATTGTACCTGTTTTTCTTCATATTTTTATTATTTGATATGAAGAACATTGAAGGGTATTAGTGTCCAACGTAATTATGTCCCCTGTCATGGGAAAGCCATGTGTGACTCATTGCCAAAAGTTCCTGAAATTTTTAGATTCTGAAATGGTGCAACGAAAATATCTTTAGCTGTAATTGTGGTAGATCTCCAGCCAACCCCCTGTAGAATCATTTAATAATTCAATTAGATGCAAGATAACGTCGAAACGTAGGGAAAATAATTGAAACGGTAAAAACCCCATCATAGGACAAACTACAGAAGGAGAAAATATAACGTTAATACTTGTATTCCAGATGCACGAAAGATTTCAATTGATTAGTAAACAAAACGCAGCTGGCAACCAGATGAAAATTATTATTGTCTTAGGAATTTATAGACTATCAAATTCATATGGATATATTTATAGGTGTTATAAATATAATTACAATCCGCGTTTCTTGACACTTCTTGGTAATGAATCGCATTAAGAACGACGGGGAACCGATTTACATTATGAAATATGATGGAAAGACTATTAGATTGTTATTAATAGCCGTAATTAGTGTCGCTATTGTTTTAGTTTATTACTCATCACAATAAAATTTACAGCTTCTCGAGAATATAAAATGACCCATAAGCGTATGCTTGGGCAGTTAAGATTCAACGAGCAAGGTACAAACGTTTCGCGAGTGTCAATTCTCAGTTCGCAAGTCAGATTCAACGAGTTCCGATTCAACGAGTGAAGAATCGCGATGGTCAATTCTCAATCATAGAAATTAATCGACAGTTTATATAGTTTGTGGCTCTTATCCATAGTTCGTGATGTTCAGCCCCGAGTTAGAGAGTTTTTAGTTCAAGTTCAAGAACAACAATCAGAATCGACGTTTCGTGATGTCCATTTTCGTGTGTCCAATTGAAAGTAGCAGTGTGCTAGTCGTTAAGAGATAACTCAACATTGCCAAACATTCGTTGGAAAGTCTGCAACGAATCAGCAAATGTAGTCGAATCCACTAGTTTTCTCGAGCCATTTTTATCAAGTCTCGAAAATACGTTTCAACAGTCATGAAGAATCCTCGGTTTCGCCATAAATTTCCCTTCAGAGAATGTGTATCTTCGTTTTTCAACATGTATAACATTTTTTGCCAATCGTCGGCATTAACAGCTGAAGATATAAATTATCCTCTCAATTCAGTTGACATTCTGGTCTGTCGTAGAAATTTTAAAGTTATATTACTTACCCTTTTGTTAGACATTTTATTTTGGTCATATTGTTTTACTGTTTTATGAATTAATTATGTATGCGTTTTTGAATACTTTTGATAACTGTAACTGAAGATTATTTTTTATTAGTAAAGAAAAGCAGAATTTAGCCCGCAAGTTTTTTATGTCACTATAATGTACAGAGTTGTGCGAAACGAATTTTCAGTTAAACAGTTGCCGATTTATTTTTAGAATCAATAAGAAAATTTCTTGATTACTGTTCGTCAATTATATACATGTGATGTTTTGAGTCTCATATAATATTTTAGTAAACTTATAAATTAATACAGTGCGTTGCGAACCATAATTTATAGCTGTCGCGGCTCAATTTTGTTCTTATGAATTTCATTATGGCCTACTATGGTCAACAATCAAATATGTTCATTTTATAGATCAAATTAAATTAAGTTTAAGTATAGATTTTCTGAGTTTCTTTTACTGACCTGAATTACCAAGCATTATAAACACGTTTTTGTGAGTATCCTACAATCAATCAAATCATTACTCAGCCGCTCGAGTATTGGTTTTCGATGCTGAGACTTTTCAGGGCTTTTATTTTGTCATCAGGGCAGCCTCTTGGCGAAATAAATGTGCGCTGTCTCGTCTGAGTATTGGTTTCTTATGTAGTGCTTTACTGGGTGTTTTACTATTTACACCACGGTGTTCAGTACTATAAAAGTGTATTATATTCTTCATTTGAAAATGTATATAGGTACCTAGAACATGGAAGGAGAATGAAGCTGTCCACGCTTCAACTCTAGTCGTAGATGTCCTACGTTTACCTTACACCACCGACAACCTGGGTTTATTTGTACATATCTTGGTTGGTAGTAGTCCAGTAACCATAGATGAATTTGATTCAAATTGTAGTTTTTTGGATTTTATCAGAAAGTAAGAGGGTTGTCTGAAAACAGCTTTGATGGAATAAGAGACGATAATATTATGTACAAAATAGGGAATATGCATAATTTTTTTTTATTTGTTTAATAAATTTTTTACTTCGTTACAATATAGTAAAAAATATAGATACGGTTGAAAGTCTTGGAATTAATTTTTAAAATAATATATAAAATACCGATTAAATTTGACCAATTTGAACGCCTCCATTTTCGCGCGCTGTGGATGACGTCACATGGCGCGATCAGTGTTGTTCTTCAGTGTCGTTCGTTGAGATGTACTCTGATTGCTGTACTTGCTTGAAGTTGACATTTTATAAAAGAGTAAGACAAATGCAGTACAAGTGTTAGAGAGAGATCAACATATATGAAAGTGATGTCGATCAATCAGAGCAGTCTTCAATGAACAAGCTTTTCTATAGTTATGGCCATTGACACTATTGACAGTTATTGATTAAGTTAGGAATTTGCAGTTTCAATCGCTATTACGATAATGGAAAATGCTACAAAATCATTTTATAGGTATTGTTTAGTACCAGAATGCCAAAACACAATTATAAGTACACCAAGTAAAGTATTTTTTTCTGTTCCAAGAGATGCGAAAATATGTAAGTAATGGTGTAAGGTTATGAGGAGAGGCGAAGTATCTCCAATATCACATTTGCATTGTTGTGAAGATCATTTCAATGTGAGTACATTGTATTTCGATAGTAAACATGAAGTGAATTGATCAGAAGTAAGTTTTGTATGCATAAATGTTTTGTATATACCTGCCTCACCTAAATTACAAAAGGAAAACTATCATTTGATAAACTATTACTACTTATCAGTTCAGGTATTGTCGGATTGTGCTTTGACAACACCACTTTCAGTCATTGCTCTTGAAAATTTACAATTGTCACTAGACCAAAATCGCACTATGTAATGGAAAACACTACAATTATAAAAATAAAAACAAATTTTCTATGAAAGACGACTAGCACAGTATGAATATCAACGCAGATAAATTTCATAACGTGCCATGTGACGTCATTCTTCGTTTCGACCAATGGTGATGCGTTTCGCAAATTTGAATTACGCGCGCTTATTATGCACTTTTTGATTAAAGTTTTATGGAGTTAAATACAAACTAAATGACAAACTAATGGTTTAGGTGTACTTTCAAGACAATAAAGTATATGAGGTAAAAAAATCAAGTAAATATAAATCATTTGCATATTCCCTATTGTCCAAGGATACTTTGAATTGGCTAGGTTATGTCAAGTTGGGTGACGTTAGTGCTTGATATTTTGAGTGAGTCTCTCTTTTTGATCTCTAAAAACCAAGGAAATTGTTCCAAATATCTACCATAGTAAAGAAGAAGCGAGAATATTTTTTGAGGTTATGGTTCAGCTCCTTAAACAAGATTATTTTGAGGATTATGAGAATGGTAAATACCATATATAATATAATTGTGTATAAATTGTGCCAATATAATTTTTCTTTCCAGAGGTTAATTAGGAGTGACAATACATCAATCCTATAAATTTTGTATTGCAAATAAAACAGATTCCTTCCTTCTGGGACATCCTACAAACGAACGCGTTTTCTGAGTCATTTCTATATAACATTCTCTTAAAGCAACCCTAGAAAATTATATATTATTAGGTAATAAAATATTTCAAAAGCCTAAAATCCCCAAGATGTCTCTTGTAGGAGATTTATAAGAATGATTTTTTGACGGTAAAAGCATAATAGTTGAAGAAACAAGATCACATCCGATAGTTGGGAATTGTAATCGACAAGGTTTAAAAGGTTCAGTGAAAAAATTTAGATAATTTTTTTTCCAATTCCAACAACTCAAAAATATACGTACCTAACAAACTTACCGCAATTGAAAATTACATTCTGGCTTGGTAGAATCACGTCAGAAGTATGGTGTAGCTGGATGGGGTGAACTCTATCGAAGTCATCTAGAACAACTGGAAATAATTCGAAAATATTTCTTAAAAATAATGGAACGCAAAATAAGAACTTACTCCAGAATCTGGGATTTCAGATTTGAGTCATCTAATTATATGCATAATACCGAGGTGGCCGTGGTGGTAGAGCGTTCGCCTTTGGAGCGAAGGGTCGAGGGTTCAAAGCCTCGCATGGTCATCGGTCTCGTGCATGGCATCACACGTTAAAAGGTGAGGGCTGCGTCTTCCCTAGCTCACACAAGTCTCTCGAAGACATCCGAGGGTTGCGCGTAGGGGTGCAATCGGTTGACGGAAATAACAATTTTAATTTTAATTTTATATGTATTCAACATCAAAGAAAGAGTGAACTGAACACTATTGAACACGCGTATAGCACAAGATATGAGAAAGTGACGACTAGAATGTCAAAGAAGGCACAGAAAAAAGTAAGACAAAGAAGTTGTAGTTTTATAGCTCTGCGCGTATAATATTGTGAAATTCCAGAAAGTTTGGGAGAAAATTACTTCACATTACAAGTATTAATCTATCTACCTTGCATAATTATTTTGATATAGACCAATAAATAATGTACTCACCACAACAACTCGACCTCATTTCATTTCTTGCTCGAACAAATTCTCAAAAATCAATCAACTCCCTTCATCTCAGAAACCATATATATTCAGATATATTCAAATGAATTCCTAGAAAAAACTCGATCAAACATTCTAAAAAACCTACATCTGACTGAATTTTTTCTTATACCTCAACGAAGTTCATGTTATCTCTTTCATCGCAGGCCTCTCGGCTGTCGTCACGTTTTCCAAGCTGTAACCTTTTATTGGTCGAATGTGTAGCATATGTACCACAGTTCTCTCCTACGCATCTCAAATAATACATGAGGAAACTGGCATGAGTTTGGAACGTGAGCTATGTTTTTCGTCACACGTGACCGATACCCTGACAAGCTGGAAAAAAAGAAACGAAATTGCACTGGTTATTCGGAATTCGCATGTAGGAAGAAACTAATTTATTTCCGTTACTAGACATATTGACTTTGTGTCGTATGTGTGGGTTTGTTATTTGTGGCTTCGCATAATGTTCTGTTAGAGTATTTATATAGTGTGGCTGTTTAGTCCCCCACCTTGTTAACTTTCAAACGGTTAAACGTACAAACATGAGACATGAACCGTTTCAAATGGTATTACCGATACTACTTTCTGAAATAAAACACAGTATTTGGATTGCTCAATAGAGGGCGCGGGGAAAAATGTCAATTTGAAATTTCAAATGGCATGGGGGGTCAAGGGACCCATCGTTGGAAAGAGAATCAAATTCTCTTTTCAACCATCTTTCATCATTCATATTTTTTTCACAATATGCACTAAAAACATCAAGTAGGCTCAAGTGCAGATTTGAATGGTTGGTTGAACACTGAATTATTATTCTTTCAATTCTTACGCAATCATATAGCCTTTACACTGGTTAATTTGAGATTTATTGAATTAAAAAAAAACGTCTTCTGTTCAATTTTAATCGCTCTTCTAATACAAAATAATTTGTGAAGGAAATAGAGTTCTTTGGGGGATCGTTTAGTAACGAACAGATGCTGCCGAACGATGATGAATCCTTTACTACCATGTACAACTACTACGTAGGCTTTTGGCAAGAACCTGTCAGAAAACAATTACTTCCCTGGGTAAGACCACGACGGGTATTGTATTAAATCTAACAGATACCTGTTCAACGTGCATGGTGTCAGTTATATTTAATTCAATACCCGTCGTGGTTTTAGCCAGGGGAGTAGTTGTTTTCTGACAGGTACTTGCCATAATGAATCTCTTAACCCGGAGATTCGGGGTGTTCTACATCTGCTCGCTAGTTCAGCGCGTGAACCAGAGCAATGGAGTGTGTAATGATTTGGACGGGAAACAGATGGCTTCAGTGCTGTCTGTGTTGACCTACCCTTGCACTGATGAGAGGCAACAACCTCGAAACTAGTCTGCAGGTGGTCACCCTGTCCAAATCAAAACAATTCTGCTAGTTGGTCACAGAGGGCACTTGCAATTGCGTCCTCTGATGCTTTGAGGAACGTTGCACAAGTATCTGTTAGATTTAATTCAATACCCGTCGTGGTCTTAGCCAGGGAAGTAGTTGTTTTCTGATAGGTACTTGTCATAAAAAGCCTACGTAGTAGGTGTATATGGGAGTAAGTGTTCATCATGGATCGGCAGAGACTGTTCGTTACTAAAAATAATTTGTATTTACACAGTGAATTATAATTTGATACTAGCTAAGAAGTGAATGATAAACTACTCGGCCAAATTATGGCGAAGGAGTCCATGTTTACGTATCAATATTGTTTTTCTCGAAAACATTTATTTGTTTATTTTCATTTTTCCACAACATTTTTGACGAAATGTAAAAATATGAATACACTGAGAGAACAGTTAATTTATATTAAACAAATTTAATTTTTTATTGACGAATTAAATGGACGAGCTTATTTATCCTATGGCAATCAAATAGTATTTTAAATAACTAATTTTGAGTGGATTCGTTTTGATTTCAAGAACTCCATAAATCCTTTCTGATAAGTGGGTAACCACAAAACAGCTTCCAAAGGTTGGAAATCTCGGAATCAAATCGAAAAATACTTAGTATTTTGACTGTTCTTGAACAAACCTACAATTTGATGTTACATGATATAGTTTTCCAACTCGAGGAAAATTTATTAAATATTAACAAACATAACTTTGAGTAAAATTCACGGCAGTTTTCTGTAAGTTGCATATATTTATTGTTATATAATATTACTTCAAGTTTAGAAACTGTTCTTGAATATTGAAGTATTTACATACAATATCAATGTATATATTTTTTAATACACCTATATATCCCTTATAGGCAAAGGGAGTATGTTTGTATTTATCTTGATGATTTTACTGTACTGGGAAAATAGGATGAAACATCTTTTATATGTTAAAATTAGGGTTCTACTGAATACACTGGAAAAATTGCAGATACAATTTTTTTTCAATAACTAGTTTTTTTATTGATTAATTATAATTTGCTGATTTGGAATACAGGGTGTCTCTGGACTTCCTCTTTTCCTCTCAGGAATGTATAGATGGGGTCAAAATATCACCAGTACTTCATATAACATTTTTTCCTAAAGGCCTTCGTTACCAAGTTACGGGCCCTCAAAGTCACAAAATGAAAAATGTTTTTCTTTGATAACTTTCAAAGTGAATATGCAAAATAATCTAAATTTTGGTGATTGACTAAACAAATGAATTCCTTCGATGAGAGTTCATGCAGGAGTCAGTTGTTTTGCTACAAAGTCAGGAACGGACTACCCCCGATGGTCCACACCCCAAAACTTTGAAATGAAAGATATTTTTCAATATTTTTCAACAACATAAGGTTGCGTAGACAATTTTCTGAATAAAAGTACTCGTGTGGAAAGTCGATCGGAGCAACGATTCTTGATAAAAATGCAGTTTTACTCGACGATATCAAACCCGAACGTCCACCATTATTTGAAATTGAAAATGTTCACAGCAGAAATAATAATGCTAAATAAAGTTGTAACGAAGTTACTAAAGTCCGGTTGAATGTAGTACAGGATAATGAAATATTATCACCTCCGGTAATACTAGGGTTAAAAATACCATTCTTTTTGGAAAATATACGTATCAGTGTTGGGAACCTGTTCAGATAGCAAACTCCCTCGCGTTTCACTCAGGGTAGTAAAAGGGTGAAATGCCTTTGTGTGCCGTGCTCTTTCCGACATCAATAGTTGACGCGCACCGACAGTGCGTTCCAGCCATCGGCTGAGCGCGCCGGTCATGTGGTGGGGAGAAATTCGAGTCCCTAGTGAGAGAACAACGATTTCAGGGAGTAGCTGCCTGCTGCACCGACCGAACCGCAAACCAGACATGCCAGAGCAAGCAAGCACCGAGCCATCCGAACGAAGCCGAGAGTGACCGACAGGCCGACTGTTTTGGTAAGAGATTTCCGATTGTGCTTTGCTTTATTAATATATTTCCGCTTTGAGAGTTGTAGGGCTGTCTCCGACCGGGATCGACCGTTTCATTGTTCGTATCGAAGGAGAGACCTCTCATACTGCTGAGGGGTGGCACTCTTGATAGTAGGCCGATCCAGAAGGATAGTGGGATACTCCCTGCCTTGTTGGATTGCAAGCCAAGTAGCCCTCACATACTGCTGAGGGGTGGCATTCTTGATATTAGGCCGATCCAGAAGGAACGTGGGGTAATCCCTGCCTTGTGCGATCCGAGACAAATCCAATCGCGTTAAATAGCTACTACCCGCGAAAGCGCCAACAGATAAGGATCGTGGGGTACTCCCTGCCTTATTTGAGTGGACTACGGGATTTTGAACTGGTAGCTTTCCCCCCCTGTAACGTTGAACCAGTCGGATGACAGCCTGATACTCTGTTGCTCGATACAGCTTAGAACTTTTGTTGTAACTTGACTCCTCTTACCGGCCCCGCTTGTAAGGTTGAATTGTGCTTGCTAACGTAGTATTATAAAGCTTTCACCGGCACCGTTTGTAAGGTTAATGTGCTTGCTAACGTAGTATTCTAGAGCTTTCACCGGCATCGTGTAGGGTTGTTTTGTACTTGCTACCGTAGTGTTACTAAGCGTAGAATCCGTCCTAACAGTCCTGTCCGTACTTAACCGCTCGCGATAGTTGCGCATGCGCGTTGGCAGAAGCTAGGTGGTATTTAATTAGAGTTAGTAATATAATAAATCAGTTATACCGAATCAGTGTCTTTTTATTGTTTCCTATTAATTCTTTCGCAGCTGGTAAGCAGTCCTTTCTCCCAGTCAAGGTCAAGTAAAATCTGCCCTTCTGGCCACATTTTATTAGTCAGTACACAGTGACCCCTGACTTACCGTATCTCCACTAAGCTGCCCGGTGCAGTGGTGCTTCCCCACGGTAAATAACGAAGCTGGCGCCCGAGGCAGCCGTTCACGCATGCGCCGATTGTAAAGTGCTAGGAAACCACGTTACAACGTTAATTAACATTTTACAACATGAATAATACAAAAATGCTAAAATAAAGTCGTAAACAAAAAGTACAGTACCTAGTTAAAAGTTTCATTCACAATACACATATTTTTTTCGAATGAAATATCAAGTTCTGTAGATTCGTGATGTTTTTGAACTATCAAATATCGAATTCAGTCCATATTTTGTATGTACGTGTGGAATAAGCACGTTTCGTGTTGTGTTATCTGAATCTCATGAAACGTTTCAGAAGTTTCACTGATAAGTATAATTTCATGAGAGAAAATCTTCAACCCGAATATAAATTGAGCTGAAAAAACGCACCTCGGAAGAAATAACTAATTACAAACAAACGAATAAGCTAGAAAAACGGCTGCACATGAATAGGTGAAAAATATCCGGTGAATAATTATTATGTTCCATTTCTTCCACAGATGTTGACAAAAACACCTTGTAGAAAGAAATACGATTAGTTTTGATAAAAATGACAAACTGGAATGCGATTTTGTTTTGTTGAGTGGTGCGTTGTCATTGTATTGTCAATATTGTATAGGATATTTTGAAGTGTTTTGATATGCAAATGGTTTATGGATAAGCGAAGAGAGGCTATGACTTTTATTACTAGAGTTTTATTCACAGCAGAGATGGAGTAATCAACTGTCATAATCCCGCATATGGGCCGAAGAAAATCCCCATGAGATATTGCAAACCAAACACCAACGGAAATTCAACGTGTATGTTTGGGCTGGTATCATAGAAAACCATATCTTATAGGACCATTAATTCAACATGACCGATTGAATGGAGAACGTTATTTGTAGTTCATTCTGAAAGATTTTAATGGACTTTTTTTTTCGTAGAAAACCCTTCAAAAGTAGAGCTTGTTCTAGCAAGGGAGCAAGGGAGATATGTGGTTTAAGCATGATGGCGCTCCTCTTCATTTTAGTTCGATTGCGCGGGACCAATGACATATTACCGTTACACTCCGTTATTTACATTTCTTGCTGCGGTCAATATAGAGTCACATTCTAAGCACAATTTTTACTGCCGCTTATTTCGCGGATATTATCTGCCTATATAATTGTATATAAGCAGATAATTCAGCAGAAACTCAGCTTTGCCGACTTTTGGGTTGATTGGCAACTATATTCCGCGAAACAAGCTGTAATAAAAGTTGTACTTAGAATGTGACCGCAGCTAGAAATGTAAATAATGAAGTCTATCCGTAATATGTCATTGGGCGGGACCATCTGAATCAGATTTTCCCCAATAGATGGATTGGTAGAGGTGGGTCATATTCATGACCACCGCGGTCTCCGGATTTTCTTCCATGAAATTATACTTATCAGTGAAACTCCTCAACATTTAAGCTGTGAATACAAATTTGAAACTTTCAAATCTCGAGTTTCATGAAATTCAGAAACGTGATAATTCCACACGTACATACAAAATACTGACTGAATTCGATATTTCATAGTGGAATAGCTTGTTAGTTCAAAAATATCACGAATCTACAGAACTTGATATTTCATTTGAAAAAATATCTGCATTGTGAATAAAACTTTCAACTAGGTACTGTACTTTTTGTTTAGGACTTTATTTTAGCATTTTTGTACTATTGTTTTAAAATGTTGATTAATGCATTATTATTTCTGCTGTGAAAATTTTCAATTTCAAATAATGGTGGACGTTCGGGTTTGATATCGTCGAGTAAAACTGCATTTTTATCAAGAATCGTTGCTCCGATCGACTTTCCACACGAGTACTTTTATTCAGAAAATTGTCTTCGCAACCTTATGTTGTTGAAAAATATTGAAAAATATCTGTTATTTCAAAGGTTTGGGTTGTGGACCATCGGAGGTAGTCCGTTCCTGACTTTGTAGCAAAACAATTGACTCTTGCATGAACGCTCATCGAAGGAATTCATTTGTTTAGTCAATCACCAAAATTTAGATTATTTTGCATATTCACTTTGAAAGTTATCAAAGAAAAACATTTTTCATTTTGTGACTTTGAGGGCCCGTAACTTAGTAACGAAGGCCTTTAGGAAAAAATGTTATATGAAGTACTGCTGATATTTTGGCCCCATCTATACATTCCCAAGAGGAAAAGATGAAGTCCAGGGACACCCTGTATACTATTTGTTTATTGTCACTTTGTCGGGCCAAATCCAATCCCCCTTTCCACACAGCTGTTCTGGTCAAAAGTTCTTAAAGATCGAATTCTTTCAGGAATGTTCGGTTGTTTTAAGGTCTTTCAATTGGGAGACTGTCTTTATGAGGGCTAAATGTCTCAACATAGTCAATTATTGATTGCGCAGGTGTCGAAGTCGAACAAATACTCCCATCTAAGTTACTATGTCTAACCTGATAGTATTTATGTCGTAAAAACTCATGTATGTCATGGAATAAATGAATTCTTTCTTTATTGTATGAGTATGATATAAATTATTTTCGATAATACTGGTAGCATCAAAATAATATTCAAATTATTCTTGAATAAATGAATATTCATAAGAATGAATTTTGCTAAACAATTTCACAAACTCCAAAAGAATTATGGGGGAATTTTGAGAAAAAATGCATTGATTTAATTTTTTGTGAAATATTGTGATATATTTTTTTCTGTTTATTTATTTCAGTAGGTATTTGAACTGTCAATCAATGTTCATTATAAACAGTGCGGCCTCATTTTATCCCCTCCCTCAAGTAATTTTCGAACGGTTTGATTTACAAACATGGTACAAACACCATTTTGAATGGCAACACCCATACTGAGTACGTTGTGAAATTCAAACATATCAAATTAAAAATTTCAAATGGCATGGGATGTCAAATTATACATCTTTGGAAAGATGATTCAAATTTTTTTTTTCTTAAATACATTTTTTGATTATTTATAATCGTTTCGTTTATATTTCGATTGTTTAAATAAATAGTTAGTAAAGTATTTTCTTCTCAAAAATCCTTATTTGTAATTCTGTTGGGATTATCGTAGAAATTATCCTCTACTCCACCCATAGCTGACGTTACGCAAGGAATCAAAATTGTCACTTTTGACAAGAAATATTATAGGATCTGGTATTGCTGATGGTCGGGATATCACAATAAACACTCCCTTCAACAATAGTTCAATATATTCCGCACCTCACACGTCTTACTTCTACAAGTTTCAGTTAAACAATGAATCTTATTCGGACTACTCATAATACTAATACTAGTCACCGGGTGACACATTATGATAAGCGGGTACTGCACGGCCATCCTGACCGGTTGTTGTCCTCAACAGCAACCATGATGGACCTTATCTGTAAGTAAATAGAATATAATTATTAATTCTATTCAAATCTCATTTGCGCCTTCAAAGGGTTCAGGTGTATCCTCAGAGGGCTCATTTTTGCCATCTAAGGACTCATTTGTGCCATCAGAAGGCTCGTTTGTGCCATCAAAGGGCTCTTTTGTGCCATCAAAGGGCTCTTTTGTGCCATCAAAGGGCTCATTATGCCATCAAAGGGCTCATTATGCCATCAAAGGGCTCATTATGCCATCAAAGGGTTCATTTTGCCCTCAAAGGGCTCATTTATATTACCTTAACGATTTTGAAACTTGAAGTGTTTCATGTGTTTCTATGCTACAACCCCTACACCTGAGCCACTGGATCTTCTGTAGGCAGGTCCTCTTTAACCTTATACCTGTCGGAAGAATCTCTGCTCCTATCGTAGCCAAGACATCAGCACTGTGCGGTTTGTTCTTTCCACCTGTCCATTTCCTCTAGGTAAACCTACAGCTATAGTGTATATTTTAACGTCATTTTTCTCCAAAATCTATAAATGCAATACATTCATGTCCGCCAGTATGAAGCGTTTTGTAAAATCTTGAAGCTACTTGGTTTTTTTGAATCACCTCAACATTTTCTACTCTACTATCCTTCAACATTTTTTTTTTCAGATAATTTTTTTTTTTATATATTTTTTTATATACTTGTAGATGAAAATTTGTTTTTATTCAAACAGGGCCCTTTTCTCGAACATGAATTACATATTTTGCTTTTGTGTCTGCACAAAATATGTTTATTATCAACTAATTTTGGCACCGGCTGTTATGATGAGTTGGTGCAGGTATGCGATAGTGCTTTCGCATACACTTTATTTTTGAGGTATACCCCTAATAGATTAGGGTCTCTTATATTTGAGGCCTCTACTGCCGATTTCAAATTGTTATCATTTATAGCACCCATTACTAAGAACACCTTATCGCTATTAGGAAAATTCAATTTAAATTAGTTGATTTTCGCCAAATGGTTGAAATGGAATTCATATAGCGAGCAACCCTCTGTTGGTTTGCGGTTCGCATCTCATAAGCATTTCTGAAACTTTGGAAAGTGGTGCTCAATAATTGCTTCCACTTTACTCTAGAATACTAAGACCACCCTAATTCACATTGTATGAAGCTATCATACCATGTTTTTGCAGTACCTTTCAATTTATTTGTTACCTGATACACTATACTATACACTATACTATTCTTTTATACCTAAAAATTATCAGGACGCAGTAGACAAAATAAATTATGATCTGAACAATATTGTTACCTGGTCATCCGAACATGCTCTAAGTATAAATAGTAAAAAGACTTCTTTTCTAGCTTTTGGCCCAACTAAAGTTCGTTTGCAAATCAACGAAGTAATCCGAATGAATGTTGATGGAGAGCAAATTGAACTAGTAAACAAGGCAAAAACCCTTGGCCTGGCGATTCAAACATCATGTTAAAATTTGCATCCGGAACGCTCATTTAAACATAAAGTCAATTTTTCACAATCGCCATTATCTCTCAGTTGGTTTTAAGAAAAATACTATGCGTGGCTCTGGTATTATCTAAACTCACCAACGGAGATGTAGTTCTTGGCCCCTGTATCGACGCAAACGATTTTAGGAGACTACAAGTCGTTCAAAACTCTTGTATGCGGCTTATTTGTAGTATTAGGAAACGCCAAAGAATTTCCCACAAATTACGAGATATTAACTGACTGAATATGTCGAACAGACGATATCTACACTCTGAATGTCTCTTTCATAAAATCATCAAAAACAAACAAACGCAATACCTGTTTGGAAACATTGTTCACCAAACTGATATCCATTAGGTAAATACTCGATTCAAACATAGAATTACAACACCACAACATCGCACCGAACTGTTCAAACGATCTTTCACGTACCAGTTATCAAAAACACGTAATGAAATTTCCAATGAAATTGAAATGAAATTAAAATCAATAGAAGCCTTCAATTAGGTCTAAAATTGAAATTACTTGCTAATCAAAATCTAAATTTCTCTGATAACTATTGCCAATAAATATATGTATATCATATAATAATATCTGCATGTACATATTGATATTTTTTTTACCTTTTTTTTTCTACTTTTTTTTTACTTCTAACGGTTTGTTACTTGATTATTGTTATGTCTCTTTATTATTTTCTTACTTCGCTTAAGATGAAAAACAGAGACAGTGCTGTCTGCAACCACAGATTGTGCTGTCAACTGATCTTCGGCATTTTTCTATCAACCTGGAGTGCTGTGCTCATATTACTCAAAAATGTATTTAATGTTTACCTGGTTGATAAAAATAAAGACCTTTATTATTATTATCATTATAAAACTGTCTGTCCAACCATATATATTATAGTCATGTTGAACAATTTCTAACCAATCAGACACTTCCATGTGTGTTGGATCAAATTCTGGAATTATACTAGACAACACAGTACCTGAGTTTGGCTGGGCATTGCTGACTTGAGGCATAATATTGGTTCTCCTAGAATGACTTACAGATTCCTTCCTGTTACTTTTATGTCTACGAGATCTCTTATAGCGACTTTGCCTTTCCTCACTGGTATTTGCACTTTGCAGAGCTACTGCTGCTGAATGTTGAATATCGGCGCTTCGATTTTCTTGTGGACTTCGGCATTGTGCAGCACTTTAACACCACTCTTTACACACTGTTCACCACTTCTGATGTAGTAGGATGGTCGGGATATCACAATAAACACTCCCTTCAACAATAGTTCAATATATTCCGCACCTCACACGTCTTACTTCTACAAGTTTCAGTTAAACAATGAATCTTATTCGGACTACTCATAATACTAATACTAGTCACCGGGTGATAAGCGGGTACTGCAGGTATTCTGTATCGTTTCTTATATTTGTACGAAGTGCGTTAAAGTTAGGTACTTTAGTATCGATATCCCCGTGAATTCTGTCTACACCATCACTGGTATTCTACTGTGTGTATATTCCTGCCTAACAACTTCTCAAAGGGTAAACCAAAAAAATGTCCTTTTATATAATTTAATTGTTTGTTAACTTAAAAATGTGTTGCAAACAAATTCTGACAACGGAACCAACGAAAAATGTTTTCTGTTTTAAAAAAAGTAAAATCGTTATCAGAATTTGTTCATTACGAATTGTTGAGTTATTAAGAATTTTTTGTTTACTTTTTGAGTACATATTACGATTTTCAAGAAGGAAATAATTTCCTAAGGAATTATTCAAACTATCGAAATATAAAAAAAACGATTGAGTATAAACAATCAATTTTTTTTAAATCATTGTTGTTTCTCGTCACCATCATGGAAATAAAGAAATTTCTCAAACATTCAAATACTATATTTGTTATATTGTAAAAACAGCAATAATAAAAGATTCGGAAAAAGTAAAGAATATGGGTCCAGCTGGGACTTTGGAAAAATTTTTACAGATGCTCTAAAACACGATAAAATTAATAAAAAAAATTAATTTTGACGCGGAAACACATTTTTCTATTTTATTTTTGATAAAATAAATGTGGAGACTCACTTTCAAGACAAACAAATTCAATTTGTTGAATGGGTTATTTTACCTATTTTTTTCAATGTTATTGAACTGTGTTGTATTGATAACACTTTCTACATATACAGAAGTATCAATTCATTAGCAGAAAAAGCTTCGAATAGTATGGAAAAGGTTAAAAAAGCTACTTTTAATTAATTTATAATTTGTTGACAAGTGAATAAATTAGAACTGCGACGTTGCCAATAGAGATTTCTGATAGTCTAAAGGCATGTTCATACCCTCGCGAATTTCACAATTTTTCTGGGAATAAAATGGCTGTCAGTCATGCCGGACCATTCATTGTTGTCAGCCATTTCATTCGTATAGAAATTGCGAAATTCGCGAGAATATGAACTAGACTCAGTACCGCAAATGTTCTAATCGACCAGACTGATCCGCATGGACCAATTAGAACATGCGTAAATTATTATCCAACTTTAACCCAACCTAACCTAACCTTATGTATACAGAATAACCATTCGAATTTGGATTAATATTCCAAATTAGACAAATCCAGTATACCATCGTTCTGAATAGCCCATGCAAATTGCCATATGAAGTCTGGTCAATTGGAACTCTTGCTCTTATGGCTGATTTCACCAACTGATTCCTACATTTAGGAAATACCTAAATCGGATTGAGGAATACCCAAGTACAATTTGCGTTTCACCACACGTTAAGTAATGCTTAAGAGTGACGGGAAATACCTACGTTAGGTATTTCCTATCACTTTTAAGCATTACTTAACGCTTGGTGAAACGCAAATTGCAGATGGACATTCCTAAATTCGATATAGGTATTTCATAACTTTAGGAATTAGTTGGTGAAATCGGTCATTAGACTCCGATAAAAAAACACAAGTTCTTAATTTTTTCCATCCTTGTTGCTAGGGGATTCGCCTTGTGATTGGTCCCTATAATGGCGGGAATTTTAAATGTCAAGACTCGTTATCATCATAGTGAACAATGACAGAGCGCGTTCTCTGGCAATAGAGATGGAAAAATTTATAACTTTTCTCTATTTTCAATAAACGCACAACATTCATTGTCGATTCAAAGAAAGACATTGATAATGATTAGTTTTTGTTTTTTAGCAGGAATATGCGATTTTGTTGGTATCTGGATTGTTATGAAAAATATTTTAGGGTGTGAAATTTCTTTAGATCAAATTATTTGTGGCGAATTTTTAAATGTCTCACAGAAAATGGCATATAACGGGCCAATAAATATATAGGAAATTAATGTGTTGAGATGAAAATAAAAGGGTTTGGAATAGGGGAAGAATGCGCACAATTTCATTACAGGTTTACTTCATATATTCATATCTTCCCCAATCTATAATCTGATTTGAAATAGGAGCTATTATATAAAATAGACCTTGTGCGAGCGAAGCGAGCACGTTCGGCCGACATTTCGCAAATCCACGCGCGCGGATTTGCGAAATTTCGGCCGAACGCGCGGCTTTTCCTAACTGGTCAACAATTATGTCAATTCATCTTACTCGAACCTATGATATAATTTTAAATGAGAACTATGACATAAAATAGACAATGCGAGCGAAGCGAGCGCGTTCGGCCGAACGCACTGGTTTTCCTAACTGGTCAAAATTTTGTAAATTCCACAAACCAATGTTACAATTTGAAATGAGAACTATAAAACAAAATAGACCATATGCGAGCGAAGTGAGCGCGTTCGGCCGACATTTCGCAAACCAGCGCGCGCGGATTTGCGAAATGTCGGCCGAACGCGCGGATTTTCCTAAATAGTCAACAATTCTGTCAATTCCACAAACCTATGTTACAATTTGAAATGAGAACTATAACTCAAAATAGACCATGCGAGTGAAAAAAAGTGGAAATGAACAGAATTAAACGAAACTGCTAGTCGCTTCAAGCATGACAAAATGATGCAACTATAGAAACAAAAAATGTTGTCATCTCGCTAAAATAGACTGCAAATACAAGGTATTTATTTTTTAATAGAGATTCCTTGTTACAAGTGCTTTGCAGATGAATTTTAAGGCAAACAACGTTCCTCTCAAAAATGAAATTGACTTGTTTGAGCTTTTTTCAATCGACTCCACCTACCAAAATATCTGACTCAGTGATTCACCCCGTATGTACACCAAATTCTACTCGGCAAACGCGCTATAACGACGCTGCATTCAACTATTATTATTCTTGGTGGAGGAGACAGAACAAACTATGAAACAGCGCTCGAGTATTATTCCTAATTGCCAATTTGTTTACCTTCGCGAGAACTCAGATGCAGTTTACAAAACATTCTGTTTCATGATGCAAGTTGCGAAATGTTATGGAACTGTAGCCGATTACCGAGGCGGAAGAAAAATAACAGTTTCAAAGGACAGAAAAATGCGTGAACTGCTTTTGTCTATTATTAACTTCGTTTCAATAGGAGACAGCATGTATTGAATGAGTGAAATTGATATCCTGTACACCAGCTAAATTTTGTTCGTGGCCCCCTATTCACAACCTCCCAAAAGAAATATCTGAATTTGTTCGATTGTTCGATAGCCATGAATATTTACTTTTCGAATCATGGAGAAAAACATGTAAACAACAGTTTTTGCCTGAATACTCTTTCCATTTCTCTCTCTCTGAGTGGCTATCATATCGTATCTGGTCTCAACCCAAATTATCCTACATTTATGATTTAACAAACACAGAGTGAAAATAGGAGTCCACGTCAGCGGAGAAAAAACTGTAACCTGTGGTGTACCCCAGGGATCGGTACTAGGCCCACTCCTATTCAACATGTATCTCAACAACCTTTTTTGATTGAGAGCCACTCAGAAATAATCAGTTTTGCTGATGACACCGTTCTGATTTGTGAAGTCGATAACTGGTTCACTCTGAAAAAGAAGCTTGAACAAGACTTGGTTCAAATGAAATTATGGTTTGACTTCAGGCTCTTATCTATTAACTTCAGCAAAACTTTTTACCTACCTTTCATTTTCTTCCAGAATTCTAAATCGCAATATCTGATACGGCCGTCAAAAATCCTACAAAAAAAAATGAAATACCTTGGTATCGTTCTTGATAGTCATCTCCGATGGGACCAATACATAAATACAAAAAACTACGCTACGTACTATATAAATTCAAATAAATATCATGTATTTTGAATCATAGGCAGAAAACAATATTGTATAAAAGTTTAGTTGAGTCCCATTTGAACTATGGCATAATCGGATGGGGTGGTTTGTCTAAAACCCACCTTCGTTCACTTGAAGTGATCCAAAAGCGATTCCTCAGATGCATTCTAATACGACTACGACTACTCGAGCGGCCTTCTCTACATCGAATCTGATATTTTTGATCCGAGACAGCTGTATTACAGTTGCGTGATTAGCACACAGCACAAACACAGGGGAGAATTGCATATACCCTACCATAATCATGACACCCGATGTAAAAGACAGATTGTGGTACCACGGATGCACAAATCTGCTGGTCAACGAAATTATAGATATTTAGAACCAAAGCTCTACAGCACCCTTTCTGACTACATTAGAAAGGAGACAAACACAAAACTATTTAAAATACAGCTAAAATGCCATGTCCGAAGTTTACCTCGAATATAGCAGTAAATCAACTGATAGAAAACTAATCTTTTCACAATAGTTCAAATTTTCCAGAACTGCCTGTCAATTCTCCACAGATCTTTTATTTCATACCCATTCAGATAAATAATATTAACGTCACCATACAATCATTTTAATTATAATTTTTTATGATACAAGCCTTTCACACTTTTCACTTGAATTCTTCAAGCACTTCTAATAACCATATTGTTTTGTTTTACCGTGGCACATGTCATCTATTTACATTATCGTTTGTATTCGTGTGTGTGTTTTTTTAGTGTTATGTTAGAGTATGATTATATATCTCCTATTCCAGAATAATTTGGATTTTTTTTTAATATGTTTCTATGCTGTTTCAACAGACATTGTACACTTAGTGATGTATAATCTTTTCAGTGTATATTCATTTTATTGTTCGTTCCTTTCTTACAGACAAGCAGATTATTCTGCTTCGTAAGATGTACGAATTTATTCACTCCACACCATCATGTAAAATCTGAAATTTGAGGTTAATTATTGAGTGAATAAATATTATTATTATTAACATTATGTTATAACGGTGCACATCTTCAAGAGTTATAGGGAAGATTGGTGTCAATGTACATCTATATGACAGACCTAATTGACAAGTGATAGTAAAAGCAGTGCAAAATTGTTAGGAATAACAATTGATGACAAATTAAATTGGAAAAAGTCATATCGATGATCTGAGTAACAAATTATCTAGCACGATATTTCCGTTACGACAACTGAAAAGTATTACTAATATTTCTACAGTCAGAACAGTTTACTTTTCCATGTTCCACTCCAGAATGAGCTATGGAATCACCCTTTGGGCAACTCAACATACGCCAAGAAAATGTTCGTACTTCAGAAAAAGGTAATACGACTGATTGCTACTGCTGATTATCGTGAACATTGCAAACCAATCTTCATAAGGTTTGGGGTATTGTCCCTTCCCTCACTGTATATTTTTCAAACACCCTTGACACAAAAATGTTCAGAGCTTCACCCTTCAATCAGATATTCATAATTATCACACAAGTTACTCATATTCAAACACCACTCTACTCGTATAGATTAGTCAAATCCCAAAAAAATTCATTATATATCCAGTTATACAGAGTGAGTCAACAAGATTCCCGTGGTCGATTTTCCGTTGTGAATCACTATTTCGATTTTTTATATTTTGTTTGCCAAACGGACCATTTAAGACTTCACCATTTCGACAATCGATTCCCAAATTATCTCCACTAAATATTTCGAAACGTGAAATAGGAGATTTTTCAAAAAAATGTCTGCAAAATAGATATTTTTCAGATAACTCGGCAACGCCTCAACGGAATCCAAAATTGAAGAAATCATTCAGCACCCAATGAAACAGCGGATCGGAATATATGAAAATATACTGGGTGTTCCATTTGAAAAAGACCAACTTTGGTCAGCCAAGAATAATTTTGGAAGATAGTCTTAAATGGTCCGTTTTGCAAAAAAATATAAGAAATCGAAATAGTAATTCACAACGGAGCAATCTACCACGGGAATCTTGTTGATTCACTCTGTATAATGTTCTGCCGGACCTATTGAAATCCTTTTGGGTAATCGTAAATTCAAATCTATTGTAAAAAAATATCTTCTTCAAAACTGTTTTTATTCCATTGATGAATATTTGTCAACAATCTCTGATTTGAGTGATTTATAGCAACAGGGTTCTGATTCCTCCAGTTCTGCATATTGTCAGTCACACACCTTCATGATTTGTTATTTTCAAAATTTATACTTATATATACTATATATTTATACTATACTTTTAATTATGTTAGATATATACTATAATTGTATTATTTTTTATATTGTTTTATACACACTCACGTATACAAGTAAGGTTTTAGCCTATTCTGACCTCCGAATTCTGACCTGCCACCAATATATGTTTGTATATAATGTAGTCAAATAAAGCTCTATCTATCTATGCACATTGAAACTAACTATATCCCTTTTCAGTCAGGCAATAAGTTTTTACTAATCACTGAATAAATTACTGAATAAATAAATTTAAACAAATAAATGGTTAACCCGGTATCATCAACCTACCTACTTGTCGGAGATTTTCACTCGTTGTTTATTAAACAAGTCAGTTTGCCCATTTCTCACCCTACATTTTTTTAATATGTTTGACAACTTGACCCCTATCAGTGACTACTTTTGCACCAACTTAGCTGACTGGGGCCTGGGATTCACACATCGACAATAATTTTTCATTAAACAAAATTACAACTTTCAATATCTGTATGCACCACCGTTTGTGCGTATATAATGCACCAGTAGAAGTGTCGAAGCGAACCCCATTCATTAATGGAATGAATTTCAATCGATTTTGTCCATATCAAATATCAAAGCACTTTTTCGGCACCAGCTCTCTTACTATCACAACTGAATGACTCCACCCAGTATACCTTCCCAAAGAAAACAATGGTATATTCAATTCTTTATGTTCTTTCCCAATCCAATTGATGAAATTGAAAAAAACTCCATTCAGACTGGTCAAATATCGATTCTCCCCTTTGTTACGTTCTTTGTAAGGAAGAATGAATGATAAAATCGCATTTTTCGAAAGGCAGTTCACTGGGTCTACAACAAAAAGAATCGGTTGGAAATTGAGAGCTGACAAGGAAATGACTATCTCTTCCACAAAGAGACTTGTTGCTTGGGACAATGCTTGTCTTCGCTTTTCGGGAGAAATTGGTTGAATATTCATGAACAAGTGCGGCCAGTGGTGGAACGCATTTTATTTCAGAGTGAGTGCAGGGTCATTCGGAACGAGCTTTCAGTAGAGGTTATATCATATTAGCTTTAACATCTGAAATATTATCAGGGCTTATGAAAACAAACGGAGTCTATGCGTTTTCAAGACCTATCGACAGCGTTCGATACCGTCGACCACCAATGGCTTCCACAAACAATGGAAGAAAATGTCGTAAGGGGTACTCCCTTGAAACTTCTCAGGAGATACCTCACGAACAGAGCCCAAACTGTGAGAATAAATAACATTTTGAGCAGTCCAGTGAAGTATTTAGGGGTAATTATTATAATTTTTTTTTATTCAGTGTTCAAAGTGGCATCGATTTCTAGGACTATTAGCCACTATATTATGATTGGAAGAACATCAGAGTTATCCAATGAGTATTACAATTTGTTGATCAAACCAGAGATTTTGCAGAAGATGAGGAGAGCTTCAATGGATTTTGAGTCAGTGAAATATCATTTTGGACTCCTGCTTGGTTGGGGAATATATTATACAATCGACATGATTCTATAATATGTTTCACAGTTAGCGGAACTTGACATGCTTCACATAGAGGTTGATCCAGATTCGAGAGTAGATAGGAATGCGTTAGCTTCGTGTGTCCAATTCTTAACCTTGTGATTACACTTGATCCCTTCTCGAAATATTCACAGGTAGCGGCCACTTTTCAATTGAAGGTTTAATGCTCTTCAATTTCTGTGATTCTCCATTCCATTGTTGTTGCCAAAGGTTGATACATTTCTCTTTTATGGCATATTTGAGATCTTGAGGTCTTATCGGAATCGTATCTGAAGGAGAAGAGCAGGCTTCCTGGGCTGCTCTATCAGCCCTTTCTTTACCCACAATTCCTACATGACGGGGGCACCAGACAAATATCACGAGTGCGTTTTCTAGTAGAATACTATGCCTGAGTGCAACTATTTGTTTAATCAGAGGATCTTCCGAAAAGTTATTCTTCAGGCCACCGAGAGAACTGAGTAAATCTGAACAAATCAAAAACCTTTGGCAACTTATTGAATTTGCCAATAATAGCGCTTGATATATGGCATATAGTTCTGCTGTTTAAACACAAGCAGCACTATGAAGGTTCCAAGAATGGGTTTCTTCGTTGAAATGTATGGCACATGCTGTTCCTACTTTATTCTTAGATTTATCGGTTTAGATAAAGAGAGCGCCAAAATATTGTTCTAATATTTCTCTGTGATGAATTTTGATCATATGAGGATTTGTTTCTCGTTCAGCTAATCTCTGATTACCTCAGCTGGATGTACTATCTACGGGGGTTCTTCGCAAAAGTACTTCGGAGACACTGAAGGGAAGTCGACATTGCAGACATTCTGAGCCTTTCCTATTGTTGTTGCTGGAGTTTCAATTGTGGTCCTGCCGATGGCATTCAAGTTCAAATTTCCAAAAAGAATATCTACAGGCATCACACCAGTGTCAACCTGCAAACTTGCTGCAGGGCTTGTTCTAAATGCTCCAGAAGCATACCTTAATCCACAGGTCAACAGCCTATCGAGCTGTTTCATACATGATCTGGAGGCTGATGCGTAAGCAATTGCACCATAATCCACTCTGGTTTGTATAAGAGCTTTATATATGGTAATTATGACATTCTTGTTCGCTCCCCATCGTATATGTGACATACAATTCAGGACATTTAGGGACTTTCTACATCTCACCATAAGGTCGTCAATATGGGCGCGCCAAGTTAGTCTCTTATCAAAAGTAATGCCAAGGAATTTGGTGGTTTCGTTGAAATTTATTGGAATGTCCACCATCTCATGTTGTACTGAGTAACACGTCTTGTAGACTTGGTAAACTGTAATCCAGTCGTTTTCTGTTTCGAAAAACGGTACCCTCTCATGCTTGCAGTATCCACGACGGTATTTATCGCACTTTGGAGACGTATCTGCAAGATTTGAAATGAACAACTCGTAAAAGATATAACAAGGTCATCCACATATAAACACATATCAATGGGGAATGTTAAACTCAGCGCTATATCATTAATAGCTATAGCAAACAAAGTTACACTAAGGGTGTGGTATACCATTCTGAAGATAACGTACTGTGGATTTTGCGATCTCAATTTCTACCTGGAATTTTCTGTCTGTAATTATTGATTCACATCTCAAATGGAATGAACACATAAACTATATTTGCAAAAAGTTGCAAATAAATTCAAAACCTTAAGAGAAGTATAGTCACCTACATTGTGGTACAGCATGTTGGGGTGGAGCCTTTCGAACACACCTTCGTCCTCTTGAAGTTCTACAAAACAAGTTTCTGAAATTGATATTTTCGAAAAGTTTATGCACGCTTTCCAACAGATAATTTGCTTTGTGAAGCCGGTGTTTTTGATATTCGTCAACTCTTTCATTACAATGTCATTTTAACATAGAAGAAAAGTTATTTTTTACCGTCCCGCTATTATAAATCGGAAGAAAAAATCACCATGTAATTCCATTATCACAAAAATCACTTTTGCAGTAATCCTACACTTACGTAGCCCCAGAATTATTCAACATATTTCACCATTTCAAAAAGTCATTGAGACAATTATATTCGGCCAGCCAAGACAAATAATTTCTGATTTCATTGACAAAAAATATATTTGAAACAGAGTTTCACTATTTATTCGGATTTTATTCAATAAAAGTTATACTTTCAAATCACTTATTTTATTTCAATGTTTGAACTCTTCCCATTGTTATCATCAATATGTGAAGTCGATGTATGTATTAGTATATTCTTATGCCAAAAAAAGATCTCGAAAAAATCACTGTTTTCGATTTCAGAAAGATATTCAAAATTTTGTATATGGACCTAAAATTTAATTGTCAACAACTTCTTCAAATAAGTTTTTTGATATCTTTGAAAAATACACTTTTTGTCCAATCATTATGAATATTTCAAAATTGGTGATCATGTGTGACATTTGTAAATATCGATTTTTAGGTTTTCCGATATGCAGGAACGATCTCATAGAAAGTTTTTTTTTTATAACTGTTATAACATTTTGGCCATTTTGGACACACCCTATACAGGGTGCAGGTACTTCGAGCTCCACCATGGGGATCTCAGTTATTATAAGAGATACGAGGCAAAGTTGGGCGTTTACATGCTGAACAATTATCTAAAAGAATTTTTTTTTTTGTTTTCAAATTATTGGCAAAAAAAACGGAAATTTGTAATTTTCGTTTTTATTTTTTCAAGCGAAAACCAACAGAACTAGACGTTTTTAACTAGAACGTTCTTGAGGAACTTTTTACAAGGAATCTAAATCTATCATCGATTTTCCATGGCGTTTTTGATGCCAGTGTTACAACAATTGACTTTGGTTTTTCTGATTGGATTTTTGCCTTTTTTTAAACGTTTTTTTCTGATTACAACGATGTATCACACAATATAATCAAAATTAGGAAAAAAAGGATTCTAAATCTGTCATCTATTTTCCAAGGCGTTCTTGATACCAGAGTTACAACAATAAACTTTGGTTTTTCTTATGAGCGACATATTGGATTTTTGCTTTTTAAAAAATAATTTTTTCACTGATTACAACGATCTATCCCACAATATGATCGAATCTTACATGCTAATCAAAATTAGGAAAAAATCGTTTTTGCGAAGAGTCCTTTGGAAAGAACGCCAACAATTTTGTTTAACAAAATAAATCTTGATAGTTCAATTGAATTTCGATCTGGAACGTTCACATTTCCATCAAGCTTACCTACTCAAAAAATAATATTTTGAATTAGGATCGACATGATAAGTTAGAAGTTTATTCTTTGCAAAACAAAACAACATTTGAACATTTGAAAATAGCATTAGAACTTGAAAGAATTCAAAAGTTTTGCTGGAATATTCAACTGAACTGTCAAAATTTAGATTGTTAAACAAAATTGTTGGCGTTCTTTCCAAAGCACTCTTCGCAAAAACGATTTTTTCCAAATTTTGATCCGCATGTAAGATTCGATCATATTGTGTGATACATCGTTGTAATCAGAAAAAATATTACTTTTTAAAAAGGCAAAAATTCAATATGGCGCTCAAAAAAACCAAAGTTCATTGTTGTAACTCTGGCATCAAGAACGCCTTGGAAAATACGATGATAGATTTAGAATCCTTTTTTACCCTAATTTTGATCATATTGTGTGATACATCGTTGTAAGCAGAAAAAAACCTTTTAAAAAAGGCAAAAATCCAATAGGGCGCTCATAAGAAAAACCAAAGTTGATTATTGTAACTCTAGCATCAAGAACGCCTTGGAAAATACGATGATAGATTTAGATTCCTTGTAAAAAAGTGCATCAAAAACGTTCTAGTTAAAAACGTCTAGTTCTTTTGGTTTTAGCTTGAAAAAAATAAAAACGAAAATTACAAATTTCCGTTTTTTTCCAATAATTTAAAAACTAAAAATGACACATCAAATTTTCTTTCAGATGATTGTTCAGCATGAAAACGCCCAACTTTGCCCTAATTCAACCGACCTCCTATCTCTTATAATAACTGAGATCCCCATGGTGGAGCTCGAAATACGGGCACCCGGTATATTTTATAATATACATCTTTTGTATTTTTTCATTGTTTTTGAGTAATGACTCACATGAGACATGAACAGGTGTCCATCAATCCATAATGTGGTGTAGCAAAAAACAATTCACGCCCCTAGAAGGGGTCAGGCACTGTCACTGGGTCCACACCAAGGCTCCAAGTATAACCGCCCCAACGAAATGGAATAACTGATACAATGTGTCCCTACCGACTTTCCTGTTGTAATTAACCCAATTTCAACGGAAAAACTTTCCGTTTTCTATTCCACCTCAAGCAATTTAATCCCTGCTGATCTGTCAGTATTTTTCCTTTGTGTGGGGATTATGTAGGATTTGTTTCGGGCCGAGAATTCGTAGAAATTTAGAGGCGGGATTTTCTTTCGAATCCGTATTCAACGATAGTTATTTCTGTGACTTGGACAGAATGTATACGTACGATAATCAATGGAAATTCTCCAACGCGTAGTTTACTCTCCATAGTCGATTTCGGATGGATTTCAATTACATGTAAAGATAACTATGATTCGAAATTGTTCAAAATTTGATTTAATTATGGCAACCCACGTAGTTGTAAGCGAAATCTGGCCCTTCTGGCCGTAAATCCATTCCTTCAGGGTTAGATAGCGCTGTACGTCTTTGGTAAAGATACAAGATGTGGGTATGCGATATCGAATATCTGATGGACAAAAATTGGATACGCCTCCTCCAACGAATATGCTAGTTCCAATAAGCAGAAAGGCCGTATCTTTCGGATACGTAGGAACTGCAATAAACAGTTTCTTGTGCCTGTTTTCAAACGAGACAATCTCCTCTTCTGCCGAAGTACATTGTTGGATTGTGGTATGACGTTGCACTAGTTGTCTAGGATGAAGAGGGATTAATGTGCTCGAAACGGAAGTCGTACCTAATTCGCATGTCATCTGTTGGTTTAGACATGGCTTCTAGGGTAATATGTTCTTAAATCTTCAGATGTCCGATCTTCCTTCTTATAAATTTACTGGCTCATTCTGAAGGCACTGGCTGCAATGTTGGAAGGTGTAGTGCTGCAGTAGAGCACGTAAATATCGCCCCTGTGATTCCCAGACAAGCTAGCCGATGTACTTTTTGCAGCTTGACTCATTAAGTGTATTCATACATTTGATAACGACTGTAGATTTTAACAGTTGAAACGTCGTGATTAAAAATTGCAGAGAATTGAATTTTTCTTTTTTCTTTATTATTTTTTCTTTGTTCTTTTTTAGACAATGAAATTCCAGAATAACCTTACTCAAAGTGAAACATTGTCAACCACTTTCAAACAAATGCCGAACATTGTTGCACCTCTGGCCATGGATTTAATGATCGTTTGATACGACTAGTAGATTATTTTTGGTTTCAGGCCACATGTCTTACTAAACTCTGAGGTATGTCCAGCTTGCCGCTATACCCCAGGAAATAATTTGGTTGATTTGGCTGCTCCATGTTAGTTTTTGGTCGATTGTGACGCCCAGTTATTTCCCCTTTCTGCAAAATGTCAGATGGGTTCCTTCAGAGTTGGGGCTTTAAGCTCGTACTTTCGCCTCCTTGCGAACAGAACCAGCACTGTTTTGCTGGGATTGATATTTAGTTCCTCCATTGTAATAACTACTATATAAAAATCATTCTTGAAAATAGAATATTTCAAGCAATAACACCTATAAACTGAGGTCTCACATCTAGTGTAACAATTTCAACATGATTGAGAATGTATGTGCCTACCTTCAATAAATTATTTCACAAGTAGGCTGGTGCCAAAACCAATTTCAAACTCTTAAAATTAAAAAAAAGTAGCAGGCAAGGAGCAAGAAAATATGTTGGTTCAAACTTCAAGGGGAAAAAAATTGAACATGAAAACCCTCAAAATGGTGAAATGGGGATGCAGTTCAGGGGTTGATAACGGCGTTTTGCGATTTGCGATGTAACGTGACCTCTTAGCGGAAAATGTTCAAAAGCAAAGATATGGATAATGAAAAGATCAAAAACTTTTGTATTCAACACTTCGACTTCGACATAACCTCAAATTTACCGTCAAAATGGAAAAAACGGTTTTTCAGTATTTAATTTTTTTCTCGCGTATAAATGATTTAATTTACATAAAAATTCGTAGTCTTATGTATTTTTTGGTGTAGAAGGAGCCTGATTTTTTCTCAAGTCAGAAGACTACTAGTTTGCGATTTATGTATATTTTTCAATGGGTGCAAATGTTTTCGATTTTTTCATCATCTGCAACTTTTCCAGTGAACCGCTTGCGGTATACAGAGTGTGTCAAATTCGATCCTCGCTATTGGGATCTAGGAATGAATGAGAGATACGAGAGATACGAAGATGGTCAAATTGGGGCAAAGTTGCGCATTTATCTGACTAATAATATGCCGTTGAGAAATTTCTGAAATTCCGAGTATATCAGGAGATATCAGGAAAAACAGAAATTTCGGAAAATGGTGTTAATTTTTTTCTGGCTTTATTTTTCGAAGGATTCGAAAATAAATTGCACTTCTACATTGCCACTTTTTCCCTTCTACATTGCCTTCTACATTGCCACTTTTTCCCTGCTTCAGATTTGCTATCCGACGTTTCGTCTTCCGGCCACTATCATCAATTTTATTTTTTCTTATGGACGCTACATTGGATTCTTTCCGTTTTGAATAGAACTAGATTTAAACTTTTCAATGATGTATCATAAGTTATCATTCTTTTTCGAAAAATTGAAGATATTTAAAAAAAATTATTCTTGTCATAATAGGCTTCGACTTTGATGTTTCTAAATTTGACTTTAAATGACATTTTGTAACTGTACAAGTCATTGAATTTTTGGCAAAAATGCCTTTCACGAATGCAGAAAAAAGATATATAATAATAATAATAATAATAAGACGTTTATTAATCCAAATTCTCAAAAAAAAAAAACAAAATAAAAATCCAGTAATATCCGAAACGTGAATTTGAGATTAAAAGGCTTATAAATTCAGCTTTCTGATGCAAAATCAGGTGCTGTTGAAGCCTAGTGAAAACTAAAATCTTAAAACTAAATAACAAAACACATTCAAAATAATTCAACAGAATGCAAAAAAAATCTTAAAATATCAATATTGGGAAAGCCTTTCTTTCATTACATTTTTGAACGATACAATCGATTTTGAGAAGTCAGTGATTCGAAATTTGTTGAGTAGTTTCGCTGAGGAGTAGGTAAACGAGCGTTTAAAGATTTCTTTTCTGTGAGAGGGTATGGTTATAATTTCTCTTCTCCGAATATTCAAGTTGTGCACGTGACTTCTGAAAATTATTTTTCTATATAAATATGGTGGACGTTTAACTTTTATAATTTAATAGTAGAGGATAGTTGCATGAAGTATTCTACGATTATACATGTTCAGCCATTTGATTTCAGGCAGTTTGTAACTTATTCTTTGTCTTCGTCTGAGACCGAATATTAAACGCAGACAGGAGTTCTGTAGTTTTTGCACTCGCCTAGCATCATGACTGTCCAAAAATGGTCCATATATAGTATCGCAAAAATTCATATGCGAGAGGACTATTGAGTCACATAACATTTTTTTGGTGTTTTTATTCAGGAATTTTGGATGTGGGTAAATTAATAATTTTAAGTTAGCGTAACCGATTCTCAACTTTGGAGTTTTTAAATGGTATACGTTCATTATCTAGATGAATATACAGACTAGCTTCCAATTTTTCCTTTATTTTTTCATTACAAAAAAGTAAAGCCATAGATTTTTGTGGATTTAGTTTGAGTAAATGTCGGCTGGATATCTCTAATAGCTTCTGTAAGTCATCGTTGATATTTTCATTTGCTTGTGCTACATCTGGAGGGTTGAAGGAAAAGTATAGTTGGGTGTCGTCCGTGTAAGCCCGATTCGAAAAACCAATGTGATCTAAAATTGTTAATAAAATTTTATGATTCAACATATCAAACGCTTTGGTGTAGTCTAAGAGTATCAAAACAGTTGCCTTATTCACATCAGTTCCTCTCAAGACATCGTCTGTGACATCAGCAAGTGCAGTATCACAACTGTATCCCGGTCGAAAACCAGATTGTTTTTCAGGTATGAAACAGATTTATCACAAATACCATAGAAACAGTGTAAGGACATCGTAAATGTATTTTAACTTGTATCCCGAAAGACGACAACCACATTGAACTATGTTCAAGTATTAGATCAAAATCTCACCGAGTTTGGTTCATTTGAAAAGCCAATGAAAAAATACGGAGAGAGAATCAACGATCAAAATTTGATAAATGAAGTGTGTATGAGGTAAATTAAACAATTGTGTCTTTTTCAATGAAAATAGGACTTTAATCAAACAACAATAATTGACTAAACTGTAAAGACTGAGAGGTCACGTTTCGCCTCAAATCGCAAAAAACCGTTTTCAACCCCCAAACTGCATCCCCATTTCACCATTTTGTGTTTAAATATTTTTTCCCTCAAAGTTGGAACCTCTACAACATTTCTCATCAGATCCTTGCCTGTTACTTTTTTTTACAAAAATTATAGGCACCAGTCTAAAGAGTATATCACATGTTAAGAAAAAAAATTAATACAAGCGTACCGAAGAGATCAAAGAAAAAAATTGTAGTTTAGGATTCCCTAGAATTATTCGATTATAATGTCAATTGGCTGCAGAAAAAAAATTAAAGATTGGAATCAAACAAAAACGTGTTGAACAGAATGCAGTTCAGGCCTCCATAGAATCAATCAATAAAGTTTCTCAAATCAAATTCTTTGAAGACGTCCTTTTGATTTGATTTCAAAGTTCGCTTTCAGCTGGCACAATTACTGTGATCAATTCATTGCAGACAAGTATTCGACATTGTCGACGTAGGCGCCAATTTTATCTCTTTAATGGGAGCGACTCGGCAAGAGAACTTTGTTAGACTCTCAAATAGAATTAACACTAACGCAATTTGAAATGTGCCTAACTAAACTAGCACGAAAAATTCGGTTAGCTGAGAAGTGTCTGCTTGCAGAAGGAATATTTACGATTCATCAACTAGCACGAAATGTTGGAAAAGAGTAAAATCATCCCAGGCGGCTACAAATTTTCAGGAAACTTCGCAGTACTAATATTTTTACCCATTCAACAAACGTTTGAACAACTTACCATATTTTTGTTGGCTTTACTTTGTTAGAAATGTATTTTTCCAAATAGAATTTGTTTTTTGTGGCAAATTAATTTTTTTTCAGAACTATTTCATAGCTATAAAATGCTGTTCTGAACAACTTTTCTGAATAACATTTTTCGATATCGTTTCAAACAAGTGTGTTTTGAGAAATAATTTTAACATTTTTTGAATTTCCCACCAAACACGAAAAGACGAACGGCACTGCACAACGTCTTTTGGGGTTCCTTTTGATACAGAAGCACATATCGGTATTCGTCAAAATCCATTTTTAATAAGAAAATATTACAAAAAAGGAAAGTAATCAAACCTTTGTTGATGCATTTTTGGGATAAAAAAAAATAACAGCATGAGACCTAGAAGAGACTAGAAGAGTATCAAAATATTGTTCGAATGACGGTAAAAATAAATTTTAGTCGAAAAAATGGAGAAGGGTGGAACGAGGTGAACTTTTAGGAGTTTAAAGTGATATTTCACGGTTTTTCGCGATTGACAACGAAAGCTGACCTCCTATCAAAAAAAGTTGGCAAAGTTGTTGAAAATAAAAAGATCTACAACTTTTGTATCAAATATTTTTCTACATTACCTCAAATTTTCCGGGAAAATCGGAAATAGTAATTTTTCAGTTTTAAATTTTTTTTCACGAAATTTGGTGGAAATATAACGTAATATGTTTCAAGTGAGCTATAATTTTTTTGTAGCGAAATACATATTTTTCTTTTTTTTTTTTTTTTCGATAAATTCCGAAAAAAGACCTCATTTTCAACTGAAAAGTATCACCGGTAAAGTTTGTCTTTTCAAGCATGCCAGTTGCTATTTTTTCCGAAGAAGCGTCTACTTTTAGAATAAGTAATAAAAGAGTAGCACTACTGTGGAATTTTTTTCCAGAAAAAGTTAAGAAATTGTCGCAGTCCAGGGTGACGGGTGAGTTGTAATCAAATAACGGATACAGCATCTAATAAGTAACCATAACCATATATTCACACATGTTACATAATAAAAAACACTAAACAATTAAACGTAGATACAGTTGCTAAAGAATGACTCTCAACAAGCTCGACCAGATAAAAGCCAGTCGAGGAGCTGGAAAGACGGAGAACATCGCGGCTTGAAAACTGAATACTATCTTGTCTCATCTTTCAAAGTGTCCTGTTTTCATTGCAGGCCAGAAATAATGAAAAAACCCAGCCTACGTCATTCCAAAATTCCCAAATGGTCCGTCCGGCTTACGGAAGGGTCCTCATAAAACTAATTGGCTGGCCAGGTTTCGCATCGTAGGTAATCCGTTTACCAGAAATCTAACTATAATTCCAAGTTCTGAAACTATTTTACCGGATTTGAATATTTTCCCATTCAATTTAAGAAGGAAAAAGAAATAAATATAAAATATTTAGAAAAGTTGTTAGGACAAATTGGAATTCAATACATGAGGCAGAAGATCCTATAAATGCATTTCAAGAACTTGTCACTAAAATATTCAACAAATCATTTCCATTGCGATTGCTAAGGAAAAAAATCTAAACCTTGGGTAACGAAAGAACTCATCAAACAATCTACGATGCCTACACACAATCAGGAAATTTTGTAGCGATAATGAGTTTTTTTATAGCATATTTTAATAAGTATCGTAGTGTCTACAAACGGACGATCAAATTAGCTAAAGATAAGTATTATAACGAAAGAATACATACAGCAGACAACAAACAAAAAGAAATATGGAATATAGTAAACGATCTTAGAGGAAAAAATAAACGTATCCATCCAGAAATAAATGTAGATCTCAATTTGTTGAACGAATATTACTGCTCAATTGCAAATCAATTAACTCAAGACATACTTTCAGCAGGAAATCCCCTTGACAACGTACACAAGGTAGTTTCTCCAATGAATTATTTATTCCTCCACGAAACAGACTTATATGAACTGAAGTCAGTAATAAATGAAATAAAAAATAAAAATTCTTCGGGTGAAGACAATTTGTCACCTAAGTTGTTTTCACAATTATCAGATGAAGCTCTAAACACCTATAAATAATTCTTTTGCGATAGGTGTATTTCCTTCTAGCTTGAAGACCGCAGTAGTAATACCTTTGCATAAAGGAGGTGCGACTGATGATCCTGGTAACTACAGACCGATTTCACTGCTGTCAACACTTTCTAAAATCATCGAAAAGTTAGTCAAACGTCAACACTTTCTAAAATCATCGAAAAGTTAGTCAAACGTAGAATAGTGGGCTTTTTAAAAATACATAATATACTAGCTCAAGAACAGTTCGGTTTTCAAAATGAAAAAAACACTAATGACGCCATATTCAACTTCCTAGAAAAAGTCTACATAAGTCTAAATGAAAAGGAAGCGGCTGCGGCAGTGTTTCTTGATCTCTCCAAGGCTTTTGACTGCGTGAGTCAGAAGCTCTCCCTCTATGGTTTTCGAGGTACAATTTTGGAATGGGTCAGATCATATCTTACTGATAGGGACCAAAAAATATCATTGGGTAAAAATACTTCTGCGAAGGGAAAGATTGTACGTGGAGTCCCACGCTTAAAATCCCACGCTTAAAATTGAGAAAAACCTACAAGTCTCTCTGAATTATAATATTCTCAATATTTTCAATGATTTTCAATTTATACAGACTTCTCAAAGGCCTTCGACACTGACATGCTGGATGTATTCGATTTAGATGAATCACTCTTGTCATTTTTTGACTCCTATCTCACAGACAGAAAATTATATGTTGCACATGAGGTCCCAAATCATTCACCTTCACAGCCTGTAGCGGTGCACCCCCGGGAAGTGTATTAGCCCCATGCTTTTTTTCCATATTCATAAAAGATATATGCGAAGAATTTTTGAGCTCCATAACGTTATTCGCAGAGGACCTGAAATTATTCCGACTCATTTCTTCATTGGATGACTGCCTAGTACTTCAGAAGGACATTGATTTATTATACAATTGGTGCAAAGTTAATAAGCTACCTCTAAACATACAAATGTAAACACATGACCTCCAGCTAAAAGCAAGTATTACTCTTTATCCTTACAGTAAACAGTCATGTTGTAAAGGGAAAACTTGAACCAATAAATGACTCCTCTGGAAATGTAAAAACCTATGATAAAATTAAGTAACTTTTTTGTAATATCTAACAGAAAACAACTACTTCTCCGGCTAAAGCCACGCTGGACATTGAACTACATCTGATAGATATTGTGAAAGACACTATATAACTTGAGAGAAAAAATCTGAAAGTGAAAATTTGCATTTTCATTCAGTTAGTTGATTATTTCTAAAATGTCCAGTCTCCATTGGAGTTTCTTATCTATAAATGAGATAAGGGAGAATGTTATTCAGAAGTATCACTCACAGAAAATCGCTCATTTCATGGATGCGTGAATTGCATCTCTTTCGCTAGGCCTCCAATAAATTTCGGTCGACAAAAATCTATTTCACTCTTCTAAGATCATCAGAGAGGTCGGAAGAATTGGAAATCATACTCTTCAGAAGCAATTTCACACTGTAATGATAGAATTGTTGGACTATTTCTTGTGCAGTGACACTTTGAAATATTTTTCTGACATTAAACCTGTCATGGGTATGGCATGTTGATAATCTTTGTAATTTCAAAAATAAAATGAAAGCACTTTTACTTCAAGAGCTGTAACAATAATTATTTTAGTTATTTTTTTCCACCTGTCATTGATTCTCATTGCTCATTCCTTTTCATTAACTTTATTTATTTGTAAGAAAGTGAAATGTAAATTTATAAATATATTTATATATACATTGTCTTGTAGTTGGGATTTCTCCTGTTAGACAATAAACTGATTTTTTTAATAGTTGTAAAAAAGAATAAAACTGATATTAATGAATTAATTTTGTAGTGTAAATATTTATTTTATTATTTTATTATAAATAATCAAATATAAACTTCTTTTTGTTATAAAAATAATGAAGAAAGTCGAAAATAATTGACAATATTGAGAAAATCATAATTCATATAAATTTTTCGACGATCAATAAACCACTAAGTTACACAGACTTTCTCAAAGTAGACATTTCAACAATTGAAATGATCACTTATAGACCTTCAAAATACAAAAAAACACAAAGACAATTGTTCGTGGAAGGTATTTTTTTCGAAAAATTTACATAACTCGAAAACTAGTCGTCTTCTGAATTGCGAAAAAATCGTCGACACCAAAAAAGACATATTCTTACAAATTTTCATGTAAATTAAATAATTAATACACGAGAAAAAAATCCAATACTGAAAAATCGGTTTTTCGCCATTTTGACGGTCAATTTGAGGTTATGTCGAACAGTATTGAATACAAAAGTTTTCTAGTTCTTCATTATCCACAACTTTTCCATTGAATATTTTTTGCTAAGTGGCCACGTTTCGCCGTAAATCTCAAAAAACCGTTTTCAACCCCTAAACTGCATCCCCATTTCACCATTTTGAGTGTTTTCGTTATTAAATATTGTTTTCCTCTACAACATTCTACACCTAGTCTTAGCCTGTTTCTTATTTTAGGCGTTTAAAATTCGTTTTGGCACCAGCCTAACTAGGAGCCGCCCCCTTTCCGAGTACTTCAACGAGGTTCCAGAAAAATGAATATTTCGCTGCAAAACAAACGTCTAATTCTATATTTCCACTAGATTTTGCGACAAACATACATTGTTTACACAAAAATAATTAAAACCAAATCAAAACGGTTTTTCCGATTTTCCAGGAAAATTTGAGGTCATGTAAAAAAATCTCAAACAATAGTTATAGATCTTTTTATTGCCAACAAAATATCAAACAGGACGAATGAAGGAATTTGGATTTATTGTGAATACCTGCTATTCGCCATTATTCGCGTATTTCTCCACCTTTTATACGCATGCAAGACATTCAAACACTTTCCCATTTCCTACAAGGATAAAAAAAATAAACGTCTGCAGAAATCGAAATGATTACGCAACGATTATATTGCTCGTTCTTGACAACCAGACAAAACAACACCGACAGTAAGCAAAACGAGTTCAACACCTAAAAACGAATGTTGTAATCCCGATAATGATGTCATGTATCACGGACACTAATCATCGTATAGGTCGTTATCTTGCCGATAAAGGTACGAACAGCTGCTGCACCGCGAGCTGTTTGCATATGCTGCGGGAAAATTAGATACTTTCAGGAAACTTTGTAAAACCTTTATTTTCTTTCGCTGGTTGAGTTGGCGGAAATTCTGTCAGAATCTTGAAGAAAATCCAGTGCTGAATGGTCGACGTTTCGAAAGTTTACTGTTTCATGTCTAGAAACCTGTAATATGAGAACAAGATCATTCATAGGGATTAACCAATTAGTGTATATGGTTGAAAATTTAAATAATAAATAGTAAAAGATCACGTTGAAATGTTGAAATGAAATATATTGCTGTTTCATACACTATTATCAACGATCCCTCATGAGGGACTCCATGTAAAATGAACTCACATCATTTTAATACTCAAACTTGAGCCTCAATTTGCAAGGTGCATACAGAATTTTTGTTGAAGTCCACAATCACTTTTAACGCAATAGAAATTGCATTTATTCTTATAGACTTGACATCTATACCTTACCTTATCATTTGTTCTGTTACCTCCTTAAATTCAAAGGGCCTTTGTTCGATTATAAATGTTTATATGGGGAAATATTTGAATCCGTTAACATACTTTCAGAACTTGAAATTTCATAGTTAGATTTCTGGTAATCTGATTACCTACGATGCGAAACCTTGCCAGCCAGCTATTAGTTTTATGATGACCCTTTCGTTAGTCTGAGAAGTTGGAAATTTGGAATGACGTAGGCTGGGTTTTTCTTGATGTTTGGCCTGCAATGAAAAGAGGGAGTTTAAAAGATGAGAGAAGATAGTTAGTAAGTCTTGAGTTTCAACCCGCGATGTTCTCCGTTTTTCGAGCTCTTCGACTGCTTTTTATCTGGTCGAGCTTGTTGAGAGTCATTCATTAGCAAACTGTATATACGTTTAATTGTTAATTGTTTTCATTATGTAACATGTGTGAATATATCGTTATGGTTACTCATTAGCCGCTGTGTCCGTTATTTGATTACAACTCACCCGTCTACATTGTTCTACATTGTCGAATCCTGAAGCGACTAAGTAAGGTGACGTGGTTTTGACTCTAATTGGTTTTGTGTCATATGATTGGAGAAAGCTTACAGTAAATTAGGGCTATAATCTCTGATACTCACTTTCCTGACAGTTGGCCCTCAAGAGAAACCTGGGATACAGTGAGAGAGGTCATCACCTACAGAAAGGTAAAATGGGCTATGGCAACTTTTAGTCCATTCAAATCAGCAGGGTCAGATGAAATCCAACCTATACTACTACAGCGAGAAGCAGACCTACCGATTCCTTACCTTACATTGTATAAAGATACATACCTAACACCTGGCGAAGGTGCAAAGTGGGCTTCATACCAAAGCCAGGAAAACCATGCTACGCCCAGGCTAAGGCAGTCAGACCAATTCAGACCATCGTTCATGCTTGAAACGATGGAGAAACTAGTTGATAGGAATATCCGAAATAATAATGCAGAGTATCCGATTTCCTCAGAGTGTATCAACCTGGAACATTCTGTCAGACGTCGCCCCATAGCTCAGTCTGAAGGATTGATAAATCTCTCTCGTATAGAGAGTTTGCACTCACAGCGCTTCTTGACGTAGAGGAGGCGTCTAACATATCAGCCCTCAGGGAAATAGACGTTGGCCAGCCCTGACCAAGTGGAAACCGGCCATGCATGGGTGCAGGGTAATACAGGCCTTCCTATTTGGAGACACACAGGAGGTAAAAGCCACTAGGGTCTGCCCTGAGGGGGAAGTACTATACCCGCTATTGTGGTATCTTGTGCTAGATAACTTCCTTTAAGTCCTGAGCCGGAGAGAAATGTATGCCCTGGGCTATGCTGACGGGAATTTGTATGAATCTGATGCAATCAACCAGCGCAGACGTACAGACGTGGTTTATATTCAACCTACAAAAACGCACGATTGTTCCTTTCACCAGGAAGATAAACCTAGAAACCAACAGTACTCTCTGAAATTCTACAAATGTTGGGAGATACAAAATACCTGGGGGTTAAACCTAGACTCAAAACTGACCTGGAAAAAACATCTGAAAAAGTGATAACAAGGGCAAAGTCATCACTGATAATGGCCAGGCGCTCCTTCGGTAAAACTAGGGGACTTGGACCCAAACAATTCCTTTGGTTATATGCAGCGATAGTGAGGCCCTCGATAACGTAGGGAGCCCTTCTGTGATGAAAGGTTGAACAAGTGACAACCAGGGAAAGGTACGATATTAGTCTAAGCCTCGGTACTCAAGCCTGATTTATAACTTTTTGTGAACATCCGAAGATGTGCCACCGTGCTTCAATGGATTCACGCACACTACAATCGTGCATGGTATGTAATTTTTTAGTCAGTTAGTTATTTACTGAGGCTTATTTCGACATATTTTCGTAAATCGATCCTTCAAGAGACATTGATACCTATACCTCGAATGTAATTCGTGCTCAGGACACTACCTGGTCGCGTACACGAAAAGCTGATTCGACACCAACATTCCACCAACATTCGAACATGCATGGATTCCTACAAATACAGAAGATAATTAATCATTTTGGTCCAAATGTCAAAATTTCATGATAAGAATAAAATCGACAAAGTCGAGTAACCTTCTCTCCAATTATTTCCACATAGTGGAAAATATGAGGCAAAAATCTGACAGAAAACAACTACTTCCCTGGCTAATGCTACGACGGATATTGAACTACATCTGACAGATATTTGTGCAACGTTCTTCCAAGAAGACTCAGTTGCAAGTGCTTATTGTAGACAAATAAAAGATTATCCTTAATTTGACTGGGGATGACCACCTGCCAAATGAATTACTATTGTTTATCAAATATTTCCCTACGGATGAAGTAAATCAGTCGCTGCGCCACCCGCCAGGAAAATGAATAAGCACTCCTCGAGACAGCAAAAGACTCCAGGTAGAGTAAATGCGAAAATTCGAACAAGTTCGAATGTTTTGCTAGAGGGAACAACTAAATGATAAGAATAAAATCGACAAAGTCGAAGTACCCTCTCCAAATATTTCCACAAAGTGGAAAGTGTGGAAAATATGGAAAATTTTACTTGGTTACCACTTCTTTCGGTTGAGATGGCACACTGTAGAATTTTCCGTAGTGGGTCATATTTATCCCTATATGTTTCCGTTTGAATCAGTTGAAGTACTGCTATTTTTCTTAGAGAGCTCTTGAGAGGTATATATCTCAATATCTGTCCAAGTATCAGTTAGATAATTAATTATTTCCTGTCAGACATATATAGATATGTCATGAAATCTATACAAAGATGGTTTTCGAATGTTTCACAGTCACTGGATATCAATATGATATCCTAACATAATAAATGTGAAGATTTCACCCAACTAGTGTAATCATGTTACATAGTTTTCATATCGCTGAGGAATCATATGAAACTTATCCGCGTTCTTGTCAGAAATTCCTGTGCTATAAACAAATGAAATGCTGTATTCATTCGATCCAATGGCGCTCGACATTATATAAATATTTGTTTTGTCTAGAATTGGTCACGTTTCAGGCTCCTGCCGATTGTTTTCTATCTGTTCAGTCGGTGGAGTTCAGAGCAAACTCTGAAAATATGTCACCCGGTTGCGAATTCAAACAAACTTTGTTTTTCTGTGGCAAGGCTGAACTGGTGAAAAGCAAGGATATCTGTTTTCAAATGTCTTCGCTGTTCAATATATTTTTGAACGAACGTTTCATCATCTGTTCGCATTGTTATTATTGAAAGCTATCAGTACATTGAAATAGATGAATATTTGCGAAGTGAATTACAGCCGTATGCATAGTCAATCGCCAGCGACTCGCCAGAGTTTTGCCGTTCACTTCACAAGGATTATAATGCACAGTCGAGCTCCAAAAAAGTGATAACTACGCGATAAGTCACATTTTTTGGAGCTCGACTGTGCATTATAGTTCTTGTGTAACGAGCGGCGATACTCTGGCGAGTCGCTGGAATTGACTATGCATACGGCTGTTAGACTTTTCTTACTCAAAATTACATGAGGAAGGTTTTTGCTCATCTCTCCGCACCCGTTTGACATGATCTGGTCTAACTTTAATCATTATCAAAAGTATTTTTCCACTTCAATGCAGTTTCTCTAGATGTGACAAAAAGTTAACGAGAAAAGTTTTTCAGAAAACTGGGTAAGACTACTCTGTTTTCAAAACCCTTGCGTACTTCAATATCAAATAGTGAGTTTCGATGCAAATAGAAATAAAACCGATTTAAGATGAAATTTCTACTGTGAGATAAGTATTCAGATTTTTCACCTATTCGTGCATGGATGCAAGGACATACTGTATAAGAATGATTATCTGAGAAATAGAAAAATACCAGTAACAATATTTTGATAACAAAGTAACTAACACATGATTTATATCAAATTTTATATAAAAAATATACATCACTGTGGTATGGTGTAATGTCAATGATTATTATCAAACATAGCTATTTCAAACTGGGAATCAACTATGAAGCTTATACAATCAGAAAAAATGTTTTTGGTTTGTATTTGTATATTTATGTGATTATTTTCTCCTGATATTGTTTCCATACTCTAAATTACTGTTGTGTAAATATTCCGGTAATGCGGAATTGTAGTCACAATTATGTGGAATGTAATGTTGGAAATTTGAAAAATTATCGGCGAATGAAACACATTGTATTCTACTTACTTTCAAATTGATGATTCCGAGAGCCGTTCAGCTTTGAGAAAAACTGTTTTTGTAATATATTCGAATCAAAAAACACAAAGAAAATAAAAAAACTCTAAAACAATATTCCAATGACAACAAAAACGTGTAAAGGTACTGCGCTAGTCATGTCATGTCTAGTAAATTCAGTTAAACCAACACTGTCGCTTTTATGACTATCTTTTCTTGCTTTCTTACTGTTTTGAGTATTATCGATCATGAAAATACCATAATTCTTTGCTTGGATCTTCTCTTGGCCATTAATAGAAAGAAATGTTACATAGATGGTGTGTAATTTCTTTTACGGAGCTACAATATGCATTTCAAAAAATGCATAGACAAGTGATTGATTTCAATTTGATAGTCTTCACTTTTTTATTGTGCTAGGATATAAAGTGTGTGCTTTTCATGAATACTTCCTATTAAATCAGTTATCAATAATGCGATTATTTTTGAAATTTTGGTGGTAATTGTATATTAGAAAACGAAGTATTTGACATAGTGCACATTTTCATTTACCATTGGCGTGCGGTGTTAGAGAGGGTTAAAAAAGGAGAAAAGGACAGATTCAGAATCATCATCCCCAAAAACCCCTTATTTTATAATTTCAACATCCCAAGAGCTGACTTTAACAGAAACAAAATTTAAGTTTTTTTCAATTGGTTCTTTATTTGTAACTGTGGTTACAAAATTACAAATTACACTATTTTAGATTCTTGTGTTTTCAACATAACTACCTTCTGAAACAATACACTTTTCAACAATTCTTCTCAAACGTACATCCACTTTTTGGGTAGTAATTGTAATTGTAATGCAAATCTCCTCTTCATTTCGCAGCCGAGTAGTATACACTTTACAAGGGGCAATATCTGGCGATCTGGGGAGACTTGGTTCTGAAAGAGAATTTCTACCTATTCACTTCATAAGGAAAGTTGCTTTTAAAAAGTTCCTAACTATCAGAGAATCATGTGCTAGAGCACCATCTAATTGAAAGATTAAGTTTTGTCTCTGTATAAAGGCAATTTTATGAGAAAATCATAAGGATCGTTCTGTAAAAAGTTTAGAAAGTTGTGTCCGGTCAGGTTTTCCAGGAAAATTTGTTCGTTAAATATTCCACACCACACATTACCTTTTTCACTTTATTGATTTTACAATCAATTACTGCATTCGGATTTTTGGCTGCCAAAAACCTACTAATTCTGTCGATAGTTACCTTGCAACCATAAGCAAAATTCAACAGAGTATGTAGAAATTTTGGTTCAAATGCCCTAATGCTATTGCGTTTCAAAATACGTTCGTCGTCTGGATTGTGTCTTTGATTTAAATTGTACCTCCTTGGTCTTGTCTTGAAAACCATGTGAACAGTCTGTTGATTTTGGCAACGGTATCGTGAAAAATTAGAGCTCGATTATGGTGCCTTTCATTGAATATTCCTGCAACCTGACGCGTAGATCTTTCATTCTTACCAAATAAGCGGATAATTTCTACTTTTTCTACAATTGTAAGAAATACTCTCCGGTTTTATGCCATGTTATTAACAGTTCTCTTGAGATTTGGAAAATATAAATCAAGAGGTTTTTGGAGGTGCTGATTCTGAAACTGAAAAAATCTATTAGTGTAATATCCTTCTCTCCAAAAAAGCTTATTTCAACCCACCCCCCCCCCCCCCAACACCGCACGCCAATGGTTGATGCAAATGTTCGTTATGTCAAATACTTAATTTTTCTAACATACAATTACCATCAAAATTTCAAGAAATTCTCATTAATAATAACTGAGATATTAGGGTGTTTTCATGAAAAGAGGGACAAACTGTATATCAGATTAAATTCTAATATCTTCTGGAATTGAAAGTTTTAATTTTTATTTACCAGAAAAACAGTTCAAACTAATTCCCTTATACCGTTCTCTATTCTTTATTAATTCCATCATAATTGTTACAAGAGGCCCTCAGCTGCTGTTTATATTGTGTATAATAAATAACCGAGAATCAAATTGAGACGGGAAAAAGGCACACGTGGGTCCAATTAACAAGCAATTTAATGCGACGTAATTGTTTTTTAAATTCCATAACTAGGTCGTAATTATTTCTTGGGTTTTGTAAGCTTTATATACTTACCCCTGAAAAGTTTCCCAAGTGCCGTCCAAACTCGAACAGGGAAAATTTCTTATTCAAAGCTGTTTCAGAGTTTGTTCTGCCTGGGTAGTTTGAAGAGTAAATCCTTCCATTTTGTTCGTTTTTCCTCATCTTTTCAGTTTGTATTTCTCAGATCACTTTTTCATTTTGAATTCACAATATTTTTATAAATAACAATAACAAACAATTCACAGTTATATTGTAGAGATTTTCATGGAAAATCGGGAAACCTAAATTGATAATGAATTAATCTAATACTATTGATATTTGTGCATATGGGATGTGGGCGATATTCTGCAAATAGACAATGGAACGATTTCCTGAATTTCATTAATTATCTTCATCAATTTCACAGCAGAATCGGAACGATAACTAAAATGAATAATAAACATACAATGTCCACAATATGTACATTTTAATGTAGACTTCAGTTGGCCAACAAATTAATCTAAAATCTTGAAGTCGTCCATCCCCAAGAATATCAACCATAGTTCTTGAGCTTTTTCACTCTCACTCAAATTCTCTGTCAAGATTGGTTCAGAAATCTCAGTAATTTTATTGACGTCTTCATGTTAGACCCTCAAAACCATATGATCTTCTAAGTATCTAGGCGTTATCGATAAAATGAGGTGTGAAATATTGAATCAGAATTTTCAAAAGAGGTGTATCAATTCCACGATTTGACGAGTCATCTGACTATATTTCTTCAGTCATCTTTGCAAAAGCTTTGATCACAGCCGCTTTCATACTAGAGGTACTCGCATTTATATCACTCATATGTACGCGTCTTTTTTCAAATTTTCCAACAAACATCTTGTGTTGAATAAACACTGGATTAGCACTATTCATACAGCAAGTATTACCAATATTTTCCAACCCATAAAGACCGAGTATTTTGATGGTGCTCTGCACAACAGTACTGATCGATGGAGTTCTTGCCTTCATTGCTGCTATTTTTCTCTGGGCCTTCGGCGTCGGGCTGTTACCAAATAACGTGCTTTTGATGACTGTGACAAAATCATTCCGTTAGTTACAGTCCTTGGGATTTTATAGCTGAAAACAAATCTGTTCATGCATGATGGGCCAGGTAGCCGAGTGGTTAAAGCGACATTGTTTCAATCACTTTTTGGCTGCCAGTCAAAAGTTAAAATCCTAGCGACTGCAGAACTTTTTCTGATGGCCCGTGAAAGAGCTAAGAATCGCACGTAAAAAGGTTAGACCTCGTTAACCGTTAGCTCGCACAAGTTTCGACTTCTAAGTGCTGCCATTCGACAGCTGGTTAACGGAAAAAATATATATATATATATATATATTTTTAATAATCGAAAATAGTGACTTCATGTTTTATGTATTTGAGATGTGAATTATTGGATATTTGAATAGCTTATACATTTAGGTTAGCTATTGAGTATCAATTTTTTTTGTCTGAAAGCTGCATATTTCGAGCACAAAGTGTCAGAGCACAAAGTGGCATTGCCGCTGTCTTTGTCAAGCGGCAATATTTCACTTTGCGTTCTAACTACAGAAATAGCTACTATGCTTTACTGTTTATAGTTTTACTCAGTGCTTGTCACTGAAAGGATAAGTAATTACTGTTTTTCTTCAAGTTTCTCTCCGAGAGCGTGTTTCCTAACTGAAAAGATAATTTGCTCCGTTTCATGAAAGAAAAGACCCGAAAAGACGCACGATATAGAAAATTCGAGCCGTAATTCCACGTTCACTTCATATATTTGATTTATGAAAAAAGGAAGACGCAAAAACGAAGAGACTAATAAAAATTTTTATTTATGATTTCTCAGCAAGACAATTTTCTCGAAATTCGAAATGGAAAAGTATATGCGAACTCAGGACAGTATTTCATAAAAATGTGCCGGATGGTTAATATTTTGTCTTCCAGATTATACAAGAAATATAACTAATACAGTGAACGCATGAGAAATCACTGGAAGTAACCTTTGCACGAGTGTCTAGAGATATTATAATTTGGTTGTGGATGCTTGCCGATAAAATTAATAGTCTATGGAATTTACATCAGATTGAATTTTGAATCCAGTTGTATTTAAGAAATGTTTTAATGGATAGAGACATATCTATTGCAATTTGAAGGCAATCAATTTCTAAAGCATGGATTTCTCATATTATGTATTTTGTGAATATATACACAAACTGTAAAAACATTGTCTCGTAAGGTTCATAATGAAATATGATCGTAAACATCAATTTGACATACCTACATCAATACCATTAGCTACGGAAATCGTTATCGATGGAAAATAAAACGAACAATCCCATATTCCACCCTTGGTTTCGATACCATCGATACTCTGCGGTCGCTGTTTTGAATAAAATTTTAATGAACGTTTTGTATGCACAATATTTATGGAAAGTGTATTGATTGACGAGCCATTCCATAGCAGGCCAGAAAACTTCCTTCCCTTTCCTTTCACATTACTTATAGTGAAGTAGCATTCGCAGTTTCACTTTGAGCTTGCAAAAGACCCTGTACATTTTCTAAGTTGAATGTCTTTCAGCAAATTTTTCTGAAATTTGTATATTTTGTAGATCCTGGCTTGTTTGTAATGATTCACTTTGAAGATCAATCCTATCACCAGTTTATGAGCTGAAGGATGTCAAAATTTCAATTTTTGCTGTTTGAGATAGTATGCATCAATTTGATTTTTATGCTCTTAGTTCATTTGAATGAAACTTAATGAGCGATATGATTAAATAGAGTTTTTACTTGTACTTCTAGTAAGAGCTTTTACTTCCTAGTATTTTGTAGAGTATAATATTTTACATAAAGTAAATTCTTCGTTGGGAAGTGTTGTCTCAGGTTGGAAGTATAAACTATAGTAGTAATGACTAGGACATATTTAACCTCAAATTGGTTCGATTGTTGAGAGTTCTTGAAATACCTCAATTTTCGTTACATTTGATAAAGGTGTTCGCTCCCCTTATCTGAATATGAATTCTTAAGAAATCTCTACCTATCCTTTCGATATTGTTCGCATTTAAGCTAATAGTACAGTGCTCAATAGTAGCAAGCTACCTACAATAATGGACTTGCCGAAATAGTGTTCTATATTGTTCCTCCCCATATCGTTCTAAGTTCACACATTTCCCTCCTTTTCCTACTATAATTCATGAAAAAAGCCATAACACCTTTTCAATCCAAGATGTGAAGTTACTCTATGAGTAGCTTCTCAAAAACTACATCAAACACTCCCAAATGGAGGAAATACTAGACAAAATTAGTAATGTTTGCAGTATTAACTTCTATATTATATCGAAGTAAATAAAGCGAAGTATAAAGTAATTGCTCCTGGTATACTTACTGAAGTGTTACTTTCAGAATTATGTGAAGTAAATGCTTCAATTTCTTGAAGTGAAAAGTACAACATGGAGCATTAACTTGAAGTACAAGCAAATACTCTTTTCAATCATACCGCCCAATACCTTACAAATGGTGTTGCATTGCAGCATGGCAAGACAATATCAGTAGAAATGGATGAATACCAATAACATAATCGTTTTAATTTTCACTTAATCCGTTGAATCTGGAAAACAATATTAGAATGTTTTGAAATGTATGGGTCTGCATAAGCAACATGGCGATTCCTATGATTGCCTGTACAGTATATAGTCCAGTATAAAAATAACGTTAAACCTATCTTCCATACAAACAAGTAAACAAACAATTGGCTTATGACAACTGAAAAACTCAAACTCTCACTTCTCCGTAAATATTTATTTTTACTGTTCGATCTTGATTACCAAAATGCTATTCAATTTTATCAATAAATTGAAACGGTTTTCAATTATAGTTGATATTCTATTAGTAGTAGACACTTGTTGGTCATCCAAAACACTTTCCTGCCACCATCAAAAATGAAACTTCTGTCATATGACATGTACACTTCCCTTACTCCAGAGTTTCCCAACTTCTTCATAATTAATATCAATAAGAAATAGAAAGCCCTTCTTATTTTATTTTTTTTTTGAGTAACTCAATAATGATAGATGCAACCTTATTTAGATAGGATATCGCTGGTATTGAAATAGACGTTAAAAGTAAGTATTGGAAAGGTATAAAGTATATGACTAAAGCTTTTGATTGTGTGAAGCACACGTTATTACTGCTGAAACTCCTTGAAGTGGATGAAATCATACTTGACAAGAAGAAACCAACTAGTGAAAACATATCATACTTCCGAATTACTAAACATTATTTGGGGAGTACCCCCGGATTCAGTTCTGGGGCCTTATCTTTTTCTCCTGTATATAAACGATCTATCCCTCTTAGACACATCTGGTTCCTTCACTCTATTCGCCGACGGCACTACCATTCTATGGTACTCTGAAGATGTAAACATGCTTCAATATAATGATGCAAGAAACCTACAAAAATCAAAGCGGGTGCGTTGCAAACTTTCTATGTCTAAATTTCAATAAAACGAAATTACTTACATTTAAATGTCTTCTTCCTGGCATAAACTTAGGAGCTGACTCAGTACCATCTGACAGCAACATACATTTCATAGGACTCAACATATATACTAATTTAAAATTCACAATTCATATTAACATATTGTCAAAAAAACTTATCTGTTTTGCCCTCAGGTCTACAGACAATGAGTTAGGTTATGCTGCGGCTAAAAGTGTTTATTTCGCTCTCATTGAGTTAAACCTGAGATACGCAATTCAGTTCTGGGGATCCTGCAGTAATGAAATCTTTGACAGTGTATTTTTGCTGCAAAAGCGGTCAGTATGATACTTATACCAAGTAAATAGGTAAAACTCTTTTCCTAGAACACGGCCTACTAACACCAACGTCAATTGACGCATTAGAAGCTACATGTCTCATTAACAAGAATAAATCTTCATACAAAAATAACAATCGCGCTACAAAAAATGCAATGAATCTAACTTTGATCATTCCTAAATCCACACTGATAACAGACTTAATAATCTACAGAGGTGTCAAAATGTATAATATACTACCAACAGATATTAAGAACTCGGATTTTCTCAAAGCTTTTAGAAAAAAAAAACTTGAAAGACTGGCATCTAAAGCCTATTATAATTTGATAGAATATTTTAATGACGAGGAGGTATGATACTGATGTGATTTCATTCAATAATATAGGTATGTTCTTACCTGGATGTGATTATTTACAAATTATACTATATTTATTCAATTGTGATCGGTAATTTATTTATATGTTAGGTTAGGTTACCAGTGTTTGTCAATGAGGTTTTACATCTTGGATAATAAACGCATATTCTCTCGCTCTCTCTCTCTCTACATATCAAACAGTGAAAAAAATACAATAAAAAAGTTGACATCAAATAATATTGAAACGGTTTGAATAAAATCTACTAAGATGGTAGTTTCCTAAGTTTCACAATTATTCTGAAATATTCCGATTTTTTTCCAGTATAGCGCGGAAGATAGTAAGGGGGCTGTTTGAGATATCCAACCTTTGGAGCAGATACGGGACTCAAGAAAGAAAAACTACCCAAAAAACGTTTATACCTGTTAGAATAGATAGTTCATTGTGAACGATTTTTATTCAACTTTTTCTTTTATGCTATGTTGTCATGGTGAATTATGTTGAATGTAAAAAATATTATTGATCTGTCATATACATAAATAGAGTATTAAAAATGCTTCGAAAACTGCTATTTATAATATAATAATAATACCTTTGGGATCCCAGCAAACTCTGTATCTGCCATTCTAATTCAACAATTCGCTGTTCGAAGTGACAATTATTATAAAATGCCAATTCATTTCCGTAAGTGAAGATCAATTTCTCCACGATCATCACAAAATTTGATTTCAGAATGCTGGAATTCTCTCTCTTGAGATTGAAGAAATATTCTGCAACACCTCTGCCCCCATGCAATTTAAATGTATTTTTCTGAAATAGTTCAAGAATGCCCACTTTCTCGGAGCAACTTCAGGCCTCAAAATACGCTAATCTAATATTTTAGTCCGTTGCTAAGCAACGAACATTCCCGGACCGTTTTCGGACCTAAACGGTACGGGAAAGTACTTTTTCGGCAACCATTCGGGAAGTGTTCACTTCCCGGACACTTTTTCTTTGGAAAAGTAGCACTTTCCGGCCTAGTCCGGAAAGTACGTACTTTCCGGACTAGGCCAAGAAGTGCTCGAATTTCAATATAAATATTAATATAAATAAGAATTAGAATGTTTCTGTTGGTACCTATCTTCTGTTCGAATTTCAATATATAATACAAATAAGAACTAAAATGTTCGAAATATTCAAATTTGGAATCACAGCCAGGGTAGTTTACTCTTGATCAAAATTCTATTTTTTATTCCCCCCTGTACTCGAATACAAGTATTCCGTAATGCATCAATTTTTATGAAGAATAAAAATTTTTGACAAATCGATAATAAAAAAGTTTCCATATGGTGCAAATTTTTGAAACTCACTGTATATAGTCATGACCACCTTTTGATAGGCAACCCAAATTAGGCATATTCGTCTATTTTTGTAACTTCATAAAAAGTATGTTTCATCCTGTTAACAGATGAGTGAAGGTCGACCTCTCTTCGTCTATTAAACTAAATGCGTCTCATTGATTTGTTATTCTACATGGTTGCCGAAAAAATAGTGTACGCAACACGTCCGAAAACAGTTTTTTTGGACTCGCAGACTTCCAGGACTCGCTAACGCTCGTCCTAGAATTTGGTCTACTCGTCCAAAAAAAACAGTATTTTCCGGACTTGTTATGTAAATTACTATTCCCGTATCGAAAACGATACGGGAAAATTTTTGCCGGCTTGTTTACATTTTAGACAGTTATTGAATTCACGCAAACAATATGTAGAATTCCTTAGTTTTTGATAATCCTGATTGCGATTTCAGAAAATATAGTATGTGTACCTCGTAGTAAAAGCACATTCCCAGACTTCAATGCTTGTTGGCCTCGGCTTAACGCCTCGGCCAACAATTTACATTGTCGTCCGGGAATGTATTGCTTTTACTACTAGATACACAATATACTATTACATTCTCTCTCTTGTGATAGAATAATATTCTCACACTAGTTAGCAATAATAACAATAGCCTTGACGCAGTTGATTGTCATCGTAGTGGCAAAATATGAGTAAGTGTCAAAATTATTGCTGTCACGTTTCCTATCTTTGATCGTGGAGAAAATATAGTCTGCTACTCGGTTAGAATGAAAATTCGTGATGCTCGTGGTTCCTCGCGCTCGTCTTCGGCTCGCGCTCGGAACTTTCCACTCGCATCGAATTTTCATTCTAATGTTGTTACAGAATATACTATTCTCAATCTAGAATCCAGAAACGTGTCTCTTCCTTTTTCTACTGTTTTCTCTTTCTTCCATTCTGATAAACAGAATTTGGATTCCACTACCAATTTCCATTCCATTTCATTCTCAAATATCATCAATGACAAATTTTGTACATAACAAATGGCATTCGATGAGCAACGATTTCGGCTGAACCTTCGTTGTCTATTCTACTGTGAAAGGAATTGATAAATTGATATTTATTTTACCGATTTTGATGATGACACTCAAACAAAATCAATTGTATCATGAAATCAAGTTTCTACAGTTGATTGCCGGTGATAAAATATTAATTCCTGCAGAATTCTCATTGGTTTCGGAATTATTGTCGTTCTATATCACTACGAAATAGGTTCGTTTTCATTTGAGCGATCGATAAATTCAGTTTTTCCTTAACTCCAGCATAATTTCGAATACCATAAACGTTTATAGCTTATTCATTCAGACTTTAATTGAATTACGCCCAAGTAACAGACGGGCGTTGATGAATGAAATGGAAAATTTCACATAAATTATCTGGTGATCCATAAAGAAATAATGACGTTTTCAATTTGGACGTCAGAGTCATCAACAAAACGTGGGGTGTCAAGTAGAAATATTTTTTATACTTGAATCGTTATTAATTATGTTAACTCAACCGACAAGAAGATTGAGTTACAAAGTGTTTAAGAAGTTGTTGTAACAGAAGAAGATTATCAGTTCAACATTCTTAACACTAATTGTGAGGTCCTCTGTGCCTGCGGATATCGAATGGCAAATGTATCACATGTTTTTGAGATAACCCTTTCACCTTCGCCATAAATAATGAATTTGAGTGGTGTTCATTTGAACAATTCATACAAGCCTACATGATTGATTATAGTTTATCCAATCTCAGTTGAATGAGCTGTAAAACCGGATCAACACTTCAATGACTTCGCCTCTTTGAACTTGCCGACCATAGGCGTACATATTTTCTCTTAGTTGGGTATAGAAATTGGCGAATATAATGTGTCTTGTTCTTATAATGAATAGAATTGAAGGATTGCGCTTGTATGGGTACGGGACGTTGCTCGTAACTTATTGACAAGTTATCTGACACACCGAAAACAAGTCGTTCAAGAGAATAGAATAAGAAAACATCAGGAAACATTGATAATTTATTTGCTGGTACGGCTATCTTATATACACATCAAAGTCGTGGCAAGACTCAATCATCATAATCTTCCGAATCGCCCATGTTTATGATTACTGTTTGAATGGATGGCAAAAGGAAATATTCACGTTTTTTTGAAATCACATGTAAAATGCATTCTGTCCAATGATCTTTATATTCCTCTCTTGAGATTCTCCTAACATTTTCTACTACTTCTCCGCTTAGATTTGGACATTGATTGGATTTCCTTAATTTGTTTTTTATAAATGCCCAAACCAATTCAATGGGGTTGAAAACACAATAATACGGAGGTAACCTCATAAGCGTATGACCAGAATCAATCATAATATATTCTATTTCAAAATTTTCATTTTCAATTATACGTAGTAATACCTCCTTCGTGGCTTTTTGGGGAATATTCAATTTTTTATCAGCCATAAATTCCAAAATGTCTCCTTTTTTGTTGCTTTCGTCGGTATTTTTATCTTTTGACGCAAGTGGTATGACGCATTATCCATTACAATAACAGGAGTTGGTGGTTATTTGGTAATAATTGTTCACTGAACCATTTTTCGAATAAAGTTGCAGTCATATCCTCATGATAATCTGCTGAACATTTTTTTATTTGTTTTGCTGACAACAGCAACGCGTTCGCTACAAAACCATCTTCAATACCCGCGTGTACAATAATTATACGTTTTCCTCTGTCCTATCGTCGTTGATAGTGCAATACGAGCAATATGCCCAGAAACATTCATTTCACAGAAGACTGTAACTAATAACTACTGCTGACCATAACAGTCGATGCCAAAACACCAAAGAAAAAAAATAACTACTACATAAGAATTTCTACCGGTCATTGTTTTGGAATTCAAAGTATAAAATAATCACGCGTAGAATTTTTTATTCACCACCTATTATCAATTTACAGTCTTCTGTGAAGTAAATGTTTCGTGACATCATAGCTCATATTGCAGTATCAAAGGCGCTATGTTTTAAGTAGAAAGACATTTCAACAAGACAGAAGAGTTGAGTTTGCTTATTTACTTCTTAGTGTGCTTACACTGCAACAAGTTTTTTCCTAATTATTGATAGGTAATCGTTTTTAAGGTTGACTTAAATAGTAACAATGTTTTATACAGCTATTTCAACAAATAGTGTATTTTTGTCTCAAAATCGGGATTATGGCATGATTACCATGCTGCGACGCCCATGGTTTGATTTGACAAGACGATAAATAAGTCGTAAACAGATGTAAACAAACATTTTCGCAATGTTAAGAGTAAATATAATATGGAATTCCAACCTGGTCTCCGAGTGCAAACGGATATATCCGACGATGCCCATTTTTAACATGATTCGGGCTGAGATATAGTCCCATTAACTCCGCAGGCACAGAGGACCTCACAATTAGTGTTAAGAATGTTGAACTGATAATCTTCTTCTGTTACAACAACTTCTTAAACACTTTGTAACTCAATCTTGGGTTCTTGTCGGTTGAGTTAACATAATTAATAACGATTCAAGTATAAAAAATATTTCTACTTGACACCCCACGTTTTGTTGATGACTCTGACGTCCAAATTGAAAACGTCATTATTTCTTTATGGATCACCAGATAATTTATGTGGAATTGTCCATTTCATTCATCAACGCCCGTCTGTTACTTGGGCGTAATTCAATTAAAGTCTGAATGAATAAGCTATAAACGTTTATGGCATTCGAAATTATGCTGGAGTTAAGGAAAAACTGAATTTATCGATCGCTCAAATGAGAACGAACCTATTTCGAAGTGATATAAAACGCCAATAATTCCGAAACCAATGAGAATGCTGCAGGAATTAATATTTTATCACTGGCAATCAACTGTAGAAACTTGATTTCATGATACAATTGATTTTGTTTGAGTGTCATCATCAAAATCGGTAAAATAAATATCAATTTATCAATTCCTTTCACAGTAGAATAGACAACGAAGGTTCAGCCGAAATCTTTGCTCATCGAATGCCATTTGTTATGTACAAAATTTGTCATTGATGATATTTGAGAATGAAATGGAATGGAAATTGGTAGTGGAATCCAAATTCTGTTTATCAGAATGGAAGAAAGAGAAAACAGTAGAAAAACGAAGAGACACGTTTCTGGATTCTAGATTGAGAATAGTATATTCTGTAACAAGGTAAGAATGTAAATTCGATGCGAGTGGAAAGTTCCGAGCGCGAGCCGAAGGCGAGCGCGAGGAACCACGAGCATCACGAATTTTCATTCTAACCGAGTAGCAGACTATATTTTCTCCACGATCAAAGATAGGAAACGTGACAGCAATAATTTTGACACTTACTCAAATTTTGCCACTACGATGACAATCAACTGCGTCAAGGCTAATGTTATTATTGCTAACTAGTGTGAGAATATTATTCTATCACAAGAGAGAGAATGTAATAGTATATTGTGTATCTAGTAGTAAAAGCAATACATTCCCGGACGACAATGTAAATTGTTGGCCGAGGCGTTAAGCCGAGGCCAACAAGCATTGAAGTCTGGGATTGTGCTTTTACTACGAGGTACACATACTATATTTTCTGAAATCGCAATCAGGATTATCAAAAACTAAGGAATTCTACATATTGTTTGCGTGAATTCAATAACTGTCTAAAATGTGTACAAGCCGGCAAATATTTTCCCGTATCGTTTTCGATACGGGAATAGTAATTTACATAACAAGTCCGGAAAATACTGTTTTTTTTTGGACGAGTAGACCAAATTCTAGGACGAGCGTTAGCGAGTCCTGGAAGTCTGCGAGTCCAAAAAAACTGTTTTCGGACGTGTTGCGTACACTATTTTTTCGGCAACCATGTAGAATAACAAATCAATGAGACGCATTTAGTTTAATAGACGAAGAGAGGTCGACCTTCACTCATCTGTTAACAGGATGAAACATACTTTTTATGAAGTTACAAAAATAGACGAATATGCCTAATTTGGGTTGCCTATCAAAAGGTGGTCATGACTATATACAGTGAGTTTCAAAAATTTGCACCATATGGAAACTTTTTTATTATCGATTTGTCAAAAATTTTTATTCTTCATAAAAATTAATGCATTACGGAATACTTGTATTCGAGTACAGGGGGGAATAAAAAATAGAATTTTGATCAAGAGTAAACTACCCTGGCTGTGATTCCAAATTTGAATATTTCGAACATTTTAGTTCTTATTTGTATTATATATTGAAATTCGAACAGAAGATAGGTACCAACAGAAACATTCTAATTCTTATTTATATTAATATTTATATTGAAATTCGAGCACTTCTTGGCCTAGTCCGGGAAGTACGTACTTTCCGGACTAGGCCGGGAAGTGCTACTTTTCCAAAGAAAAAGTGTCCGGGAAGTGAACACTTCCCGAATGGTTGCCGAAAAAGTACTTTCCCGTACCGTTTAGGTCCGAAAACGGTCCGGGAATGTTCGTTGCTTAGCAACGGACTAAAATGTTAGATTAGCGTATTTTGAGGCCTGAAGTTGCTCCGAGAAAGTGGGCATTCTTGAACTATTTCAGAAAAATACATTTAAATTGCATGGGGGCAGAGGTGTTGCAGAATATTTCTTCAATCTCAAGAGAGAGAATTCCAGCATTCTGAAATCAAATTTTGTGATGATCGTGGAGAAATTGATCTTCACTTACGGAAACGAATTGGCATTTTATAATAATTGTCACTTCGAACAGCGAATTGTTGAATTAGAATGGCAGATACAGAGTTTGCTGGGACCCCAAAGGTATTATTATTATATTATAAATAGCAGTTTTCGAAGCATTTTTAATACTCTTTTTATGTATATGACAGATCAATAATATTTTTTACATACAACATAATTCACCATGACAACATAGCATAAAAGAAAAAGTTGAATAAAAATCGTTCACAATGAACTATCTATTCCAACAGGTATAAACGTTTTTTGGGAAGTTTTTCTTTCTTGAGTCCCGTATCTGCTCCAAAGGTTGGATATCTCAAACAGCCCCCTTACTATCTTCCGCGCTATACTGGAAAAAAATCGGAATATTTCAGAATAATTGTGAAACTTAGGAAACTACCATCTTAGTAGATTTTATTCAAACCGTTTCAATATTATTTGATGTCAACTTTTTTATTGTATTTTTTTCACTGTTTGATATGTAGAGAGAGAGAGAGAGCGAGAGAATATGCATTTATTATCCAAGATGTAAAACCTCATTGACAAACACTGGTAACCTAACCTAACATATAAATAAATTACCGATCACAATTGAATAAATATAGTATAATTTGTAAATAATCACATCCAGGTAAGAACATACCTATATTATTGAATGAAATTACATCAGTATCATACCTCCTCGTCATTAAAATATTCTATCAAATTATAATAGGCTTTAGATGCCAGTCTTTCATGTTTTTTTTTCTAAAAGCTTTGAGAAAATCCGAGTTCTTAATATCTGCTGGTAGTATATTATACATTTTGACACCTCTGTAGATTATTAAGTCTGTTATCAGTGTGGATTTAGGAATGATCAAAGTTAGATTCATTGCATTTCTTGTAGCGCGATTGTTATTTTTGTATGAAGATTTATTCTTGTTAATGAGACATGTAGCTTCTAATGCGTCAATTGACGTTGGTGTTAGTAGGCCGTGTTCTAGGAAAATAGTTTTACCTTTTTACTTGGTATAAGTATCATACTGACCGCTTTTGCAGCAAAAATACACTGTTAAAGATTTCATTACTGCAGGATCCCCAGAACTGAATTGCGTATCTCAGGTTTAACTCAATGAGAGCGAAATAAACACTTTTAGCTGCATCATAACCTAACTCATTGTCTGTATAGAAAAGATTTTGCAAATGCATCCCACCAGAGTTTGGCAGAATTTTTGAATGATTTATTTAATAAAATTTTGATGTTGTTGAAAGGCACTCTTGTGATGTCAATGCTCTCCAAAAATTGTAAGTATTCTAAGGGCTGTAAAGAAGTTTCACCATCAAAATCTGGTATTAACTTGGATACATCACTTAATGAAAAATTAACCTCATTTTCTAGATTTAACCTGGAAAAGTTGGAAGCAATATTCGTGTTTGGTACACTCTGTACATTTGATCTCTGTACAAAACTATTTGTATTTACATTGTTATTAGTCATGTTCTGATTTTGTAAACATTGCATTGTTTGATTGACTATTTGAGCAATAAAACTATTCATTTGATTTTCAGTTTGAAAAGAACACAGCGGTACTTGTGAACTGCTTGTTGGCAATCCCGGGGGTGGAAAATTGTATTTAGTTGCCCCCATACTGCCGGAATTTTGAGCATACTGGGCCTCCTGTATGTTTCTTTGAAGATTTCGATCTTCTACCTGTTCCCGGAAGGAAGGATTTGTTACTACCCGTCGTAATGGTACACTTGAAAAATTTTGCCCTGAAGTTCTAGGTGTTCCCAAGAAATGCCCTGATTGTGTTCGAGGTGCCGAAAAACTAGCATTTTCTACAGTACCTGATCTTCTGTGAGGTGTTGCATACGAATTTGGTATCAATTTTAATTTTTCCACATTTTTAGGAATAGCTCCCTGGCTATTAACCAATAGGTGTCCTTCAGAAATATTATTGCCGGTTATTGATAAACATCTAAATGTTTAACTGGTTGCAGAATCTTGAGTGATCACATCCATTCAATCAAATGAGGTAGCACTCATAGGCAATCAACCACGCATGAAGACTGTTTACAAGTTGCCATCACTTTTAGTCATACCAATCATACCATACGAGACTGATAGAATAGAACGCCAACTTGATTTCTATAATCGTAAAATCATAAACAAAATAATGAATGTAGAGATTTATTCTGATTTATCAATAGTGTGGAAAATGGTTAATAAATGAAATAAAGAAATATGGACTTGTTTTACAAACAAGACATTTTATGAGCTGAGGGTTTCAGCACACTTCACTATCTGAATTCATCTTCTTCAGCACAAAATTTACAATAATAATAATTCGGTATTAACTTAATTTGAAATCGTCAAAATTAATCAAGTGACATTACTCCCCATCCGACTTGTGCTTGTATAGAAGTACAGAGTACAGAGCCACGTTGATATTTGGTTCGTAAATACCTCCAAGAATTATTAAAGTGAGTTATAGCAGTGAGTTATTATAACTCCCGCTGTTTGTTTACAGATACTATTACCTGCTTGAAAGCAGTTGAATAATGAATATATACGAGGCTTGTTTGGTAAGTCCGTGACTTTTTAAATTTCCCGCGTAGTAACTTTAAATGCAACACTGCTGCTGTCAACCACCATCTTTCAATAGACTACTGTCAAATTTTGAGCAAGCTGCGACATTTGGTTTGTGTTTGACAGCAATTAGAAGCAGACAACCTCGTGAATTTTAACAAAAATGGAAAAAAGTGAATTTCGTGTGTTGATTAAGCATTATTTTTTGCGTAAAAAAACCATAACTGAAACCAAGGAAAGACTTGATAAATACTATGGGAACTCTGCACCATCAATTTCAATGGTTAAGAAGTGGTTTACTGAGTTCCGTTGTGGTCGTACCAGCACAAGTGACGCCGTACGTTCAGGTCGCCCAAAAGAGGTCATCACGCCAGAAATCGTCGATAAAATCCATGGAATGATATTGGACGATCGGAGAATAAAAGTACGTGAGGTAGCTGAGGCTGTAGGCATCTCAACTGAGCGAGTACATCACATTTTACATGAATATTTGGACATGAAGAAGCTATCCGCGAGATGGGTGCCGCGATTGCTCACACTCGACCACAAGCGCAACCGTGTGACCACTTCAAAGAAGTGTTTGGCAAAGTTCAATCGCAATCCGGGCGAGTTTTTACGCCGTTATATAACCGTAGACGAAACATGGATCCATCACAATACCCCAGAGACCAAGGAACAATCAAAACAGGGGGTGTCAACTGGTGAACGTGCACCAAAGAAGGCTAAGGTGCGTCTGTCAGCCAACAAGGTTATGGCCACAGTTTTTTGGGATGCACGCGGTGTCATTCATATAGATTACTTAGAGAAGGGTAGAACGATCAACGGCGAATATTATTCAGAGCTTTTAGACAGATTCGATATTGATTTGAGGCAAAAACGACCACATTTAGCGAAAAAAAAAGTGCTGCTTCATCAAGACAATGCACGAGTGCACACGTGTGTAGTCACTATGGCAAAAATTCATAAATTGGTCTACGAACTACTACCCCATCCAGCATATTCTCCAGATTTAGCCCCTTGCGACTATTTTCTTTTCCCAAACCTGAAGAAATGGCTGGGTGGTAAGAGATTTGGGTCGAATGAAGAGGTTATAACCGAAACAAACGCCTATTTTGAGGGCCTTGAGAAAACCTATTATTTGGAAGGAATAAAAAAACTGGAAAAACGCTGGACTAAATGTATTGATCTAAAAGGAGATTATGTTGAAAAATAAAACGCTTATTTGCCAATTTTTTTTTTCTTTATTCAAATAGTCACGGAGTTACCAAACAGCCCTCGTAATTTAATAGGAGTAGATAAACTACTATTATTCAACACTTTGGAAGTTTGCAAAACGTTTGTTTTTGTTGGTGAAGTACATCTTCATTTGCAACCATCACTCAATTTTTTTGTAAAAATCCCGATACTTATTTTAATAAAAAAAAAAAAGTTGATGTAAAAATATGTTTTCCGTTTGGTGCAAGAGGTTGCAAATTTTTAGGATTTATGATTTTTTTGCTTCTATAGATTAAAATATGTTCAGAAATTCCGGTTCTATAAATTCTGTAAAAATATTACGAACACTAGACAACTAACAATATTTCAGTGTCCCTTTTGACTGCAAATATTCTTCTACAAGAAAACAATTTGTAATGATCTCTGTAACGACCACCAAATATCAATCGAATCAGGTGACCATCTGCAGACGAATTTCATGGTTCAGCCGATCATAATATAGGAAATTCGATAATGCAACATAGTAATAATAATAATAATACTTTATTCATCCTTTTTGATGACACATGGTGTTTATGGCAACCTTATCTCAATATAACAAAGTAGGTGTATAATCTACTACCATAAATAGTTTACGTTAGCTTTTTGTTAAAAGATTCATTTATGTCGTAGTAACATTAATTACATAAAATGCTCTTGAGTTTTCGATTGAAAACATTGAAGTTCTCCCAATCTTATACGAGAGTTGCCACTCAAGTTTTGAGAGAGACAAATAGAAACGAATCTTTATAAACGGAAATGGCTTCATTGTTTTTCGAAATGTTCTCTATCAAGATCAATACACTTTTCAACCAATTTTCGAAGCACTTTTTCCTTTCCGATTGTGATACCTCCAGAACATGTAATGGAATTTTCTTCGATAAATTAACTCCTGTATAAAATGTGTCATTTAAAGATGACTGTATTGTCATTTTGACAGCGATAAAAAAGGTGCATCGTTTTTTATCACCGATAAAAATGCCTGTTCCACTTTAGCGTCTACATCTAGTATGCTTACGTCACTTTAATGTCTGCCCTGCCAGTTATTTAAGTATTGTTGATAGTTGACACTGAAACATTACAACATGAGTCGTTTTGAGGAAGTTTCGACTCAACTAGTAACAAAAAATATAGAAAAAGCAATCCCGCAATCTACAAAAAATACTAAAGCGTTAATATGGAGACAATTTATATTCGGTCGTTAATTTATCTTGCCAAAAAACACTCGAGCTTTTCTTTTAAGGATAAATTTCTTTTTAACTCAAAATTTTTCCGTCAGTAATTTTGCTCGAAAAACTGACATTTGACAAAATCGCTCAACCTTTTCTCGTAAAATTACTGATTGGCAAAATTAGTTCAACAGTATAAACACAAGAGCTTTTTTTATGGGATTAATTTCTTTTTGTAACGAAATAATTTTGCCAATCAGTAATTTTACGAGAAAAACTGAGCGATTTTGTCATATGTCAGTTTTTCGAGCAAAATTACTAATGGAAAAATTTTCAGTTAAAAAGAAATTTATCCTTAAAAGAAAAGCTCGAGTGTTTTTTGGTAAGATAAATTAACGACCGAATATAAATTGTCTCCATATTGACGCTTTACTATTTTTTGTAGATTGCGGGATTGCTTTTTCTATATTTTTTGTTATTTGTTGAGTCGAAACTTCCCCAAAACGACTCATGTTGTAATGTTTCAGTATCAACTATCAAAAATACCTAAATAACTGATAGGGCAGACATTAAAGTGACGTAAGCACGTAAGTAGTATGTAGACCTCAGATCAATAAGTAAACATAGATTGGCCCGATGCTAGGTAAACATCATATTCACTGAACCGAAGATAATTGGAAACTGTTTTGTTTCGGGTTTTTGACATTCGAACCAAAACACAACACCTCTAGCACAGTGCCGTGCTTTTTTAAGGGGGTCAAAATTACTTATGCAAATATTAATCTATTGAAACATTTGTTGCATTATATATTATATAGATTACGTCTGGGAAAAGTAATTGGACACAAAAGTAGAAATATAACTCTTTATTAACGCATTTATTTTGGACAGGAATATAGTGATCACAAGATGGCAAGGTATACGATAAGGTGAAATCATCATTAACACAGGAATTAAAATATTTATTGAATTAAATATATGCTTATACCACACGTTATTATTACAAATTGGCAAATATCACTATTATTTATTTAATTTTAAGCCTAACATACAATATTTCAAATGTATGAATATAAAGTGTCAAAGTGTATGTGAAAGAATGATTCTCAAGAAAGCTCAGTACACTTGGTATTCATTGATTTTTAAATAGAACTGTCTTTGTCAAAAGAGACCTGGCCCTTTCTACTTTGTCAGTTCCGCTTATTGACAATTCAAGGTGTAATCAGATTTTGAAAAAAATTTGAAGTACTTATTACCTTTACCAAGGCAAAACTATGGTTTGATAAAGGCTCTTCCTCAAAGAAATTATTTCCAAAAATTTAAAGCAAGTCCTTTGGTATATCATTAATTGTCCTCACTGTTAGAAAAATTTAAAGCAAATCCTTTGATATATCATTAATTGTCCTCACTGTTAGAATTTTAACAATGTCAATATTATTGGAAAATAAATTCAATTTTCCTTCCATAAGCCTCATGTTTTTCCCCCTGCTCACATATATTTATAACAAACATTCAGGAATTCACCACTTTTCGTATCTGTAATTTTGAATGAGTTTCTTTGTCCTCCAATATTATATTTGACGAATACGTTTGATTGCATGATTTGCATCGTGCACTCGACGCCACTGGAACCTCACCTGTGGAATGTTTGTTTACTATCATTTGTTTTGCAAACAAAGCAGTATTTTGACATTGTGACCCACTAAACCACTGCACTATTTTGAAAAATATTCCAAATGTAACTTTAAGTTGTTTAAGCAGGACAAAAACCACGAAAACGCACAGGAAAATTTCTAACAACACTTCATCAACACAAAACGACAAGGTACAATGGCCGCCACGGATGGTGCCACAAGCGGTGCTGCCAAGAGTAAAATAATTCTAGTAACCGCTCGAAGTGCCTAAAATTTCATCAGTTCAAAACGACATACAGTGACCGACAAAAAGTATGTACCATAGGGGAAAAAATTTTATTATTGGAGTATTAGAAAAACTTTTCTGGGGAAAAGTTTGTGCATGTCCGATAACCTAAAAATCGATTTTGACAGATGTCACGTGATCGCTAGAATGGCGGCAAAATGAAAAAAATTGCAATGCAAAGGCAAAAAAATGGGTAAGATGGCAAGATATCAAAAAAAGTTATTTGAAAAAGTCACTTAGAATTCAATTTTATACACATAAACGAAGTTTCAAGAGATAATTAAAAAAAAATTGAAAATAGCAATTTTTTTAAAATATTTTCCCATCTATTTAAAAATATTATTTTTTTTTCTTATGAATAGCTTGACTATACTGAAACATTTGCATTTTAATGATAATGACAAAACTTTCTCATTTTCTCCACACAAGAGGGCACTAAATTAAAAAAATTGGTTTTTGCCAGAACCCTCGCTGTTACATTGGTTCTTATCTAACAGTTATATCAGAATTCCAAGACTATTGTGTTGATATGGCAATCTAGAAACACCATGTTTCCTGATTTCAATCAAGTTTCAATAATAATGCTGTATGAGCGTTTTACTTTGCACATAAACTTTAAGAATCTTTAATTTGACGCACTATTTTCAAGTTTATGTGCGAAGTGAAATGCTCATGCACGATTATCATCGGAACTTGATTATAATCTGGAAATTACCATGTTTTTGGAGTGTCATGTCATCACAGTGGTCGTGGAATTCGGATATAACTGTTAGATACGAACCGATGTAACAGCAAAGGTTCTGACAAATTCCCATTTTTTCAATTTAGTGCCCTCTGGTGTGGAGAAAATGAGAAAGTTTTGTCATTATCATCAAAATGCAAATGTTTCAGTATAGTCAAGCTATTCATAAGAAAAAAAAAATATTTTTAAATAGATGGGAAAATATTTTTAAAAAATTGCTATTTTCAATTTTTTTCAATTATCTCTTGAAACTTCGTTTATGTGTATAAAATTGAATTCTAAGTGACTTTTTCAAATAATTTTTTTTGATATCTTGCCATCTTCCCCTTTTTTTGCCTTTGCATTACAATTTTTTCATTTTGCCGCCATTCTAGCGATCACGTGACATGTGTCATAATCGATTTTTAGGTTATCGGACATGCACAAACTTTTCCCCAGAATATTTTTTCCAATACTCCAATAATAAAAAAATTTCCCATATGGTACATACTTTTTGGCGGTCACTGTATATCTTCCTTTTTGGTAATTTTTTCACACTTTTCTGGACATAAACATTTCTCTAGAATTTTTAGAATAATACATCTGAATATAAAATATGATAATATGAGGTTCCTACCAAAATCATATTTTTTTACCAATTTGACAACAGGGCGTCAATGTTTGAAAACATTAGGGATGAGAGGTGTACGTAAATAAATAAAGTTGTCTTCGGTTCAGTGAATATGATGTTTACGTAGCATCGGGCCGATCTATGTTTACTTATTGATCTGAGATGTAGACGCTAAAGAGAAACAGGCGTTTTTATCGGTGATAAAAATCGATGCACCTTTTTTATCGCTGTCAAAATAACAATACAGTCATCTTTAAATGACACATTTTATACAGGAGTTGATTTATCGTTACAAAAAGAAATTTATCCGATAAATAAAAGCTCTTGTGTTTTTACTGTTGAAAAATTTCGGATTAAAAACACATTATTTTGATAAAAAAAAACATTACCGTTATGTTTGAATGGTTGGAAATTTATCAGAAGATGTAAACTGCTATTTGATAACAGTTTGCAGAACTTTTGCAATTTTATCTGCGCTATAAATGCGAGAATTCATTGAATCCTAGTTTTCAACATCTTCCGTTCAGCAAAATAGGGAACGTACTCTTCATTCCACTGAAGTTTTAAATCTTTCGTATTTCACAGTGGGGTAAGATGACTGAATATTGTGATGTGAATTTTATTTTTAATGGAGAGACATTTGTCATGATTTATGAAAGTTATATTGTCATTAGTAATATTCAATTCAAGTTATTCTAGTGCTGTGTTGCAAATATACTCTTCATAACACTTCGATGTACCACTTTCGAATTGAGCTGAGTCCTAATATTTGTTTGGGAGATCTTATAAAGTTGTTCCTTCGAATTATGGATATTTATACGTGTCCCTCATAAATAACCCAATATCTCTTGAAAATGCCAACCACTCGTGTTGGCGAAACGTCGAGTTTTTCTCTAAATAAACGTCGGCCTAAAAATCCGAAAAACCATCATTCAAACCCAATATCCGTTGAGGTATTAGCCAAGATTGTTTTGGTTGTTGCTGCTTCGTTGAAAATGTGTCACAAAATCTGTAATGTACTGACTCACAGGGCGCTAAAAGTAATTCAGACTGTAATTGTAGATAAAAAAGCGTTTTAATTATATCAAAACTCACACAATGCCACAGACAACAGTCCTGCAGTACTGCGAACAATTATTATCCTTCGGGTTTTATTCCTGCAGCCATATCTTTTCCTCCAAAAATCTCCCGTGGGGATATAACGACTAACAATAATTAAAGCTGGCAGGATCTGAGAAATAACTTTCTTTTGCGCCCCGAAAGTCCCGCCGAGACTTGACCCTCGACGACTCTTGGCCATTGTACGTCCTCGTTGAGATAGCGAGGAGGGTTGAAGTTCAAAAAGGTCTTTGATCTCGAACAAGATACCTAATTTGGAAACTTACTGGCTGTTTTCATGTTTCACCAAGAAACAGTGATCATTTATGGCTCCCTAATTCAAAAGAAAGTTTTTCAATTTGGACCAGTTGGTTTCCTTCTATATTTGATGAACATTTATTTCACAACTTGTACAGAAGTTTGGAACAGTCATTCGTGGGTATGATTATTATTCCTCGTTTGGATGAAAATATGTTAAGGAATGAAATTCCGATTACATAAATACTGTAGAAACTTCACGGACACTAGACAACAAAGCATTATATTAGTGCCCCTCATGACTGCAGAATCATCCTTGTCCAATACCTTGTAAATATTTTCCTACAAGAAAACACTTTGTAATGCTTCCTGTAACGACTACCAAATAATAATCAAAATAATAAGAGGGTTCCATCAGCGCGTCACACCGAACAGTCGAATTTATTCCTCACCCCTTCCAGCTAAGTCGTAAGCTAAGACTTCTCAGCGGAAAAAATCAGAAACGTGTCTTTTCTGTTGTGGAGTGAACGTGATTTTTCAGCAATTCAGCAGACGACTAGTTTTTGAGTAATGTACATTATTCTAAAAAAATCCCTTTATTTTCCACGAACAATTGTCTTGGTGTTTTTTTGATTGTCGGATGTCGATGAGTGATCATTTTAATTGCTGAAATGTCTACTTTCAATTGGTCTATATAACTTGGCGGTTTATTGTTCGTTAAACCGCTTAAAATTGAGAAAAATGTCTCTCTGAAAAATCCATATTTTCAATGATTTTCGACTTTCTTCATTATTTTTATAACAAAAAGTAGTTTATATTCAATTATTTATAATAAAATATTGGAATACTTAATTACACTACAAAATTAGTTTATCAATATCGTTTTCATTATTTTTTACAACTATTGAAAATCATTGAAAATATTAAGAAAATCATGATTCAGAGAGACTTGTCGGTTTTTCTCAATTTTAAGCGGTAACGATCAATAAACCACCATGCATAGACCATTTTAAATTAAACATTTCAAAAATTTAAATAATCAGTTATAGCCCTTCGAAATACAAAAGACAATAATTGTTCGTGGAAGATAGGGGAATTTTTTTCAAAAAATGTACTTAACTCGAAAACTAGTCGTCTTCTGAATTGCGAAAAAATCATGCGTATTCGACAAGAAAATAGACAAATTTCCACAAATTTTCATCTAAATTGAATCATTTATACATATACATATATAAAACATTGGTAGAATATTGTGAACATATTGGCGAAATATTTTAAATGCAATATTGGCGAGAAAAAAAATGTGAACATTCGGCGATATTGGTCCAATATTACTTGAATAATATTGGCGAAATATTCTTGAACTAATATTGGCCTCAAAATTTTGGTATAATATCGCTGATACAATATTCTGACAATATTGGCACAATATTCAAAAGTTATATTGTCGAGAAGTAAAATGTGAACATTTTGAGATATTGGTCGAATATTGTTTGAATTTTGAAGAGAAACATTCTCAATTGAAAATTGAATCAATACATGACTCCTCTGGAAATGGAAAAACCCTACGATAAAATTGAAGTTACTTTTTTGTAATATCTAACAGAAAACAACTACTTCCCCGGCAAAAGCCACGCTGGACACTGAACTACATCTGATAGATATTGAGAAAGACCCTATATAACTTGAGAGAAAAAATGTGAAAGTGAAAATTTGCATTTTCATTCAGATAATTGATTATTTATTGAATGTCCAGTTTCCTTTGGAGATTCTTATCTATGAATGAGATAAGGGAAAATGTTATTCAGAAGTATCACTCACAGAAAATCGCTCATTACATTGATGCGTGAATTGCATCTCTTTCGCTAGGCCTCCAATACATTTTGGTCGACTAAAATCTATTTCACTCTTCTAAGATCACCAGGGAGGTCGGAAGAATTGGAAAACATACTCTTCAGAAGCAATTTCACACTGTAATGAGGAATTGTTGATTCAATTTTCAATTGAGAATGTTTCTCTTTTATACATGAATCCCTTCTAAGAGAGGTTATCTTGTACGATGGAAAACAGCGACTAAATTCCAACTTTCAGTCGCAGATGATTCCACAACTGTTCACATCCTGTTCATATTTTCAATGAAATCAAATTGTTTGAATATTTTAGAAATAGTTTTAGTGAAATATTCTTGAAGCAATAATGGCCTCAAAATATTTATCGATATTGGTACAATATCATTTGGATATATTGATAGATGTCAATATACCTTGGTAAATTATTAAATGTCTTTTAGTTGATGAAGGTGACACCAGAGTCTGCCTTTCGATCGCCATAACCACTGAGTGAGCTGTCTTGAAAATAAGTTATGGGAAGTATTTAATATACTTTCGTAGATTTTAGAAGACGTTCTATATGTAGAGCCACCTAGCGGATTTTTATCCAGGTTTGATCATGATATAATTTCAATATGTTTCATTGAATATTCGGCCAATATTCAAATTCCATCTCAATCTAGATGTAGGAAACAACATGAAGACGATGATGTTTTAACGATATCGATAAATATTATTGAACCAATATTGACCCAATATTAATTAATAAGATTTGTTGAATATTGGCGAAATGATATTCAACCAATGTGTAATCACACTTGTAGATACAATATAGTTTTTATTCCTAGAATCGATATTAGGGGAATATTGGGATTGCGATAATTATTCTAGATGTTAAAAACGATGTGAAGACAATATTGTTTTATCGATATTGGAAAATATCATTCAACCAATATTGACTCAATATGAGTTATTACAGTTTGTCACATAAAGTGGAAATGATATTCAACCAATATTCTAAAAAACTTTGAAATACAATATAGTTTTTTTCCCCTATAATCGTTATGACTGGAATATTTGGATTGCAATATTTATTCTAGATGTGGTAAACAATATATAACCAATATTGTTTTATCGATATTGGTAAAAATTATTCAACCAATATTGACCCAATATTTCGTGTGATAATCTACATTCAAAACTAGTTCAAACAATATTCCACCAATATTATTAATATAATATTGTTTTTTGAATATTGGACCAATATGGAACCAAGATTCAGCCGATATGATGTGCTACCTGGGGATATTGAAAGCTCGTTTTTTTTCATTTGAGGTTAGGTTGTCGAAAAGTGTTGAATACAAAAGTTTTTGATTTTTTTATTTTCGACAACTCTTGAACATTTCGCACATTTTGAGTATTTTTGTGTTTAAATATTGTTTTCCTCCTGGTCATTGCCTGTTACTTTTTTTGCACAAAAGTTAATGGCACCAGTCTACAATCAGATACACATTTCCCGATCGCAGCATCGATTTTTTTTTGCAAAAACCATTGATTTTATGAAAGAGATAATTTTGTATAGGCGCGGTGGTTCCATAATACACCAAGCAATGGAGCATAAAATGAGTGAGTTTTCAAAAATTCTAGTAGGACACCGACTATGCTATCACTTGAAAGGCAGTCACTAGTTATATCTTGGCGTACTATTCAAATCCTCATCACTCTTTCGTGAAATGGCTACCGCATCCAATGCTAAAGCTAAACAAGCTACTGCATCTCTACTACAAGTTCTTAACAAAACTAAAGTTGATTCCATGCAAACTAGGTTTTGTCTCTTCGACTCTCTTGTTGTCAGTGTTATGTCTAACTGTATCCATGTCTGGGGCCTGCGCTATGTTGATATAGTTGAGCAAGTACATACACAATTCATAAAAAAGATTTTATCACTGCCGTTCCATACCCCGGACTATGCAATCAGAGCCGAATGTGGCCGTGTTAAAATTTCATATAATATTTTCAAATGGGCATTAAACTGGTTGATACATATACTTGAAATGGATGATAGTCGTTTACCAAATATGATTTTCAAACGGCAAATGCAAATTTCCAACTGTGATCCCAAACATAATTGGGTATTACAAGTCAAATCATTCTTTATCGAGATTCACGCTGACGACATTTGGGACAATATCTCTCACGAGCTTATTGAAGCAAAGAAGAAGTGTTTCCTACTGAAGTTCAAAGAAAAATTATACGAGCGGGATAGGTTACTCCTGCATCGTTCACAATTCTTAACAATGTACCATTCCTTCTCCATTTTGAATAATATGCCCCAGCGATATATCTCCCTAAATATTCCCGTTAAATATACAAGAGCCATTGCCCAACTAAGATTATGCAACTCTATATCTGTTAAATTCACCTACAGAGGCTCAACTTATAATATTAACCCAAATGAACACTGCACAATCTGTAACTATAATTAGTTAGAATCGATCGAACATATTTTCTTCAATTGTCCTATATACTGTTCAATAAAACCAGCATACTTGAAATCTTTACCAAATATCATGCTTTGGCCCACGCCCTTGATACTCTAACGGCAGAAAACGCCAAGACCATTGCTAACTAGTTGTGGAATATATTAAAACTACGATCATTTATAATCAATGAGTGAATGCTTGAACAGATTTGTGCTCACTAGGATACCACCCACTACTATCAGTTCCCTTTGCTTTTTTTATTTTTCAAATATTGTATTTCACTTATAATCTAATATTAAGTTTAGTTGAACTATTATGCTGATTCCTTACTCTTCAGCTATTGCTACTGCTTCACATATCTTATAATACGATTGTCTAGGTTTAAGTTATTGTTATATAGTTATATGTACTCGTATGTACCTATTTTCTCTCACACTCTTGCCATAAAATGTATTTTAAGAGGCAATAAACGTATCTATCTATCTATCTATCTATCTATTCTGTTATTTTTTCGACTCGCAACTGTCATTTTGCATTTCTTTGGTGTTTTGGCATCGACTGCTATGGTCATTAGCCATGTGTTATGAGTAGGCCTTGTTACTAACTCCATACGCCACATTAGGAGCAGCACTGTTAATTGAATCGTGCACTCACCCCAGCCGAGCCATGAGATTTTAATAATTTAATAGGAATAGGTCAAATTAAATTTTAAAATCCCAGCCGCAACTGGGGCTCGAACTCCGGACCTTTCGACTCAGAGTCGGACGCATTAATTTATTATAATAATAATAATAATAAAACGACTTTATTCAGATACATACAAATTAAACGATTATTTATAATAATGACATGTGAATTGGCGAAGTGTCACTGCCGAAGCAGTGTTTTTCAACTCAACCATGGAGTAAAAGAAAATTAAAATACAAGAAAAGTAACTCACATCTAATAATAATAATATATGTTCCTCAAAGTAATTTGATAATAATATAATATATTAACATTTGCTATCAAGCGTGCAGTTTTCCATAACAGTGTCCTGGGACCTGGCTAGATAATTTATTGAGGTGAACCTATATGATGTCGCGAAATTGGGACTTGAGCTTCTTTTTGAAATTCATTATAGAATAGTTCAGGTATTCTGGTGGAAGTTGGTTGAAAAAAGCTTACTTGCATTGTAAGTGAAACTTCGCTTGAAAATACCTGTTTTGTGTTTGGGGACGACAAGTTGGCGAAGATTTCTTGTTTGCAAATTGTTAATGTTTCCGAAATTTTTTTGTTTTTCGACGAGATATAGTGGACTTTGAAACAGAATGACTTTGTGAACGGCTGTTAGAAGATGTAATTTCCTTAGTTCTGGCAGACGAAGTTTCTGCGTATCGTTGAAAGCGTGACTGATACGATCAAATTTGCAAATTCCCAATGAGAATCGCATGCATGAGTTCTGTATGCGCTGTAATCGCAGCTGATCAGTCATACGAAGACAGGGGCCATGAACATAATCACATCTAAATAAACATTTAAATAACTAAAAACATGTTTTTTAAATTGATTTTCTTATGAAATGAAAACTAATAGAGCAATCTGGATGCTCCAATGGAAAGAATTATAGATAATTGATACATGAACAAAATGGGATGTTTCAGGACCCGGTCGGATCATTAGGAACAGAGAAAAACTGGAAAAACCAGAAAATTTTACGATTTTTTGAAATATTCATAACTCCGCCATTTTTTAAGAAGTCAGATTGACCTTTCTCATGAAAGTATTGATGAGGCGATGACGGATCGTTAGTTTTGGAACAATTTTTTTTCAGCATGCCTGGATGCTCTAGTGATAGCCCGATTTCAATTTCTCAAACATATTTTGAAAGTAGAAGTATAGTACTACAAAACGTATATTCTCATTTTGCGCTACAATTGTGCGAAATGGGTGAGAAATGCATGCAAACATGACTGAAAACGGCCGAGCCCGCGTTAGTTGCCAAGTGGTAGGAGAGTCCGGGAGATGGAGGGAATTCTTCTAATGAACGGGTTACGTAATAAAACGCTTCCCCTCATCTCCCGCTCACTCCTACCACTCGACCGCTTCCACCAGCTAGGCCGTTTTCAGTTATGTTTGCACTGTCAGTAGAGAAGCTTAGTAATGTTTTGAAAAGCAAGCATGCATTACAATGATGGATAACTACTCACATAAAATGCTTTACGAATTCAAAATCATTATATCATGGATAAATCAATATTTGCTGCTTTAAAACCGATGGCCCAAGTTCAAATGATGCCATGTTTGTGAAATTATTTAAACAATTTTCTGACTCAGTAGCACTATACTCAAATAAAGAAACGACATAAAACCAAAGTTTCGAGATGTTCTTTTGCCGACTCACCCTTAGCTCTCAGCATATCCAGTTTATTTTGAACATCAAATTGCTCATTTCCATAACAGCAACGTTATTTCAAATCGAGGAGATTCTAGCTTAATATCCCATTTCACAGGATGATATTTCTCGGACGTTTTCATATCAAAGGGATTCCATTAGAAGTGTGTAAAGAGAGTTTTAATACCAATGAGGGAACGTTTTAATTGAAATCGTAATGAACACAGCTGTGCGCTGGGACCGGTTCATCAGACACTTCAGATTTGGAAAGATTTTTAATTATTTCAGCAAAGGCAATCCTGAAATAATGTTTTTTTTTTCTAAATCGGGAGAGAACTCGTTCAGTTGTTAAGAGTATTAGCGTCAACTAATGAAAAAAAACAGTGGCATGCACAGGAAATAATTGGCGCAATTGTCATCAAATCTTGGAAAAAAATGAACGTGGTGAAGGAACTATATCATTTCACGTGAAATAACTACTTGATAATAAGATTACCTGAAGTGAATTTTCATGGATTGATTATTGTTTCTTCTTTATATTTATTATATTGTGCATTGTTATTAGATTTTCGTTTTTGTAGCCTTCACAAAAATGGAGCCAATATCCATGTCGGTGCGAGTTGCGTCTGTTTCAAAGGAGAAATTGTTGAGTTTGTTGCGATTTGGCTGTTAGGGGAAATCTTACATGAGTTCAGCTTCATCTATGATACACGAGAACTTTGAACCCGATAAAGAATAGTTATTGTTCATCAGTAATGATTTCATTTAAAGTGATTTTTTTTCCAAATGTTTAATTAAAAGCTGTTCAAATTAATCGGCAAACATGAAATTCTACTAAAATAATATCGGAACCCCATGGAATAAAACAAATGAGGATTGAAGTGAACATTATTATTATTATTATGAATTAATATCAACAAAACAATGTCTGCACTAAACGCATCCAAATCTCAAAAGCAATAATACAATGCTTTCAAAATTATTTGAATGTGGTGCCGATGGTTTTGCTAATTTCTATCGGTTTATTTTTATTATAACTCAACAATTAACAAATTAGAACAGAAAATATTTAAAAATATAATTGTCTGTGGAAAAAATTATCGGCGCGTATCTGTATGTCCACCTTCTCGTTCAATGCATCTAATTTTCCGATCATAAATTTCACTATATAAGAGTAGATCGCAATGCACTTGCTGGAATATTTCTGCAGTGAAGTCGTGTGGAATTTTCAAGCTCCTCAACATCATTGAATGGTCGATCCTCCTAAACATATTGCTTTAAATATGCCTATAAAAGGAAATCTAATGGGGTGAGATCTGTCCAACAAAGAGGCCACCGTGGATTGGTATTTCGTCCTGACCATTCATTCCCATTTAACAATGGACCTTTACATTTATGAAAAATAAATTGCAAAACTCTTTTATATCGATAGATTCTAGTCTGGAGCGTCCATTTAACATAGAGTTCCACTATATTTTTATCATTTTGAAACAATAACTCATTTGAAAATATGCCGCTGACGTCACGTTCATCGGAAACAACCCCCACCATAATCCATGTTCCGAAACATTCAATACCGTTCTCCTCAAAATTATAGATTCTAGTTTGGTATAAGCCATTGAGAAATAATTGAAACTTTGTCACTTGATCAACTTATAGAAAAAAATCCACATATTAGCTACTTTTTATTGTATTAGTAACTTTCAAATTTCCTGAACGGACCATCTTTTCAATGAAGAACAAGCATTGACAACACCGCAAATCATTATGACAGTTCTCATGCAACAAAGGTGATCTGGAGATTTAAGGTTAATGTTTATTTTTTACATTCGCCATTCGCCATAGTATTAAGCCACATTCCATCATTCCATGATCTGCTAAACTATTTTGATATGTTTTACGAAACAAGCTGACTGTGGCCTAACCCATTATTGCATAACATCATCCAAATATGAAAAGGCTTCGTGAAGGGAAGTTCGGATACTTTACCGAGAGTAGATTATGAGATGATTGACTCTTTCTATTTAACAAATATGAATTTATTTTTTGCAATAACTACAATTTAAAATCGTTCCTTGAACGCTGCTTGAATACAGTAACATTCACCTGGAAATGTTCTTCACAAAAACGTAAATATATTTCCGCTTTTTACACAGGTTTATTCATTGCTTCAAACCACATTTTACAATGCGCTTCATAGGTATTTGGGAGAATAAAAAATTATTTATTAGAATATTCACTGGTGTTCAGACAACCAGGTTGAAGCAGCTTTTCGACATGTTCACAGTTATTGCAGGGATACAAATACAGGAATTAGGAAAATAATTTAGAGCACAAACAACAAAAACATTTCAAAACTTTGAAAACCGCATTAACCTCAAAAAAGAAATCAAGTAGGGCCTGTTTGCAGCATACATATTTGATGGAACTGCTCTACTTGTATTAAATATTAAAGTAGGCAAACGAGATAAACAGAGACAAACGATTCTTATTGATGCTCCGTGAAACAGACGAACAAACCCATCTGGTATCAAATGACAACTGTCATATGACACATTATATTCAAATGAGAATTTGAGATTCTACGGTGCACAATTTTTACAAAGTTGCCAAGTCTACTTTTGATGAACGTGACGTCACGAAACCACTTTTCTTCTGATTATAGAGAAACTAGCGGTCAGAAAAAATAAATAAAAATTACCGAGTGATATTAGCGTATACACTTTCTAATTACAGTGTTCTCTCATATACAAACCATAATTTATGTCGTTTTTGTCAACTCATATTATCTAAAAGTTCGTTTTCCTAAATCTGTGAATAGTTATCAACAGTTTGGTTTGTTGTTTGGTAATACTGTATTTTATTGTCAAAGACAAAATTTTGGATTTTCGTCCGTTCATTAACTACAATTTTGGGAAGAGACAACGCTATTTGTTGTGAACGTGGATTCGTCCCCAAAAAGAATGTGTCTATAGAAATCAGGATGATCCTCTATTTGTCCTTGAATCCACATGCAGAAGTCGTGATCTCTTTCTTGAAACGTGCAAATAAACATCAGCTCACAGGCATGATACTCATTTCTCTCAAGAATCCTCTTAACAAATCAGAAATTTTTTGACTGGATCTTCTATGGTTTTTAAGAACTACCTGAAGTATTTCTAATTGCTTTTGTTCAGTACACACAGTATTGGTACGTTAATTTTTTTACTCATATTCTAAAGACCCTGTCTGTTTGAAATTTATTGAAATTCTGCTTACAGTTGAATAGTGAACTTTTTTGTCTCGATAACGTTCATTGAAAATATCTGCTACTTCACGCACTGCTTTGTAGTTATCTTCACATATCTGCCTCCTCGGCTATCGTTGACTGTCTTGGAAGAGGCATCTGGAATCAAATAAACTCAATAATCGAACAGTAATTGTACAATGTTATAATATATTAGCCCTGTAGATATCCGTTGTTATGGATACCGTTCATGTTGATGAACTGTCAGATTTATGTATCACTATCAATAAACCAAGCTTTTCAACAATTGTCATACTAATTTATCAATTAAAAACCAAATAAGCACAAAAACGAATTAAACTATATACAATACAAAACAGTAATTATTTAAAAATGAAAAATTAATGTAACGAATCTGTCACTATGTTTACTTTCAACCCTCATTTGTTTTGTTCCATGTGTTTCCGCTATTATTTCAGCAGGATTTCATGTTTACCGATTAATTTGTACAGTTTTTTAATAAAAAATTAAAATAAAAATGAATCACCTCTAATGGAAAGGACCCCGCACACCTCATATGGGAATACTGCTCTCCGTGTAATTTCTTGAATTTTTGATATGTTGTAGGATTGATCATTCTGATAAAATGTTTCAATGGACGCAACACCATCCTATGACTAGTTTTCGAGATACAGGGTGTAGAATATGAGAAATATTCACTTTTCATCACTCCGTATCTCCCAAGTTATGATTTAGTTCGGATTTTTCTTTTGTGGTATTATCATCACATCCTTGTTTGACGAATTCATGAGAAATTCATTTCCAAATCTTTTCGTAGTACAGGGCGATTTCACTTGATAATAATGCTATTTTGAGACACAATTTTATTGTTTTATAGAGTGAAAATTCGGAAAAAGGAATTTCTGCTAATGAAACAATTTTAATCTGACTTCTGAGAAACACTAAGCATGAAAAAATAACTTCTCCATTGAATCGCCTACTAGACGATGTTGCAGATAATAATTCGAGTCATGGCTTTTTTTCGAGGCATGCGATACGCTATTGTACGGTATTATAACTGATCAATATTTTATTGAAAAATAAAAATCTCGAATAAAAGAGGCCTGATGAGGAAAAACTTCAGCAAACCCGCCGAAAACTGGAGTGAAAATATAGCAATGGGGAAATGTACTGATATTAGATTTTTTCACACATTTTTCGTCTTGTATATGATTAACCCGTCATAGGATTCCGATGAAAATTTTCAACAACATGAATGAAAGTATTTCAAGTTCTCCCATGAAAAACTATCGCTTCCTTTTCTGACTCCCTTATGAGATATATGGTGATGGAAAAAATCAATGTTTTTATTTATTGAAGTATAACAAATTTTTCAAATTGACATCATTCGACTCTGTATACGATGAATCACATCATTTAACATTCTTCACGAGAATTTTGTCATTTTAGGTGGGTTTATTACTACAAGGTGTCCCAAAAACCAAAATTCGTTGTTTTTCCATATTCGTGAATCACCTTGTATAAATTGTATCAACTTTGATGATAGTTGATATGAATTTATAATATTATGTGATAATTCTACCTGTTTTCGCATTTTCTTTTTATAAAACAACAGAATTATGAAAGTCTCAAAATAGCATTACTATCAAGTGAAATCGCCCTGTATTACGAAAAGATTTGGCAATGAATTTCTTATGAATTTGTCATACAAGGATGTGATGATAATACCACAAAAGATAAATTAAAACTAAATCATAACTTGGGAGGGAGATACGGAGTGATGAAAACTGAATATTTTCCATATTCAACACCCTGTATCTCGAAAACTAGTCATAGGATCGTGTTGCGCCCATTGAAACATTTTATCAGAATTATCAATTCTACAAAATATCAAAAATTCAAGAAATTTGGCGGAGAGCCATTTTCCCATGTAAGGTGTGCGGGGTACTTTGTTTGCGGAATCTTAAAGTTACGTTTAAAGTCGTTGCAACAAACATGAAGTTTGTGATTCTCTAAAAAAATTAAAATCTAAGTTAATTTCACAAATATTCTTCAATTTGAACAAAGTTATGCGCAATTGATTTGATGGCGGTTGATTTATGAATGTGTCTAGGGTGAATATAAAAAAGTTAAAAAATCTGGTGAATTATTGATATTAAAAAAAAAATAACATTTTGATGAATTTTTATATTTTTTGACCTACATTGTATGCTGTTTGACTAGAAACCATTATAATTGCATCTGATATGATTATCGAACATGCACCAACTTTCGGCAAAATTTGTTGCACACTAAAATGGCCACACTGTATAATGGTAGGTTTCATATTTCTTATTCATTCTAAATTTTCTTGTACACTGATGTCGCTTGTAATTGAGGTTATAATAAAATATGATATTGCCGGGGCTTGATACCCCTTTTGATGATATATGAAAAAAATTTTATGGAAACTTGATTCGAATCAGTGGCTTTTATTATGTATTCTTACGATGTAACATAATAATACAATACCGATGTTGACCTTACCTGTCGCATTCGGTTTCACCTAGTTTTTATCGCAGTCCATAAACAGAAACTTGCAATCATCCGGTTACATTACCGCGAGATATGAGATACAGATTTGCGAATTTCATCTGAGATGTGACCTTGACATGTGCATTTGCCGCGCAAGCACGGTGCTCGTTTACGCACTGAACGTATCACAGTCACAGTAAACACCGTATGTATTTACAGTGCTAGAGAAAGTTCGTTTCACCATGGATCACCCACGAATTCCCTTCAAAATTGTCGTCAAAAACTCAATAAGTTTGTTCTATGAAAAAGAATTCGTGTCGCTTGTAATCAAAAGTACTACACTGAATAATATTGAAACTGTAAGCAAGAGTAGTAGTCTTGACTGAAAGATAAGAAAAACTCATATATCCGCAAAGAGAACTATGCTCAAATTAAAATATACGTTATTCTCTTAATCCTATCTATACACTTAACTTATAATAAAAATGAATAAACTTGGCAATAGTTCATTAACAATAATTTCAAAATCTAGCAAAACCTCAAAATTTTCCAAGAAAACAAGAAAAACTTTGTATAAGTATATGAACAACTAATTAGTTGTAAATACTATTTTTACTTTGACTAAGAATAAATTTGATTGAAGTAACTCTAGAACCATTTGTGATAAATGTTTAAGTCACTCAACTGAAAGATAAGTAAATTTCAAATTATTCTTGTCATTTTCAAAAGGACCATATACTAAATCCCAGAGAAATGATAAGTATACCTGTAAGAAAGCTAAATAAAAAGCAATGAATCTTATATAGATAAGATTAAAGATATTAAATTACCGAATAACACTAAATTAATTTCTTTTGACGTACAGAACCTTTTTCCTAGTATCCCTCCCAAGGAAACAATAGTGTTAGTAGAAAGATTATTAGATATTAATCATGTAAACCCTGTCATTAAACAAGAGATATTGGATTTACTCAGTGTTTGTTTAAGCCAAAATTATTTTCAGTTCAACCATAAATTTTATTCATCAGGTGAAGGGTTGATTATGGGTAACCCATTGAGCCCTTTATTGGCTGAAATTTTTATGGATAATTTAGAAACAAAAATAAAAGGAAATAATATGTTCAAAAACTTCTTATATTGGTATAGGTATGTTGATGATATTTTGGTAGGTTTCACTGGAACAATGAGGCAATTAGATCAATTCTTGGAATTTATTAATTCTCTTCACCCTTCAATCAACTTTACAATAGAGCCTGAAAAGGACAATTCAATTAATTTTTTGGACCTAACAATAACTAAAGTAAATAATAAACATGAATTTTCTATTTTCCACAAACCATCGCATACAGATATCACAATTCACAATAGCTCATCACACCCATATCAACACAAAGTAGCAGCTTACAACAGTATGATACATAGATTACTTAGCATTCCTCTTAGTACTTCAAATTTTAATAAAGAACTTAATATTATTAAACAAATTGCAGTTAACAATGGCTATAAATCATCTTTGATAGACAACCTTCTGACCAAGAAGAAATACAAAAAAGCTATTCAAGAAGTTTATCCTACTACAAAAGACCACCAAAGGTTCAAAACAATTACATATATCGGTGAACCAAGCAATAAAATAGGTAATTTCTTGAAAAAGCAAGGTTTAAATATTGCATTTAAGACAGACAATAGTTTGGGCAGACATATTAAAAATAACAAAGATAGGGTGGATAAACAAGAAAAATGTGGAGTCTATAAATTGAACTGTGGTAGTTGCCCCAAGTTTTATCTTGGCCAGACAGGTAGAACCTTCAAACAACGCCTAGCCGAGCACAGAAGAAGTTTTGTAAATGGAAAACAAATTCCACGTTTGCTAACCATTTATTAATTGAAAACCGTACTTTCGACCATGATTTTGAAATCCTTCATGTCGAAAACTAAGGTAAGAAGCTAAATCTTTTAGAAAGTATGGAGATTAATAAATGGAAAAATTCTCAGTACTTGCTCAATGACCAACTCGCATTAAATTCGTCACCACTGATTAATTTGTTTTCCTGGAAAGGTTAGGTTTAAATAATAGAAATGTAAAAGTACCTATCGGGAATTAACTGGGAGTTAGGTATACAACCGAACCCTAATTAATTTTGGATAAGTATTTAAGGTAACATAGCAAATATGTAATTTAGTATATCTTCACCACTTGAAGAAGCTTTTGTAAAGCGAAACAATTGTCGTGGTTTTGTAAACCCTCTTTATGTGAAAATCATTTGAACCATAGTTTCATTATATCGAGCATCATGAGAGAGCTTGTACAAATTTTCTGTGAAGAAGTATTTTTCATCTTGTTCCAGCTCTGACGATACCACCCGAAGAAATAAAATAAATCGAAATATTCAGTTTTTCCATAGTAATTTGAAAATCAAAAGTATTGGAAATGTATACTTTCATACAGAGGGCACTTCTTTTACGCAACTTTTTCCCTATTCAACCAAAAATGTATCTACTACCATTCCAGATATCCCCGTGGTGGACAACTTTATTTTGCACTAAAATATTCAAATTCCTGTAATAATTGTCAAATATTTTTGACCAGTTTTTTTTCCATAGAACTTAGGGTGCTTACAAAAAAATCGAATTTCAATATTGCATTTATACTGACTCCAAAGGGATTGGACTGAGAAAATGTTTTTCTATGACAGATCCGTCATAGTTTACTAGGAATTTTTTCGCATGAATTCAACAACACCCTGTATTTTGTGCCTACTTTCAAAACCTTGGATTGACAATATCAGTTATTATATCATTGCCACTAATATTTTTTTAGTCGAGAGATATTCATTGAAATAGCTGGAGAAACGTTATTTTTTATTCATACCAGTCCTTCCCTCTCGATTACTTATTCAGCTGTGAAACGGTCGTTCCTTCGAACATCTTCCTTCAACCGAACGTCTTTCACACGGTTTGAGAAATGCCATTCCAGAGAATCCAATAATATTTCCACCAAATAGCTAAATCCTCTTCATGTTTCCTAAGGGGAAACGCGAGGAAAATACGTAAACAGAAACACTTTGCGAAGGGAAATAGACCGTCTCCCAACTTACCATGCGATAAACTCCCAATGTAGAGGTGGTAAAAGTTCAAAGGGCACTTGACATGCTTGTTGGTCGGTCGGTTTATCTCAAAGCGCCAGCACTGCTCTTTCATTTCAGAATTAGAGGAATGACTGTCGGATAAAGCCTGAAGTTCCGGCAATTTCAGCGGAAATTAGTCAAATTATGTAGTTTTTTCTCTATGCTTTGTGAGTGTCGTACGAATGCATAGAATTGCTACGAAATGTTTTTTCTTTCATTTTCTGTAATTATGACTTAGTACCATGAATAACGGAATCACGAAGTGGTCATGGTGCGTTTGCCTTCCACCCAGGCAGTCCGGGTTCGATCCCTGGTCGCCTATCACTGAGCTGAAGTGGTTCGGATTCCACTTTCATTTAAACTGTAGGTCCCAGATCTCCCTTGCTCGCACAAGCTCTGCTTTTGAGGGGTTTTCTCCAAAATCCTGGGAGTGTCGTAAAAACGAACTTGAGAGGGTGCTGGAAGGACATGTCCTCCTGAGCAACCACCAGTGTGCCTTTCAAACCAGCAAATCAACTGATTTAGCATAACATAACCTCGTGGCCATATTTTTTTATATCGATGGAACATTTGACAATTCACTACCAATTTCTGTTTGATCAGCTTTGGCTGAAAAGGTTATGGAACCAACCATAACTGGCTGGATCTACGCCATGCTCATAAACAGAACAGATACTACATCTCCACAAGACCAGGCTATTCGGTATGAGGTCTCCAGGGGCTTCCCACGAGCCGGGGTACTATCACCCCTTCTGTTGTCTCTTCTGATGGGCAATCTGCCTGATGTCCTTGAAAGAAGACAAGTAGAGCTCTGAGCATATGCTGATGACCTTGTCATTCTGGCAAGGGCAACGTCAGGAAGGGTAACTTCTAATATTCTCCAAAAGTATGACGAACACATTTGGTGACAGATAAAACAGATGTCAGTCAACCAAAGCAAAACTATAATAGTACCCTTCACCTGGAAGATTCAACTCCATTATCCATCAATGGAAAGGCCATTCCATTTGCAGCTGAAGGGAAATACCTAAGGCCCAGGCAAAGCTCTCTAGTATACTTGTGCGGCGATCACTGTAGCAATCAGCCCCACATCGTCAGTAGCTATGAAAATCCATTTTCTAGATTCACCTCCTCTCCATATTCTTCTGGACTCATAGGCTGGATGGACAACATATAGAATTGTGCGTATTGCTAGTTGCACACCTCAGGCTTATACGAAACAGCAGACTGCTGGCTGACATGTGAAGTCACAGCGTTCTGGGAATGACCTCCGATATAATTAATGCTTCCAACAGTCAACCATAACCTGCCTCATACCGTCCTCATTCCACACGAATGGGTCCTCTGAAAGGACGAACTACTAATGGCAAACAACTGTTGGTTTGCAGATGGTTCGAAAACACCCTCAAGCGCAGGGGTGGGTGTATACAGTCGTGGACCTATGACAGCGATTTCAACCTGCCTATGCGACCGTATTCCAGACAGAAATTCATGCCATTGACTTATGTGCAGAGAGATTGGAGGAAACCAACCTCACACACAAATAAAACAAATTTTTTCGATCGGTCATGCGGCTTCAAAAGCACTTGGCTCTTGCCGATCAATATTCAAGTTAGTATGGAACTGTCCTCAAACTGCCTCTGGTCTGGATTCCTTGCCATTCTGTTGTACCACTTCGTGGTCCTTCTATTTGGATTAAATAAGGCTCCCGCCACCTTTGAGATACTTATGGAACTAGTGCTAAGAGGCCTGACATGAAAAACTTGCATGATCTACTTGGATGCCACTATGGTAAAGAACAAGACATTCGACGATCGCTAGATTGATTTTTGACGTTAGAAAAGGAAATTCATTTCTCAGACCACATCATCTTGGCTGAAGCAATCAAGACCGATTTTGCTAAAATTTAGTCGGTTAATACCTCACTTTCATGTGGTACAAACGCTGGTACAGTAGTCTTCACCGACGACGTTTCCGTCTGGGCCAGTTTTACAACTACTATTGTACCACCGCAACAAGCTTTACGTTTAGGCTAGTGGATTGGACATTGGTACATCTAGCGTATATTTCATTACCGGGGGTTGAATCACTGGGCCTGATAGATACGATAATGTAATGTCCCTCGGAGAAGTCAGACTGATCGGATGATATATTTATTTAGTACGTAAGAAATACAAAACTACTGAAACTTAAAACGGCCCCCCAGACCTGGTTCATTCGTTACCGTGTCAGTTAACGTGTTAAAAGTTGACCACGTTCCAGAGAAATCACTACATACAGTAATACATTTTACCAAGCCACTTCATGCTTGACTTGAAACAACATTCAGTTTTGATTGGAGCTCCAACAGTCATTTACTGAATTGAAGAAGACATTAACAACTGCACCTATTTCAGCTTATGCACAAAAATGAAGCGTTTCGGCATGCATTGGATCTGTTTTATCGCAAAAACAGAATGGTGACAAGTAAGTAATACCAAACTTTAGTAAAACTGTAGGCGATTCCTCAAGGAACTGTGTTAAAGGAAAGTAGCTTCAATCGATAATGAGAGCTATTGTACATTTTCACATCTACCTCTATGGCAAACATTTTCTCGTAAGGACTGATCACAGCTCTCTGCATTGACTTCAAAATTATTCAGCGCATTGGCAGAAACAGCAATTCAGACACAACAGCTTTTACAATGATTGGCATTGCATCGAAATATTGCAAACTACCGTCATAAAAGTTCTATTCAAATAATCTGATTCATGAACTACAGAAGAATGACAACAATTTGAAGTTAGTCCGACTGGCTGAAGAATGGTGTTAGACCTGGAGTATCCAAATTTGGAGCAGTTGTCAAATGTTGATGGGCGTAGTGGGGTTCCATTTGTCTCCGTGATGTCCTATTGTATCGCAGATAGGAGGGCACAGATAAAGCAACTGGTCCTGTCAAAGGACAATATGAGAGATGTGCTCGAAAACAATTGTCGTGCAGGTGGTCACTTCAGAATCAACAGAACTCTAGGTCCAATATGAGAAGGATTCTATTGGGTGTATTGTCGTTGAGATGTTGAAGACAGGAGCAGGAGATGTGACATATATTATGTTCTTCAAAGGATGAGCTCAAAACAAGAAGTCAAGGAAATATAAACAATATCTATCATAAGAGTAGCAATCATTCTGGGGCGATCATAACCAATCTCAAATATAACACAAACTGACTATTTGACCTATAAATAGTATCTTCCCATTAAATACATGGATTGGGTTGATGTTTCACACCTCTGAGTGAATTGTTTTTTTTTTCCTATGGGGATGAAGCTCAAAACAAATCTCACTAGGCGAATTGTTCCCAAAAATGTCTTCCTGAACTTCTAAATAATGTATTCCAGTTACAGCACCCACCCTATATAGCATCCTCCTGTAGATTTACTAAATTGCTCATGGTTATCGAATATGTGATGCATGACTGGCGTTTAGAAATCGACCGAATGAATAAATTCAATTTGGGTAGTTCGTAAAACTGAATCGATTCCAGACTACGAATTCATAAACGTGAGTGTAACTATTGCCTGTCACACACAAATCAATCCGGATGATTGATTCAGAATTATTATTCGGTTCAACTGGTTTATTTCACATAGATGATGTGAAGGAGAGCAAATTTGGGCATAGCGCTACGTGACTGGAAAATAAGTGAAGAATTTTTTTTAGTTCCAGTTCAATCTTTCTGGAAAAATTGAGAGGAATTGAAAATCCTACTCAAATTTAAACTCGAGGTTTTCCTTCTCGAAAAATCATGTTTTAGAAAGATATTTTTGAAATTTGATTCTTTCATGAGGGCGGGTTGTACAAAAAAGTTCACCAACAGTTCAGGTAAACTCGCTTAGTTGCTATGGGGTAGCCCATAAAAATTTCCAGTTCCTCAACAACTGAACTTACTTAAGTTGAAATGTTAGTCAACTTGTATTGTATATGTTTTAGACGATGTAGTAACTTGATTACTTATATTTCGGACGTCCATCATCTTAATGGTTGAAAGATTTCTATCTCTTTCAATTTTTTTTTCACAACGTTTCAATTGCTTGAATCCGCAATCGTCTTCTGGTGAATAGTGACAAAATCAGATGCTACGCGACCTTTTATAGGTCTATAATTAAAGTGTAATTACGCGCGGTCTTGTGGCGCGCGTGGTTTCGCGCTTTTTCGCCCTCCAAAACGGTCCATGAGCGGTTTCCATACGTTTTTAATTTCCACGCTTGGTTGACTGAAGGCACCATTGGCTTCTATGGTTCAAACGGAAATTTATGGAAACCACCTACATAGAAGCCAATGGTGCCTTCAGTCAACCAAGCGTGGAAATTAAAAACGTATGGAAACCGCTCATGGACCGACCGTTTTGGAGGGAGAAAAAGCGCGAAACCACGCGCGCCACAAGACCACGCGTAGTTACACTTTAATTATAGACCTATAAAAGGTCGCGTAGCATCTGATTTTGTCACTATTCACTAGAAGACGACTGAGGATTCAAGCAATTGAAACGTTGTGAAAAAATTTGAAAGAGATAGAAATCTTTCAACCATTAAGATGATGGACGTCCGAAATATAAGTAATCTTGTATTGTATAATCCGCCCTTAGTCTCGAGCCGACGAGAATAGTTATTTTTATATCTGGTGCGCGAAATACTGCTTTGGTGATCGAGAACTGATTTTATTAACGAGACACAGCCGAGTGGTAAAAATAGTCGGGATCACCAAAGTATTTCGCGCATGAGTTTGAGAAACAAAATATTTTCTACAAACAGTAAAAAATATTGTAATATGCTTAGCTTAATATAAAAAATAGTGTTGAACTGACTTAGTTATCCAAATCAAGTAGTTACTGTCAGTATGGAAATAAAATGGCATTTATTTATTTTTAAACATTTAGAGATAAATGATTTCTTGGATTTTTGCTCGATTGAGGAAAATTAAAAAAGGGTCCCTTCGCATATTGTTATTAATGCGAGAACCTTGTCATTTTTTGACGTTTGTAGAAAAAGTTTATTTTTCGTTCAGCTGTCAAAAAAAATTGACATTTTTGCATCTCTATTGATGCGTGAACGTTTTCGGTTTTTCATCGTGAACAGTCTTTTAACACTGCCAAAATTTCGTTTGTTACAATAAATTTATATTACTTCGAACATAATTTCGCGATGATATATTTCTTGAAGAGTTGTTTCAGCAATGTTTAGTGTTTTTGGTTGGGTTTGAAGTGACCAAAATGTCACTTCTAATCGATATTATTTCCAAAACAATGTAATTCAGGAGTAGAGTGTATCGATGAAAACTGTTAAGAATTAGGAGCAGATTTCGAAAATGGAATATTGACAAAATTATTGAGGCTGGCGCGCAGCCATTTTGAAACTTTCAGCTGTCATATTTCCATAAAAAATAAGGTTTTCAACTCCTATGCAAGCATTCCAAATGTCGTTGCGATATAACATGCGATTAAAAAATTAGTATGGTGGGTATGGTGGGTATAGTAGATTAGCAATGGTAAACTGGGTCTACCATCATGATAATATTGATAAGAAATGATAATTCTTTACTAGTATTCTCAGACAATGTTTGGATGAATCGTCCCCAAAACAAGAAAAACTCATAAGGTCTAAATTCAAAGAATGGTGGAATGATATCGTCAGAAATGCAGTTAAGAATAGAGATCAAAAATATAAAATCTATAAATATTCCAAAAGAGACGAGGATAAAGGAAGCTACAAACAAGCTAGAAATAATGTTGAGAGTTATTAGGGAACAAAAACAATTATATTATCACAATAAAATTGATGACTGCAAAGGAGATTCAATACAAATGTGGAAAACACTCAAACCACTATTGTCAACGAAGGAAATAGCAAAAATGACCTCAGTACAAATCAACGACGAGGAAGTAGATGATATCAATATGGTTCCAGATAGACTCAATGATTATTACATCGAAAGTATCTACAAAATCGTTAATGAAATTGATGGCGGGACACCAAACGAAGTCATAATTTCAATCAATGATAATATTTCTTTAAATGACTTTCAATTAATTGATTATAAAGAACTTTATGATACATTATTTTCAATGAAAAATAAAGGAAGTAATGATGATCTCACAACAGAGTTATTAAAAAGTGTATACCCGAATATAAAGAATCCATTATTGAATCTTGTAAATAGTTCTTTAGAGACTGGCGAATTTCCATCCATGCTGAAAGTTTCGACTATAGTACCAGTCCCAAAAGAAAAAAACTCCAATAAAGCTAGTGACTTGAGACCCATTAATACACTATTTGCAATAGAGAAATTATTAGAGAGAGTGGTATATAGACAATTGATCGATTTCATCGATAAAAATAATCTTCTCTCAGAAAATCAGTCAGGATTTAGATCTCATCAAAGTTGTGAAACTGCGGTGCAAAATATTTTATTCGACTGGAAGACGTGGATGGATGGAAATAAAATGATCGGGGCAGTTTTCTTAGATTTGAGGAGAGCTTTTGAAACAGTAGACAGGCAGAGATTACTTTTGAAACTTGGAAAATATGGCATATCAGGTACAGTTTTTAAATGGTTTGAAAACTACCTCCACGACAGAAAACAGGTGACTAGAGTCAACAACGTCACTTCCTCTGAACTAATGAACAATAAGGGTGTACCGCAAGGTGGTACACTTGGACCTTTACTCTTCCTCCTTTACATAAATGACATTGTCAGGGAGCCAACTAAATGTAAAATACACCTGTTTGCAGATGACACCCTTATATATTACTGTTCTAGTGACATGGATGATCTGATGAATACTCTAAACAGTGAACTCAGAAAAATAAGTAAGTGGTGCAGTACTAATACTCTGAAACTTAATAGCGAAAAACAAAATTTCTGATGTTGGGTAACAAGGCACTCCACAGTAAAACAGATAATAGGAATCTGCGGATAATGATCGAAAATGACAGAATTGAAAATGTTAGTGTGGTGAAATATCTTGGAGTTTTAATTGATCAGGAACTAACTTTCAAAGCTCATGCGCTACAAGTTATAAAAAGAGTAAGTAACATTAAATATTAACTTCATGATAAGAGTATCACAGAACATGTCTAGATGGTCCAAATTAATAATATATAATACATTAGTATTACCACATTTTACATTCTGTGCATCAATACTATTCACAGTTAATAAGAATGAGTTAGACCGACTACAGAAACAACAAAACAGAGCAATGAGAAACATATTGAAGTTACCAACGGATACACCGATTCGTACTATGCTTAAAGAATTAAAATGGATGTCTGTAAAATATTATATACAGGGTGTCAATTTGAAAACTTCCCACCCTTAATATCTTCCTTCCAGTAAACAATATTAGTAATCGAAAAAACAGGTCAATTTTATTGTCAAGGGGGACACTTTCACGGACTATTTGTAGCCCTCGTGGTTCAACCCCCTAGGAGGGGTAGATGTTACCCTTAGAATTTTAAATGGGAAGAGGGGTCAAGTGGCACATCATTTTGATGGGCGTTCAATTCTTGTTCCAATGGTACCCTGACTTATTATTTTGTGATGAGCATTTTCCGAAAAATTGCGTTCTAAACTAACAGAAGTAATTATTAATCAATTTGAGTTTCTATCTCGTGAGTTATAAGAGGATCGATAGTCTCTTCAAGCATATCAAGGTACAGATTGCCAGTCAAGTTTTCTTCCAGAAATAATGGACCAAGAATGGCATTTCCAAGAATACCAGCCCAAACATTAACTTTATGTGGGTGTTGTGTATGCCCTTCCCGAAAAATATGTGGGTTTTCGTCACTCCAATAGCGACAATTTTGTCTATTAACTTTGCCATTCAGAAAAAATGAACATTCATCGCTGAAACAGATGTTTAACAGAAGATTAGGGATGGTATTGACTCGATGAGACATGATTTCACAAAACTCTATTCTTCTATCATAATCATCCTCGCGGAGCTCTTGAAGAATCTGCATTTTATATGGATGAAATTTATGCATTTTCAATGCTTTTCTTATAGTCTCGCGTGACATTCCCGTCTGTTCTGATACTGATCGTAAGGAGCTCGTGGGCTCTGCAGCAAATGTTCCCAAAACTTCAATTTGAGCTGCTTCATTTAGTACTCTGGGGTTATTTCTTTTTTTATTTGTCACTGAACCAGTTTCGTAAAACTTATTCACCAAATCAAGCACATACCGGTGACTTACATTACAATTTGGATGTCTTTCGTTAAAAAGACATGCCGCCCTTCGTGCGCACTTTCCAACTTCTCCATAATTTACAATCATTTCAATTCTGTCTTGAAGAATGTAAACCATTTTTACACTTTTATACACTTATTAAAGTAATTCCTAAACAGCCCAACAGGTACAACGGTATTCACAATACTACCACATAGTTCAAATTTGCTAACCAATTTTTTGCCGGAAAACAGAAACTTTTTACAGCAGAAGTAGCAAAAAAGGAAGGCTATCTGTACAATTTCTGCGATGACACCTAAAAATTCAGCATTTAATAAACACAACTTTACTACCATCTACGTTTTACTATTAGACTGCTTTTTTATGTAAAGTGTTTGGAGCTAATGGCTAATGTTACCCCTAATAAAGGGTTGGAACGGTACCACCTAATATTCTAACCAGTTCTGGCCAAACCATGCATCTCAGTATAGGCGTTCTAATAATTGCTTCTGTTAGTTTAGAACGCAATTTTTCGGAAAATGCTCATCACAAAATAATAAGTCAGGGTACCATTGGAACAAGAATTGAACGCCCATCAAAATGATGGGCCACTTGACCCCCCTTCCCATTTAAAATTCTAAGGGTAACATCTACCCCTCCTAGGGGGTTGAACCACGAGGGCTACAAATAGTCCTTGAAAGTGTCCCCCTTGACAATAAAATTGACCTGTTTTTTCGATTACTCATATTGTTTACTGGAAGGAAGATATTAAGGGTGGGAAGTTTTCAAATTGACACCCTGTATATATTATCATACCATGATACTAATCTACAAAATGTATCACAATTTATCACCGGATTACCTGAGTAAAAAAATTGAATTAAATGAAAACTATCACCAATATAATACTAGGACTAGACATAGTATACTTATTGGAGTCAAAAATAAAAAAAAACATACAGGAATGTTAGCCTTCAATAGCCTCGACAACAACCTCAAAGAATGTATGTCGCTAGGTTTATTTTTAAAAAAATTGAAAAATCACTTGCTGGGGAATGATTAGAACCAATTTTTGTTTTCTTTTTCTAAGATGTTTTGTACAATATTTTCAACGATAAACCTACATTTTAATCTGGTTCTGAAAGTCTAAAGTATTTTATATTGTAAGAGTGTTTTGACTGACTTTAGGATTTTTAATTTTTATTTTTCATATTTATTTTATATTATGTCTTGACCTTAATTATAACTTTCATTAATGTTTTTATATTTTATATAGTTTTTATTGACAAATTTATACACATTTATGTAATATTAGCGATTCTGCTAAATAAAGGATTTATATATATATATATATATATATATATATATATATATATATAACGGACTATAGATGGGCACTGTGGGCAGTGCATAAAAGCTCAGTTTACGCACTGTCGTATAGAAAAACTTTATTTAGGAATGAGAAGATTGCATCTTGTGTGTTTTTTATTCTGAAAATCGAACTGTTTGTCACTGATAATATTGTGTCTATTTAAGAATTCAAGTAATCGTATTTTTTTACTAACTTTTTGTAGGTTTCAATTTTCACTCGGGTTTGAAGGCCGTCGTTTTTTTTGAGATTATCATCTGAGATTATTCATGATGTATAAGCCTCTGAAGAAGCTAGCCACTCGCGCTAGCGAAACTTCAAACCCGAGTGAAAATTGTGAAAACTTCGGCCGCGACAAGCATTAACCATTTTGTTTTTCTAGGTTCATGCAAAAAACAAAACTACTGCCAATGTACGAGGATATATTGAAAAATTCTCAGCCTACTATTAGAACCAAACAAAATTTCAATTTCAAAATATTTTATTACTCAACATATTCTCCTCTTAATTGGATTCATTTATTACAGCGAACCTGCAACGTCTCTAGACCTTTCAAAAAAAATGTTTCTTCTTGCTCTGCAAACCAGACCTCCACAGCTTTTATTACCTCCTCGTTGGAAGAAAATTTGCGACCTTTTAAACTTTTTTCAGTTGAGGAAAGAGATGATAGTCGGACGGAGCCAAATCTGGTGAATAAGGGGGGTGTTCTAGTAAATCAAACCCTAAATCACGAATTTTTTGCAGGGCAACATGAGATTTGTGTGCAGGGGCGTTGTCCTGCAAAAACAAAACACCTTTGGGTAGCTTTCCGCATCTTTTCTCTTTAATTTTTTCCCATTGAGTGGTCAGTAATGTCGAATAGTAATCTCCAGTTATTGTTCTACCCTTATCCAAAAAATCAATCATGATTACTCCATGGCAATCCAAAAAAACTGAAGCAAGAACTTTTCCAGCAGATTTTTGGACACGAAACTTCTTAGGTCTTGGAGAATCGGAGTGTCGCCATTCCATCGATTGTTGCTTTGTTTCTGGATCCTAGAAATGTACCCAAGTCTCATCCATAGTAACATTTCGGTTTAAGAAGTCTACATCGTTTTCAAATCGAGCACAGATCGAACGCGATGCTACTACCCTTGCACGCTTTCGGTCAACATTCAAACATTTTGCAGCAATTTTTCTCATGTCCAAATTGACGTGAACTATGTGATGAACGCTTTTGTATGAAATATTCAGTGCTTCAGATATCCGTTTTAGCCCAATTCGACGGTCTGTTAAAATCATGTCATGAACTGCATCGATATTTTCGGGGACTGACACAGAAACTGGCCTTTCCGATCGGTCATCATCTTCAATGGAAAATTTACCTCTTTTGAAGCTTGCAGTCCAATTTTTCACGGTCGCATACGAAGAACATTGGTCACCAAGGGTATTAAGCATATCTTCGTAAATCTGCTTACCTCTTAACCCTTTTAAATACAGATACTTGATGATGGCTCGATACTCCAATTTTTTCTTCTTGTTTCTTTTAATTTACACTGACACTTCTAATAAGTTATTGTTCGTTGCTACGGTAACGCAATATTTTGTTTATGCAGGGAACTGGTCTAGGCTAAGTAGATATCAATACATCCTCGTATTTGAACTAAACGCCACTAAGCCAAAAATAGAGCAATATGGTTATTACAGTTGCAACATGATCTGTTAAACTATCTTTCTGAGCTTTAAACGATTCCCAATATTCACTATGAAAAAGACCAAGGTTATAGTAACATCATTCCCCTGACAAGGAGCCAGAGGAATAACCCCAGAGAAATGACGATTCTAAATGTTTCCGTGAAATACTTCACCACTCCCTAATTCGATGATCTCACATTTTGCAAAAGGAAATACACGAGAAGAATATGAAACTCTCTCTCTATATAATGTTTGAACGGAAACTGTACAATTGCTGTTCCTGAAACAACTATCGGAAGAATGATATTTTGAGTGTGACTCACAAAGATTTCCTTCTAAATCCACCAGTAACAAACAACCACGACAATTCCTTTCATCAACAACCCTATTGTCCAACTTATGAAACTTCAACTTGCCTTCTGTAACGGCCACAACTGAAAAGGCGTCATCTAATGTACAATCAGTGAATTTAGAAATTGTGGCAGAGGAGTGACGATAAAAGCTAGGGACATTGATTGTCACTTAATTTACTAAAAATCTAAAAAAGAAAGAGTGAAATAATTTCCAAAGTTTGTTTGCTTTATATTCAAGAGCTTTATTAGTTATTGACTTCTATGAAAGTTACTAGTGTTTGGACAGTAAACGCTAAATTATACTATAGCTTCAATACAGTGACAGTCCAGAGGAATGATTTTTGATCGCTTTGCTTGAACAAATAAAATATTTATAGTCGAAATTTGTCGAAAGTTTTTTTTTAAAGACGCCGAGCATCAAATATAGTTTCGGAATTTTGACCCATATCTTCCATGCATAAAAACATTCGAGTAACTACCCTGTATTCGGCCTCTCTTTTAGTAGTGCTGAATGAGAAAACGCTTTGATTTCTAAACGTCTAATGCAGCAATCTACAATTAAAAATTAACGGCTCTTGTGAAAGTTAACGTTGAAATTACACTAAATTACGGCTCTTAACTTGCTCATTAACATCAAGTCGAGGGAATGTTTCTGACTGCAAAGTATTCAAAGGGTGAACGGTGAATTTAAATTATGCGGCTTTGTTTTCACGGAGTTTTGATTTATTACAGTGAAATTCCATAAATTCCGATTTCGCAACCTAAAATGTTAGCTAATGGAATATTTTTTTGTTGCAGGTAAGAATTTCGAGGAGGAAAACGATCCATGTGAGTAACATTCATCGAATATCATTAACAACTGTTAAGTCACGAGTGTAAACAATGATGTCGATTACGTCCCTCAGCTGTCAAAATGTATGCACTGATCTACTAGCCCTCGTTCTGCTATTAAACCACATCGTTCTCCTTGACAATCATCTAAATGTATGCAACACCTTTTACTGGCGCACATCGCATCGTAGGTGACATTTTTTAATTACTTCTCGCACCAACATAAAATTACCATCATAAAAAAGTACAAATAAGAGTACTTTCAAATTCCATTCCAGAATTTACCAACAGTAAGTGTATCTGTTATTTCGTCAGCATATAATGTCAGCTTGGTATCTTGAAAGGTATTTACAATATTATGAATGATAGAGGCCCCAGTATATTACCCTGGAGCTGCCCTATATCGATGGACCGAAACTGCGAGGATTACTGACTAATCCCCTCCCTGAGCCTAACTTTTTGATAACGATCATTCAAGTAGGATGAAATCCAAATTAAGTTATTGTAGTGTGGAAATCTATATTAATTATCTCCCCGCAAATGATATGTCATATTTTCAACACGCATTTTAAAACTTTACCAATTTCGTCCGTATCTCAGTACTGGTTTATGGGCACCCTAGGGAGAGCGGATACCTTTTTCAAACGAGAACACGAAATGGGTTGCTTAGAAAAACAGATTAAAACATCTGTTAGCTATTCTAGGCGGGCAAACAATATTTGAGTTTTTTCGGACTGGAAGATGTACTCACAGGGGGTCTGAAAGTACCTACATGTTCTACAGAATATTATTTTTATGTCTGGCGAAACTGTCTGCCTCTTGAACGAATGTTGGAGATTTTTTAGAAAAAGAGTAATGTTTATGAATGCAGGTCTGTGGAAAAGTGAGACACATGGTGGGCAGAAAAACGTTTTTTAAAGTTCTGGTAAATTAGTGTGTGGGAGGTCATAGCTTTCAAAAAGGGCAGGAAAGACTTTTGGAATGAAAAAAAATGACACTTAGCGTCGGACGTCGGTTCGAACGAGACGCGGGCATAGTAGACTTAGCGTCGTGCATCGTTTCGATCGGGAAGGGCATAGGAGACGTTCCAGATTATCGCGACGATACGCGAGTCGTTTATTTTTGAGTGATTAAGTACTGTCCGTCAGCGAAACAGAGTTTTTGCCACAGCTTAATTATTGTGCGGGTATTAAGTATAAATCACGGTACGCTATTTTTTTTTTTTTAGGAAGTAAATTCACTTTTGACATTCCCCTAATGTCCTACAATTTACGTCCGAGGACTCGCAGACAAACAAAAGTTCAACCAACTTCATGTTTACTTCGCCCCGCTGAACATTTCACGAGTTTTATATCCAACCAAGCTCTTGATTGTTCTCCGTTTACAGCCCATCCTAACTGCTCGTATAAGTGGTACATTTTCTGCTGAATATAGCTTTTCTTTTGGCTCTAGTTTGGAGAGACCTACAATCAATAGAAACCCAAGGGTTTCACCAGGCGTGGCCGTCAAGGAAGGCGGTCCCCACACATTTTTCCCGAAGCGCTCACAAGTGGTTGTTGAATCGCGTCGCGTCGAAAATAACGCCACAGAATCTAGTTACCACCTGGATTCTCAAAAAGCGGTTCATTTAAATTTATTCGCATCTCCTAGGTCAAATCCTGCGCATTGTGATATGGATGATGTGAATGTGGAGAAAAGTCACGTTGTGGGCTGTCCTGATGAAGACAATGATGACGAATCTCGAAACAATTTTTCTGTTGATCAGAATGCAAGACGTGATCTGAGTCTTGAGTGAAATTTCAGCTCAAAATTTTGATAAAAGGCCTTTGAGGGCATCATCTAGTTTTTTTTACTTTCGGCTATCAACCCGATGGGGAATTCCAAACCTCGAAAAATACCGGCACTACATGTCGAATTTTGAAAGCATTCCAGAATTTAGAACGTAATACGTTACACTCAATATTTCTGCAAATAGATTCAAGAATGAACGAAGCGAGAATGTTCGAACAAAACCGCCCGCACTCCTGACAATATTTCAGTAATTTCGGGTCTCAATGTCTCTCGAGCTAGAACCGGGAATAGCCTTGAAGGGGGTCCACCTGCACGCGGAAACGTTCATCAAACGGCCCGCAAGAATAGTGAAATCCGTGCTTTTCGGCAAGTGATGAGTAAAAAGAGAAATGGAAGTGGTTTGTAGAATTCAAACAAATGAGAAAAGCTCGTGAAAACCGCCAAATACAAGTAGAGCTTCCATCCTCCCCTCCTCTTTAGGCTCATGCCTATTTTCCCAGACGTGACCCCTATTTTTCAAGACATTATACCCCTGACCCCATATCCGTGCAATTTTGTTTCAGAATTAATATGGTGATTCACTATATCAAACGCGTTAGAATAATCAAAGTATAGACTCGCAACTTTATGATTCATCTGAAGGTTCCTACCGCAGGTAGCACGGCACCTTGAGTGATGAAGTTGCTCAGGTCAAAAATTTAAAGACTTGCAACAGTTTTGAAACATCAAATATTAAATATTTCTTAAAGAATTACAAAACTTATTTCACTCTGCAAAAGGAACAAACGTATTCAGTCATCTATCAAAAATTGAAATAAATATTATGTAGGTCAAACGGGAAATTATTTGGGATGGATGAAATTTGAACATCATTCAATCATTCAATCATTCTATGAATTAGAAGATTATTTTACCACAAACCTATGACATGCTCAGTTCTCCTTGCTTTGGAATTATCTTGGAACCCTTGCAGCACTTGTTATGACTGTATATAGAAAATAAAATATTTCTTAGTTTTTATATGTACCTAGACTTTACTTGTTTTGTGTTCATAATAACATTTTATTTTATTTATTTACCACTGTTTGTATTTTCTCGAATGTTCTATATGTCTGTATACACCATATTTTAGAGATTTATTTAGATATAGTTGTGTCATATTGTTATTTTTATCCTATTTTTATTTTTAGCTATAGATGTTGATACGATGCTTGAAATGACCTTACTGTTCTTTCTTGAGCATGGACTGTAAGGGTTCTTTAGTTATGTAAATGAAAGTTAAATCGAATGATTGGCATACAATATTGTGGCTTACCGTTTCCTCTGATATGGCAGGATCTTCTGGGCCGGCCGGCACTGCTACCTTCCTCTTGAAGATGTAGAATGAACATAATGTCTTTTTTACTCAAGTTCGTGATGCACGTTTTTAATAGCGTTAACTTCGCAGGATGAAGTTAAATTATTTCTTTTTGACTTCTTGTCACACTGACTTATTCAATTTTTTCTCATTTGTTTTTTTTAATGAATATAGTGCAGGAGCTTGCGGAACCACAAAATATAAATCTGCCTTTCATTAACACGGGAAAGTAGAGATTATTTATAAAAAGTTAATTCTCAAAATCGAACACTTACCATAGAGATTATTGTCTGGGAAGAAATTTTGCAAATGGTCAATGCACAAAATAGTCTACATACCTTCTAAAAATACAGAAATCTGCATTGTTCACAATGAACGCTTGTCAAGAAAGAAACAAGGTGTATACTTATGCAGGTGTAACTTTATATAACTGATGTATTTCATGTTCAATAGTATTGTAATCTACACCAGCCTCGTGGGAAATTGAATCAAAGAAACATTGTTACACCACTACTTTATATCCATTTCGAAATCAGAGGATTCACCTGAAAATGTTAAGAGTTAACACCAAACTCCGGTGCTATTCGAGTAGGTGTGTAGTAACCTATAAGGCTGAGCGCTAGGGCTCTCTCCTCTATGGGAGTCTTATACTAACCATCTCATTGTTCCATTCCTCCTGTATTTATATAAGGAAATGTTTATAACATTCAGTCAACGATTTCAGCTCGTCACGCGACTTTGCTAATTTCAATGTCGGTCGTATATGACAATGAACTTTTATCGTGATAGAATTAATAAATAACAAGATGAATGGATCAATGCACTAAAACAATTCAAAGGGTTTTACTCGATAACTACGACAATATGCAGGACCTCTAAGGAAATCAGTCGATGTTTCAATATGTCTTAGAGTGCACAAGAATTTTCTGAACTATTCCATAATTGCCAATTAACAGTATCTCCGTTATTCCGATACTTTCATAGAAATATAATTCGATGAGTCCTACGCCTTATTTAAAATTGCTGCTAGAAAAACTCTCGCCTTTGTCCTTTGACAATATCTTTGATCAAGGTAATATTCTGCAACAATAAGAATCCCAAGATATCCCTTGACATCCGCAGTTCCTCACTTTGGAATAGACAAATCAAATTCTATATTTTCCTGTTCGTTGCTTTCATACACAATCATCCACAGTAGCGGATCTACCGTAAGGTTGAATAACAAATCCCCTTTGAATGCAATAACAGCTTCATTTCGCTGTGAACATGTTCTCCACCGTTACATTCCCTAAGTGTGGCATTTTCTGGAACGTGAGCACGAGCCTTGTGGTTTCGAAACAATACAGATATTCTGAATTGGCTGGAAATGGGGAGAATTGTCGGTTTTGTCGCCTTGTGTTGAGGGGTTGTGCGAATCTGAAGAGATTGCTTCCGCACTGCGACTTTCCGATTAGTTTTCCTCCTTTGGGAAATTCTTGCTTTATCTGTATTAATATCAACTTGTTGATTCCCCTCACGAATTAATTGTATCGGAACAGGTGTCTGCATACATCAAAGTCAGTAGTCCAGTAGATAAGTTAACAACTAACACAATGAACTAATTAAATGAATCCCTAGTTACTTCAGCAATACATCCAGCAATTTTTTCTATAGAGGTTCTTCCGCCACCATATTTCGTCGGAGGGTTCATGATTGAGAATAATGAAACATTCCATGGACAAATAAAAATTACCGAGCGTTTGGGGAGAGTTGGGCACAGCTATTCTTCAGTTAGAGAAGTCCTGCCACCACAATTCTTTGGCAAAGCGTTCATGATTGAGAATGATAATTGAAGAATACATCTACAGAACAAAATCACCGATTGTTGGGGGAGAGTTGGGCTCAGCAATTTTTATACAAAATGTGCTGCCGCCACCATATTCCGTCAGATCGTTCATGATTAGAATTAATGGAAGATTTCATCGACAGAAAAATATTACCGAGCGTTGGAAGAGAGTTAGGCTCAACAATTTTTCAATTAGAGGTTCTGCCACCACTATTCTTTGGCACAGCGTGCATGATTGAGAATAATTGGAGAATACATCAACTGAAAAAAATAACCAATTGTTGAAGGAGAGTTGGGCTCAGAAATTTTTTTATAAGTCCTGCCGCTACCATATTTCGTCAGAGCGTTCACGATTGAGAATAATGAAAGATTACATCGTCAGAAAAAAATTACCGAGCATTTGGGAAGAGTTGGGCTCAACTATTTTTTTATTACAGGTCCTGCCGCCATCATATTCCGTCAGAGGGTTCTTGATTGAAATCAATGGAAAATTCCATCGACAGAAAAAAATTAACAAGCGTTGGAGGAGAGTTGGGCTCAGTAATTTTTTATCAGGGGTCCTGTCTGTCGCCTCCATATTTCGTCAGAGTGTTCATGATTGAGAATAATGCAAGATTCCATCGTCCAATGGGAGAGAGTTGGGCTCAACTGTTTTTTATTAGAGGTCCTGCCGCCACCATATTTTGTCAGAGGGTTCATGATTGAAATTGATGAAAGATACCATAGACAGATACCATAGACAAAAAAAAATTACCAAGCGTCGGGGCTCAGTTATTTTTTTCATCAGAGGTCTTGCCACCACTTTTCTTTGGCAGAGCGCTCATGATGAAAAATAATGGAAGAATACATCAACAGAAAAAAATTACCGAACTTTTTCATTAGAGGTCGCCACCATATTTCGTCAAAGGATTCATGATTGAAAATAATGAACCCCATCGACACAAAAATAACTAGCATTGGAAGAGAGTTGAGCTCAGCTATTTTTTTATTAGAGGTCCTGCTATCACCATTGTTTGCCAAAGAGTTCATGATTGAGAATAATGAAAAAATCCATCGGCAGAAAAAAAATTACTCAGCGTTGGGGGAGCAATATTTTTATTTGAGGTCCTGCCGTCACCATATTCAGAGCGTTTATGATGAAGGCTAATGGCAAATGCCTTCGACAGAAAAAAATTACCGAGCATTGGGAGATAGTTGGGCTCAGCAATTTTTTCATTAGAGGTCCTACCACCACCATTCTTTTGCAGAGAGTTCATGATGGGAAATAAATACATCGACATAAAAATAACGGAGTGTTGGGGGAGAGTTGGGCTCAGTAATGTTTTCATTATAGGTCCTGCCACCACTATTCTCTGGCAGAACGTTCATGATAAAAAGTAATAGAAGAATACATCATCAGAAAAAAATTACCGAACGTTGGGGGAGAGTTGAGCTCAGCAAATTTTTTATTAAAGTTCCTGTCGCCACCCTATTTCGTCAGAGTTCATGAAAATAATGAAAGATTCCATCCACAGATAAATAACGAGCGTTGGAAGAGAGTAGTTAGGCTCAGAATGTTTCTCATTAGAGGTCCTGCTACGACCATTCTACAGCAGAGCGTTCATGATGAAAAATAATGGAAGAATACAACAACAGAAATAAATTATCGAACGTTGAGGGAGAGTTGAGCTCAGTAAATTTTTCATAATAGGTCCTGTCGCCACCATATTACGTCAAAGGGTTCATGATTGAAAATAATGAAAAATTCCAGCAACAGAAAAAAAAAGAGCGTTGGAAGAGAGTTGGTCTCAGCAATTTTTTTATTAGAGTTCCTACTACCACCATTCTTTGGCAGAGCGTTCATGATGGAAAATAATTGGAGAATACATCGACAAAAAAATTACCGAACGTTGGGGGAGAATTGCGCTCAGCAACTTTTTTATTAGAATTCTTGTCACCAATATTCTTTGGCGGAGCGATCATGACTGGGAATAATGGAAGAATACATCGACAGAAAAACATTACCTAGTGTTGGTGGAAAGTTGGGCACAGTGATTTTTTCATTAGAGGTCCAGCCACCACCATATTTTGTCAGAGAGTTCAGGATTGAGAATAATTAAAAATTCCATGTACAGAAAAAAATTACCGAGCATTGGGAGAGAGTTGGACTCAGAAATTTTTTCATACGAGGTCTTGCTACCACCATTCTTCGGCAAAGCGTTCATGATGGAAAATAATTGTAGAATCCACCGACAAAAAATACCGAACGTTGGGGTAAAGTTTGGCTCAGAATTTTTTTAATTAGAGGTCCAGCCGCTACTATATTTTGTCAGAGAGTTCATGATTGAGAAAATTGAAAATTTCCATCGACAGAAAAAAAGAGAGTAAGCGTTGGGGGAGAGTTGAGCTCAGCGATCTTTTATTTGAGGTGTTGCCGTTACCATATTCCGTCAGAGCGTTTATGATTGAGTATAACGAAAAATTCCATCCACAGGAAAGAACTACCTAGCATTGGGAGAAAGTTGAGCTCAGCAATTAGAGGGCCTGCCACCACCGCTCTTTGGCGGATGGTGGGATATAATTGGGGAATGCTTCGACAGAAAAAAATTACCGAGCGTTGGGGGAGAGTTGGGCACATACATTTTTTTTATTGGAGGTCCTGGCGCTACCATATTCCGTCAGAGCAATCATGATTGAGAATGATGAAAGATTCCGTAGCGGTTGAAGGGAGTGTTGTGATCAGCAATTTTTTTATCAGAGGTCCTGTTAGTACAATTCTGTGGAAGAGCGTTCATGATGGGAGGCAATGGAAAAATACATCGACAGAAAAATCACCGAGCATTGAGGGAGAGTTGGGCTCAGCAATATTTTTATCAGAGGTCCTAACACCACTTTTCTTGGGCAGAACGTTCATGATTAAAAATAATGGAAGAAGACATCGACAGAAAATAATAACCGATTGTTGGGGGAGAGTTGGTCCAAAGTTATACCACATCTTTCCAGATCACTTGAAATCGATCGAAAATATCAACTCAAAACTTGTAAAAGAATGGTTCCGACATAAGGTCTGATATATTATAATACACGATGTAGTTGATAACAAATAATGAGAGATCACTGTCAAGCACTGAATAAGCTCAATTCTTTTCTAAATCTCATCATAAGACTAGTCATGTTCCAAAGTAGAATTAAGGAAACAGCGTTGAAATACTTCTCAGTCACCATCACACGTAAAGATCTGGAGCTCCACAATCCAAATGCTCTCTTGAATTACTTTCAGATAACGAATCCAAGCTGTCCATGTCGTTTCTCAATTTTCTCGATTTTAAAGTAGCCGTGTTTGCCTCGAACACCTTGCAAAAACTCTCTCCTGGCTTATCGTCTTTTCAAAGAAAACTTCTCTCGGCATTTCCCGACCCAGCTACTCGATAAGGAAGATTCGCATTAAAAGATGTAGTCCGACTCGAGAGCCCCAGAAATGGCACAGAAGGAAGCGGCGTTAGAAGTGAATTATGAAGGATAACCATAAATTAAAAAGCTTTGTGCTCCTGGAAGTTCAGGATGCAATTAGCTTCGTACCGGAATCCGAGGGCCAGCAAAATTCTTTCGGAAAAATTGTGGAATTATAATGGAAGGGAATGTTCGTGAATTTTGGGGTTTTATAAAGGGTTTTTTTAAAGGTTCGTTGCTCAATCACGTTTCCCTCCTGTTCGGTCAAACAAAAAATATATTCACAAGTGATGCCAGTTATTTTAGAATGGAGGCTGACTTGATTGGATTTAATAATTACAGTCTCCCCCGTAAACAGTTACATTAGTGTCTCTAAAGGGTATAATCCGAAGGGAAATTTAAGTTTCCTGTCACGACCGTCATCGAATAATAATAATAATATTCCTATATTCATCATCTTGAATGAATGACAATTGAACATTTAGCATGAATGGATGAATATGCGGAGTTCGGCTATTGAAGGTATTGAAGCTGCTTCAAAGAATTACATAAACATTATGTAATTATTAATAACCCTGTATAAGGAGTCTTACAACTTTTCATTATAACTCGTGTCGACAATATCAAGATTGCAATCATTATCCTTAACTGTTTGTAACAAAATAATCGCCACATTATTGATTTTATAAAGGCAATTAACAACGGTTCCTCTTCATGTTTGACACCCTGTATCTCAAAAACTGTCTATTAGATCTCGTTGTGCCCATGGAGACATTTGATCAGGACATCATAAACTACATTATACTAAATTTTCAGCCAATTCGACTGTGACCCATTTTCCATAAGAACCGTGCGGGGTCCTTTACAGATAATTCAACAAATTTAGAATAATGTAGCACACGTAAATATAGTAAATGCAAGTTATCAAAATCAAGAGAACCGGTGACGGAGAGTGAAATATAGAGAGCATTTATTTTCTAACTACTGAATCGCATGCTAGTGGTATAGACGGCATTTGAACAAAAATTAGATATATGGAATATATCGTATTATCGTATTATATTCGTATTGATGAAACCATACAACTACGTAATATATTGTTGTGATATGAATTGAACTATCTTTATTCAAACATTCTGTACTATAATAATCCTCCAAAAGCAAGCAAAAGGTTAGCAGAGATGGATTTCCTCAAATTTCATAGCGTTCCGAGTAAGCGAAACCAGCTTACAATGGAAATACCTATAGGAATTAAAAAACAAATATTAGCAATCTATAATTGAACATTTTGGAATGGTTCAAATATAAAAAAATTTAAAGAAATATCAAAATTTTTTCTTTTACTAAAAATTTAACCCAAATAACGAAATGGCATACTGAATATTGATTGAAAAATTTAAAGTTTTAAAGGAAAGATGGCAGCATTTAAGAAAAAATTAAACAAAACAGGTACAATCATTCAATTTCAACAAGTTTATGTATAAAGTTATTTATGTATCAAGGGCGTAAAGTAGGCGTTTATGGCCTGCGGCGTGGATGATGGCCCGATAAACGCATTTTACGCACGTGATACATACAAAATTTTATGCATTAGCGGTTTTATAGCACGAATCACAAATACTGACTTGAATTGCAATGGTCTACACGTTTCATACGTTATGCATACAATAATTAAGGGTAACATAATATGAGGAATGTGAAACTATAGTAGCTGAGTGCTATATTGGAGAATCTATTTCAAATAAATAGATCATCACCGAAAAAATTGCCAACGATTATGAACAAATGTTAGAAAGAGTATTGCTCTATTGGACTGAAATGATTCTAATTCGTGTTAGGAATTGCATGAAATGATGTGTGAGTATAGACAATTTGAGAATTTTGTCTACTTTACGGCCCGCCGGGCCATAATGCGCCCACGGGCGGTAAAGTGCCAATTTACGCCCGGCGAACCGGGCGGTAAAGTGTACTTTACCGCCCGCTAGTGCATAAAATAATTTTATATTAGTAATGAGAGTTTGAGTTGCTTTCAAATTTGAAAAAGAATGAAAGGGAGATTAATAAATAGACGGTTGGGATGGTTTTGTTGACAGAAAAAAAGAAAGGGAGTCAAGAAAAATTTTGAAGGAGATACTTCGTGAAAAACTATAAAAATCACAAAATTAAAGAGAATTCAACGAGAAACTCAACAAAAAGTCAAAGTAAGAAACTTATTTACAACAAAAATGAACGAGAACAACAAAAAATAAACATTACAACCTACCTTCCATACTTTGAAGAGAACCTGCAAGAAAATCACAGCTGCAGAACGAATCACCACTACAAAGCCAAGGTATTTGACAACATTGAACTCTCCTTATGTAAATTATCCCAAAACTATTTTCAAAGGGAGTTAAATTCATATTACGAACAATAAGTACATAACCTCACAATTTTTTGACAAAAATAAATCGTACTGTGCTTTTCTCAGTACGAATTTAAGATAACCATGGAACAAAGACTGACTTTAAATATATAGATTTGGTATTCTGTAGAAATAATCATTATTGATAAATAGTAAATTTATTGACTTTATGTTTAGAAATAACTCTACAGAAATGGTTTCATTAAGGGTCGATCAACTACAAGTAATTTAACATGCGTCACTCAATTCATTGCATGTGCCTTGGACAAGTCCTCTCAAGTCGATGTCATTTTCACAGATTTTTCCAAGGCCTTTGATAGGCTTGATCACGGTATACTTCTTAGAAAACTCTCATCATTTGGCTTGACCAACAACTTCATTCTTTTTCTGGAGTCTTATCGGATCGGAAGGCGTTTGAGAGTTCAGTACCATGGTTTCCGCAATTACAATTTAATATAAAATTACTGGTTGGAACTAGAATCAGAGTGGGTGGAAATCTACGAGTTACACTGCTTTCCTCTCCGAATGATGATGGATCCAAACCAGTGAATTTCCACAACACGAATCCAACCCATGTCTCCTTCAATTATCGAAAATTAACAGCCGGATTGAACGCAGCTTAGAACTCATCAATCGTTCCATTAACGAATTCACATTGAAACACACTCAAATCCCTCATTGATTTACCAGGAATAGCACCAACCTCATTAAATTCCAAATATGTTCAAATATTGGGAGCCATATTAATGAGGATCGTCGGAAAGTTATTTAATAATGCCCCGAAGAAAGAATTCCTTATACCTGCCTATTTCAAAGGACGGACACGATTTTATTTGAACATAATAAGTGTCTTGAGGCGAATACAGATCCAAATTATTATTAATAAGGTGCTGCATTGATTAATTCTCTTGCTCTTCAGTCGAGTCATCCATGAGATATTTTTTTTTGATATTCAGGTTTTCAAGCGAGTTTTTCACGAAACTTTTTATACGAATGCAAATAGAAACCAGACAATTTTTTTTCTCAGTATCCGATATTTTCTTCAGCAAACTAACATGCATTATGAATGTAATATTACTCGAAGATATTAACTCGTTTTAATATTAGTAATGTCGAATTTATTGAGCTATTTCATTTTCCACTCCCAAAAAGTCATTTAGGTCTACCTATAAAAATGAATCCTAAATTATTGAGCTTGATCCGCCCTCAGTATGCATTCATTTCAACAGAAAGATAGGCCTATCATGCGAGTTTCTCAAATTAGCATTTCTTTGATATTACAGAAACGCCTACAGGAGATATGAACTCATTATTTCCGCTTCTAACGATTTTCGTATTCAAAATTCCACTTCCTCGTTAAGGAATGTTTGCTATGAGATGATCTTCATATCCATCTTTATTAACCTCGATAGCTTTTTTAAAGTGTAGAAGAACTCCTCTCCCTAGAGAGGATTATTCTTATTCTGGTTAATATAAAAAACTATGTCTGAAAAAAACCCGTGAATGCAAGAAGAATCCTGTAGTTATTCTTCCATCCTAGTTCAATGATTAGCCATTCAATGGAGAATTTGTCATAATTGAAATTTGAAATGGCTAACACTGGAAAAATTCCCATTTTAAAAAATCGACATGGTTTTTTAGTGGGATAATGACAATTCACTAACCTGATCTTAGGTACATATTTTGTACATATTAAAGTGTAAATATAAATATTGTTATATTTATATTTGCACCTTACGATTTTTATCTTTACAGAGTTATTCAACTCAAAACCATTGTTTTAATTTTAACTGTACTGATGCAGATATATTATGTTTACTATTGTCCATACTTATACTTTTCATCTCAAAACAAGTGTTTTACACTTATTGAGACCGTTGGTATTTATTTCACATTATTGTACATTGCTGAATTGTTATTCTTGTTTTTTTCTGAAATTTTTCTGCAACACGTAGGAACGTAGGTTCTTATCTGAATTTTCATTAATTCCTAATGAACTGTTCGAATAATATTGTCTGTGATCACTGGACCGTTTATGAAAATTGCATAATTTTCCCGAAGCCATATGTGTAAATAAAGTACGACTAGAAAAAGAATGCATCGCCACACAATATCAGAAATAGGTAAATAAATATAATAAAGAACACGAGGAACATACTTACAGAAGTTGACTAACAATATCACATGACCTCTGACCACTGCCAAATCAGCATTGTCCATGGTAACTTTTGATTTTTTGTTTCTCTTTTCATTTTGAGTTGAGAATTGTTCCATTTCACCTTTTTCAATTTTATTCATTTCTGAATTAATTTTCCTAATGCTTCTAACGCGAACTCCCGTTGCGGCAGCAACTCGTTCTTGAACCTTCACAAGAGGAATACTGGTTTCACCTATCATTGCTTCTGCCTGCATAAATTTGATGACATTACTGACAATTTCCCTACTTTGTCCACTCAGAATCTTATTTCTCACTTTACTCTTTGAAGGCATTTTCAAACACAACAAACTACACTATAACCTATCTAATAATATTTCAAAACTATACACAACACAAGGATTTCAAATTCAACACACAATCAGAATAACGCCACAATAATTTTATTCCACTGACTGTACACTCACGACGTTAACTGCTTGAATAATGCAGAGCGAGTGAGCTCCTGCCCCACTCCAGGGTTGTGTCTACTGCGTAACCAATTCTCGGAGGCATCCTTAGGCTTGTCGACCAGTACCAAAAAATTAGATCATTCTTATGGAGATTCAAATACTTATAAATGCCATAGAGCTGTGACGATGGCCAACTTGAAACATTGCAGATTTTTGACGTTGTTAAGAGAGAACCAAAAAATCACAGTGAATGAGAGATTCGTGCGCAAAGATGACATATCCGTGCGCGAAGTGATTTGCACACGTTGTGTGCAAAGTACCGCTTTAGGAGAAAGTTTTTCGTGCGCAAAATATCATTTTTCTACGACAGTCGATGAACTAAGGTTTTGGCACTGTTCAAAGTGCGTGAAGTGACATTTTTTAGTACAAGTGTGTAAAAAATCGCCTGTTCGTAAAAACATCAACTATGCGTAGAGTGATTTTGCACGCATATATTAACGCATTCTTGAAGAAGACAATATTTAGAAAACCTCAAAATTTATACCATTCAAGAAATGGTACAATTCGTCAATGAATCGTAAACGTTCGACACATTTTTGTAACGAGCCATTCTCTTGGACTTTATGTTTTGATAAAATTCCGGCATGGCGGACTTGAAAGATTCTGTGGCTCAAAAAGTTCTTAATAAAGGCTAAGATATTTCCCTGGTATCCCCATTGTTGAAGTTTGACTAGAATTTTATGACGCCATGCTGTTTCGAAGGCTTTATTGATATCAAAATAAACTGCCATACATTTCTGCTTGTTGGCGAAAGATTCATGTATCTGACTTTCCAAATCTATTATGTTGTCGAGTGTCGATCTATGAGGTCTGAAACCTGACTGTTCTGGTATGATTTGATTTTTGTTTTCAAGTGTCCAGATAAGTCTCTTGTTGATGATTTTTTCTAACAGTTTGCACATCGTGCATGTCAATGAAATCGGCCTGTAAGATTCTAGATGAACCACTGACTTAAACGGTTTGAGGACAGGGATTATAACTGCTTGTCTCCAAATTTGAGGAAATTTCTGTTCGATCCAGATGATGTTGAACATTTGTAAAAGGATATTTTTTGCTACCTGCGGCAAGTTCTTCAGAAATGATGTTGGAATATCATCTGGGCCTGGAGCGGAGTCCTTGAGTGAATTCAGCGCTTCCAAAAATTCTGATTCTGTGATTGGTTCGTTGATTGGATCTTGGTTGTCCTCTATCCTAATCGGTATGGATTCTTGTGCAATTTTGTGAGTGAGAAAGCTTTCTTCGTAATTGTTGTTGGTGGAGTTATGTTTATAATATTCGGCCAACTCTTCTGCTATGTCTTCTTTTTGAGTAATAATGGTTCCGTTCTTCTCTATTGCATTTATTCCCTGGTACGTTTTTATTCCAGATATATTTTTGACTTTTTTCCATATTGACGGAAGAGGGGTGTTGCTGTTAATACTTTGTACATATCTTCTCCATGAATCTCTCTTACTAATCCTGGTGGTCAGTCGTACTTTTGCTCGGTGTCTCTTGAAATTGATTTTATTTTCTTCATTTCTCGTTTTTTTGTATTTCTTCAAGGCAGTATTACAGGCTTTTATGGCTGTGGAACATTCTTCATTCCACCATGGTACAGCTTTGTGTTTTTTTATGAATTTGGTTTTTCCTATTGCTTCGTTTGCTGCATTCATAATGATATTATTGAAGCTAGCAATTGATGTATCTATATTATCTGTTATTTCGACTCCGGAAATATTCTCTTCTATTATATTTTGGAAGCTGCACCAGTCGGCTTTATCAAGTCTCCATTTTTTAATTGGTTCGTCTTTATCGTTCTGCCTTTTTAAGGTGTTGTTTATAATTATGGGGTAATGATCGCTTCCATACAGATCTTCTAATACTCTCCATTCTAGGGATGTAAGGAGGTTGGAATTGCATGCAGTTAAATCTAGGGTTGATGAACTTCCAGTAGCGGAGTTGAATCTTGTTTTGGATCCATTGTTCAAGAGGGTGAGATCTGCGAAATTTAGTACGTTCTCAATTTTCCGTCCTCTACCGTCAGTATAGTTCGAGCCCCAAGTCATGTTGTGTCCATTGAAATCCCCTAGGATTATTCGCGGGGTAGGAATCTGGTCTAGAAGTAGTGTCAGTTCTTGTTCATTGATATCTGAATTTGGAGGTAAATATATATTACATATATTTATTCTTGTTGGGGCCATTATACTCACTGCTATTGCTTCAAGATTGGTTCTTAATGGTATTCGAACAGCGTTCATATTTAGATTTACGTATATAGCAGTACCTCCACTGGCTTTCTCATAGACGGCGCGGTTTTGAAAGAAACCTTCATAATTTTTCAAATGGTGTGTTTTATTTTCGCGAAAGTGAGTTTCTTGCAGACATACTATGTCAGGAGAATACTCAGATAGCAAAATTTGGAGCATGTTTAAATGGATATAATATCCATTTAAATTCCACTGTAATATGGTATTGAATTTGATTTACAAAAAAGGATAAAGAGATGGTGGATAGGAATAAATCAATACAGTTGATCTGATGAGTCGCTCTGGGGTTCGTATGACTCGGATTCAATCTGTCTTTGTAGTTTCTTCCTAAGTTTAGTACATCTGACTTTCAAGCTTCTGATGTCGGTATGGGAGTGAATCTTGAGTAATAATTCCATGAGTGCAGGAGTATCGTCAGTATAGTCTTTGGATAGACTCAAAACGTCTCTTGAGCCGTACGTATTTTCTAGGAAATCTTTGAATTGTTCAGTATTCATAGGAATAACTGGGAACGAAACAGCTGATATGAGTTCAAGAGAGGCAGTCAACAACCCTAATCAGGTAGCGTTGCAACACACTCCTTCGATCGACATGAAATCTTATATCAAGAACAAGATCATGAACAATTGGAACACTCAGTGGCAGACGTCTCAATCAAAACTACGAGAAATCAAGTCAAACGTTGGACTGTGGAAGTATCATGAAATCAACAGGAGAAAACAGGTATTAATGTCTAGACTCCGTTTAGGACACACGAGGGTCACCCACGAATACCTTATATCTGGACAAAATGAACCAACTTGTGATATCTGTGAAGTTCGGCTAACAGTGAAACATATTATTGTGCAATGTCCCATGTTACAAATCGAGAGAGACTTATTCAACATCTCCCATAATTTACAAGAAATGTTAGACTATAGTAATACCAACAAAATCATACAATTTTTGCATGCTTTAGATATGACTAAGAAATTATAATTGTATTTCATCTACTCCACCGCTAATGACCCAATGGGTTGATGCGGTTATTTCTAATAAAAAAAAAAAAAAAAAATTTTTGTAACGAGCTTTTTGTACTTGTGTTTTGTTGAACTCGTCTGCGCATTATTTAACAAAGTTCACGCTTACACAAAAAAATGCCTACTTCACGAACTTGTATCAAAAATAACAATTTGACACCTTCGATTTGTATATGAAATGAATGAAATGATTCAAATCTCTTAAATTAAACATGATACTATTTTGAAACAAACTTTTGATGAAGATCAACTGAAAATTGTATATCAAGCACTTGTTTATTAACCACATCTTACTTATGGGATCCTTGCATGGTGTGGAGTCACAAACAATCACTTGAAAAGATTAGAGGTGACCCAAAATTGGATACTCAAAATCATTTTAAAGAAAGATTTCAGGGACTCCATAGAATTCAACAAATAATTTGGGATCAGAAAATTAAACATTGCATTTCAAATGAAATGAAGTTGACTAGAAGTCTTCTTAAGTCTTCTTGCAATACCGGAATAAATATTATCGAGATTAATAAAGAATTTTTGAATTTGCATTTCCCAAGAAACGTGGGATGGGCGCTTCGTTTTTCCGGTATATTGCGGGAAAGTTACCAACCTACATAGTCGAACGTTTTCACTGAACATTAAATGAAAAATCGTCATTGCGGATTCGTCATTTTATATTTATCTATAGCAATTGTTCAGCGTCCATAATAATCGTCCTTTGTGAAATCTGCGACCAGCAGTCGATCTCTCAAATCGCCCGATATTTCCAGCTACTGCCAGGATGCCCTCTCACGATGGAAGACCGTATTATCCGCTCCGTTTGAGATCTCTCCGTGATTAATTCTGGACAATTGCAGTTCCGTATTTGTTCAATCGGAAAGTTCTCTGTTCTCTTTCGATTGTCGAGTTATGTTGCCAATGAATTCATATGTTTGACATTTATACATAGCAGAAATTTGTCAAATGAATTCATGCATTGGTAGTCCAGTAGGAAAATATGATGAATCTATAAAGCGTTACTTGACGAAAGCTAATGATTAAAAATGCATAGTTATTCACGTAACCAGTTCTGAAAAGAATAATTTAATTTTTTAGGCGAATATAATATTTGACAAAATGGTTAAGGCTTTCGCGGTCGAAGTTTTCAGTGTCACAATTTTCACTAGGGTTTGAAGGCCGTCGTTTTTTGGACTTTCTTCCTAACGTTTCGCTAGCGCGAGTGGCTAGCTTCTTCAGCGGCTTATCCATCATGAATAATCTCAGATGACAGGAGATTCCGTCTGCGGAGATTGTATTCATTCTGACTTAGGTACTCTTGTGCGTTGATTACCGTATCTGGATTTGGTACATTCTCACTAACCCTAATGGGCCCCATTCTACCCGCCGGCTTAATGACGTTGAAATCCCTTTTTTTTTTCTTTGTTGTTCTGGCATCGACTGCTATGGTCATTAGCCACGTGCTCTGGATAGGCCTTGTTACTAACTCCATGCGCCACCTTAGGAGCAGCACTGTTAATTGGAACGCAACAGTGTATCGTGCAGTACTCACCCCAGTCCAGCCACGAGATTTGAATAATTTAATCGGTCAAATTAAATAAAAAAGTCCCAGCCGCAAATGGGGCTCGAAATCCGGACCTTTCGACCCAAAGTCGGACGCTCTAACCACTGCGCCACGCCCCGACATAGTTAAGAATTGCTTATTACTGTAACTGGGTTAGGCATATTTTCGATAATATTAATTGACATCTTTTTGCCTGCTGTCCTAATGTCGTAGTTTCCTTTTGTTATTTTGGAATTTCTAAGAATGGGATTACATATTCGGTTGAGGTTCACAGCTTCCTCTTTTCTGTTGAAATTCTCCGAGTATTTGTGGATCTCTTTTGCCTCCCGTACAAGTTGGCTATGGTATCCCTGGTTGGGGGCAAGAAGTTTTATGTCCTCAAACAAAATCTCGCATACCATGCAGTGGCAGAACACGCGCTCAGTGAAGGAAACCACAAGATTCTGTTTGGGGACGTAAAACTTCTTGCCCCCAACCAGGGATACCATAGCCGACTTGTACGGGAGGCAATAGAGATCCACAAACACACGGAGACTTCTAACAGAAAAGAGGAAGCTGTCAACCCAACCGAATATGTAATCCCATTCTTAGAAATTCCAAAATAACAAAAGGAGACTACGACATTAAGACAGCAGGCAAAAAGTTGTCATTTAATGTTATTGAAAATATGCCTAACCCAGTTACGGTGATAAGCAATTCAGAATGGATACAGAATGAATACAATCTCCGCAGACGGAATCTCCAGTCATTTGAGATTATTCATGATGTATAAGCCTCTGAAGATGCTAGCCACTAGCGCTATCGAAACGTTAGGGAGAAATTCCAAAAAAAACGACGGCCTTCAAACCCGATTAAAAAATGTGACACTGAGAATATAATATTTTCAAAAACCATGGAACATTCTATTGTATGATATTCAAATAGACCTGAAGAAGATATTCCCAATATTACACGATAATAAGGACACTTACAAGGTGTACATAGAGTTCAGGATTTCTACAAAAAATGCTCAAAACATCAATCCTGTAAAAACCAATACACCCATATATTTTAAGAAAGCCTTATCCAATCAAATATGGAAAAATTCAGTCTCTTACTCCTAGGTAGAGCACCCGGTATACTTAGAAGATATTTTCAGATCGTCCCAACAATGCAAATCTACAACTTTTATCTGAAACTTTTTCTTCTAAACCCAGTGATATAACTGAAATCTTCCGCTCACGCACTAGTGACCTACTCTATATACGATAAATTAACGTACTTTTGGCACTTTTCATTTCCCATTAAGGTTTGTCAGTTGTCATTGTCACGTTTGATTTGACCAAAATGAAACAGTATATTTTATCAGTTCAGAAAATAGGCTTTTTCCGTGCGTGCGCGACATGTTCCCGTGGGAGGCGAAGCCGAACACGGGAATTCGTCCAAGCACGGAAAAAGCATTCATGGACGAGTAATAAACGATATTTCTCATTATATTTACCTGAAAACCACAGATTGTTGAGAGACATTTATTTTTAATGATGAAGGAACAAAAACATGTATTATTAATTAAAATATTTATGTTAAAAAAATATCCAGAAATTGACAAAAAAATCATTATTTACCCTGTTGGTAAGGATATATTCAAACAATTTGCGATTTTTAGAGAACTGTCAGTAACATATTTTTAATTTTGGCATGGAAATAGGCAGCTATAATGTCACCAGCGCACCGTCAAATTTGCCGTGCGGGCGCACGGAAAAAACCCTTTTTCGGTATGCTGAATAAGCATGTAAATATAGTGTTTTCAGATAGGTATAATGAATATAAATTTTCCGGGTTTTGTTGTATATATCTTTGAGATAAATGGATTCAAAAGTAAAATAGCAATTTTCAAATTAACCATGGATAATCTCACCAAAGATTTGCAAAAGAGGTACCTTATAGAGATGAAAATCTTGAAAGATCTTTTTTACAGATGGTAAAAAGGATTTCTTTTGTTTCTGTAGTAATCCCAGAAATGATGCCACGCATTTACTACCAAGGCAAACGTGTTTTTGGTTGCTTCTCTATTTTCATGTTGTCAATTGAATGATTGGTTTGTTCAAGTCATGTTGATTGATTTGTGACTACGTTGAGTCATTGAAAGTACAATTGACTTCTTTCAATCACAATAGAGTATTTCCAATGGATTTGACTTTCGGTCATATCATTTCCAATCTTATGTCTTCAAATTATCGAGATTTGGTTTAGAGTCTTTTTAGTCATAATCTTGAGTTTTTCAGTCAATAGAATCTGACTTTCAGTCATTTCATTCCCAATCTAGCATGAATGAGTCCCTCGCATTTTATTTTGAGTCTTTTCAGTACCGATCTTGAGTCTTAAATCTTTTTAATATTTTCAGCAAAATATTTGCACCTCACCCGTAACTATGTATTTCCAGGCATTTCATTGGTTCATATTCACGTCACGTAAAACTTTATATTACATCACTATTAGTGATGTAGTGAAACAAACAGTGGAATAAAATGTTACGTTTGATAACGTCCAAAATGCATTTTAAATTCGACATATCATAGCTGGGTTAGATAATAGTTACTTATGATACAAGTTCGTAAAGTAGGATTTTTTTGTGTGAGTGTGAAGTACAAAGAATCTTTTTACGAAATTGTATTATGCAAAATTGTTTCAAAGACAGTTATTTTTTTGACAAATTGTAGCAATTGTTGAATGTTTTATCCCATGAAGTCTTTTCAAAAAATGTATGAACAGAGCGTAAAACATTACTTTACGCACAGTTGATGATTTTACGCTCACTTGATTTTTTACGCACCTGTGCTAAAAAGTATCACTTTACCCACTGTGAACAGTGCGTAAAACCTAAGTTTACGCACTGTCGAAGAAGTCATTTTCATCTCTCTCAAAATCTAATTATTACACATGAAACTAGTCACTCGTAAAACGAGCGCTTTTCATTTGTTTCCGAACTATCTTCCGACCCTGTATATACTCGCATTGCTGTAATCGATTAGTGGACAATGTCGGCCTCGGAGGGTTTCGTGTTCAACGTGTTCAACTGGTCTCCCAATTCATGGATAACGTGCTACATTAATTGTTTCAGGAAATATCCGGCAATGCATTGTAGGAACATTATTACAATATGTCCCTGAATACGGATGGAGTTATTTGTCGAATGGAATGCCCAACTGCAGTATCTCCGGCGAAGTGGTCTTATTGTCAGACTGTTGCACGTTGTGTTCATTATTCAGCTGTTTATTAATTCAATTTAATGGAGCAAGTCAAGACACGGTGAACTACACTGCGATCCATATGTTTGGCACAAATTAATTTGGAGCATAGTTATGAACTTCTAGAAAAAATCTTGAAACGTCGATGTTTAATTTAAAACTGACATTATTATTACAACTAAACCAGATAGTCGTTGGAACCCATTTAGGTACTGCCATGGTTGCGATAACGCAACATCAAAAATATATATATATATATATATTTTTTAATGAATGAAGAAACGAATTTTTGATGATCTTTCAGTGGTATCTAATTAAACAATACTTGAAAATACAGAAATTGATTTTTTGAATACATGAATATATTTGTAATTGTCTATGACGGTAATCATTCACTGCGGAATTTCTACCGGAAAACCTGATAATCATGAATATTCATTATAAAATCATTGGTTCAGTATTTTCATCATCCATGATGAGATTCATATAGAATAATATTCCTGAAAAGATATACAAATGATAAATAAAAATTAAATAATTGAGAAATATTTTTTTGAGCTGTATGAATATGAGGTTGCGAAAACGCAACTTTGGAAGGAACAGTGCAATTATGGTGGTTCGAAAAATTTTCCTGTCAGAACTTGTATTTTCATGTCTGGCAAATTTCTCTATTATTCCGATGATGTAGGGCTGTTTCATTCTCATTTACGCAGTGCTATAGAAAGGTTGAGGACGTTATCGTGCATCAGAATATCGTCGAGAGAACGGTAAAGATATCAACGTATGGGCTTTGGATATTCATAACAAATTTTGCAGAGTAAAATGAACAATAACGACTCGAAGAGACCATTGACTCTCAGAGAATTGTAAGCAATTGTTGAAGATTTGGATTTGGATAAGGAAAATTAAATTGATATTTGTTATATGCCACCTGAGGTAGATGATCTTACGGATGAAGAGAACATTGACGATGATGTGATAGATGGACTAACAAATTTGCCTCAAGATTTAGCAGGAACGTTTGAAATAATGCATGTGGCTAACGAGAACAAAGAAAGTATTCCACACGAGGTAACTTTGTCTCCACCAAAAAGAGATGCAAGGATGGAAGATATCACTGTCGACTACGAGATTGATGCTATTTCCAATGAGGAACGGAACGTGAAATCTATAGTTGAGGCGCTTCATGGAAAATCTGTACTTGATTTTTTCGAGCAAATGTTTGATGAGAAAATAATAGAGTTGATCATTTCTAATTCCATAAAATATTCTAGAGACAATAACCGTCCCAAATTTGAGTTAGAAAAGCGTGATTTGGAATTATTTTTGGGAATATTGATTTTGAGTGGATATCACACTCTCCCACAATTACAACTCTACTGGTCATCTGATGAAGATAAAGGAGTTCAATTTGTGAAAAGCGCTATGTCTCGAAATAGATTTCTTGAAATAAAACGAAACATTCACCTTGCCGATAACAATCAGCTGGCTAAGGGAGACAAATTCGCCAAAATTCGACCGCTAATTGATCTTCTGAATGTGAATAACTTGAAATATGGTATTTTCAGACATCATTTGTCGATTGATGAAGAAATGGTACCCTATTTTGGCCGTCATTCAGCAAAAATGCACGTTTCGGTTTCAAAATGTGGTGCCTAACTTCTTGCGATGGATTTTTATATCAATTCATACCTTATGGTGGGAAAAATCCTCAGAAACTCAAGAAAGAATTTGTTCTAGGTGAAGAGGTTGTTATAGATCTATTGAAAGTACTAGAAACCAGATCAGCTCATTAGATTTACTTCGACAACTTTTTCACCAGTTATAATCTACTAGTTTATCTGAAAAATTAGGGATATTTTGCTACTGTAACTGTACGCGAGAATAAGATGCTGAAATGCCCATTAGAGAATAATAAGTCTCTAGTAAAAAAACAGCGTAAACGAAATTAGTGTAGTACGTTGGAATGATAATTCTGTGGTAACAGTGGCAACCAATTGTGAATCTGTGCAGCCACTTGTAACTGTAACACGGTACAATCGGAAAGAGAAACGTGAAACTTCGATTACCCAACCAAACATGATTGCCCAGTATAACATATATATGGGAGGCGTTGATTTGCATAATAACGCGATTGCAAATTACCGAATCAACATTCGTGGAAAAAAATAGTGGTGACCATTGTTCATAAACATTGTTAGGGGCGAAATTTAGGAAAGGAGAGCAGTGAATGTGCAATGATGTGTCACGCCTCTAACATACCCAGTAGCTCAGTAGGCGTGGATTCGACAATAAAAATTGATTTCGATAAGATTGAAATATGGGGTTAATTTTCCGAAGCGCCACGGATTTATCGCTATTGAAAAATCCGAAACCACCCTGATGGAATGGGACAACCCACTGCACTAATATTACTAAAATATTAAACAATAGATACCTGTAAATGGTATAATAATAATATATAAATATGTAGAGGTTTTGTCTTCCCTTAGGCTTAGATAACTTGGACTAGAACAAAAGAAATAGTCATGTCCCTTACTAATAAAATATATTGATCGTTACACACCCTGTATGTGCACAGTTCAGCTCACCATACAAAAGAAAATGAAATTAATGTAAAAATCAACACCAAGATGAATTCAAGTGAATGCTGTGATTGAGAGTATGGTATTGTTTGAATATATCAATATGAAACATCCAGTGAGGGCTATGCCTGTGACGTCACGATGATAGCTTACAGTTATGGATACTTACGCCTTAGGGGCAGTCTTATTCTAAACTTATCTGATACTATGTAGATATTCTCAAGCATGCCAGTTCACCAATTATTGTGGTTGTAGTTCATCAGTGCCTTGGTGTATACAGGTGCACAGTGGGTACGATACAATCAATCAAAGTACATGTACAGCTGGGACGAATAGCGAAGGAATGCTGAACAACAGATATACAGCGGGACAACCACAGTTGAGCAGGAACAATCACAGCAGTGGAATAGTGGAAAGACAATCGTGTAGCAACGAAACAATCACATTAGTGGAACTCCAATAAACGGTAGCAGAGTAGTAGCAATAAACCGTAGTGCAGCACTACCAGCGGCGAAGAGGTAACAGTAGCAAAGTGGTAGTCGCAGAGGAGCAGTAGCAGAGTGGTAACACCCTAGAATAAACAATACCAGTCTGACTTCTGATTACACTTGTATGGGGCCATAAGTAGAGCCCAAATGCAAATACTAACCTCTATTAAGTGGGAGGGTTCTGATAACAGCTTTGATGGTCTGTTTGCTGTCTGATTGCGAGTTTCTCGTTCCAGTGGTTTCACACAATGATGAAGTGACTTCTAACCTCAAAAATCCACAAAGCGAACGGAGATTTCTCAAAAATATATAGCGTCAAAATTCGCAAACAATATGAGAAACTCTCCTGATATGAATTTTCCCAAGATCCATCAACGATGATCAAACTTTAATTAGAAATCTTCAAAATAGGTCAGTCACTCATCAATATCAAATAAGGAAGTGGAAAATATATCTCAGACGTCAAAGTCAAAACTGTCAATATCTGACAAGGCGCTTTCTTGTTCGTTAGTGTTCGGTGGGAACAGTCCAGGAACTAACTCGAGCTTCTAGGAGCTATGAAAAGAACACCTTAAGATTCAGTGTTGCCAACTGAACCAAGACGAAAACGCCAGCCTCTCAATCTCAGAACCAAACACAAACAAACAAACAAAAGGTCAAGTATTCGAATGTGAAGTAGGTACCTCAATGACACAAGATAGAGATAGAGTAGGAATGTTACGGTTTTGTGTTCTAAGCTACAAAACAACGCTGTCATACCGCAAAATAGAACAACTGATAACTGTCATTAGCTTAAGGCCGGTTCATGTCCGCTCGAACTAGTACGACAAAGGTAAGTACTAACATTCGGAACAAGCTATACATGACAACGATCAAGTTGTCATTTTGATATAGTGGCGTACAAAGTGGAAAGTGTATATCAATGACAGAGAATTTCTGATGTTATTGTATAAAAACAAAAAGGGTTTTCTAGTGCAAAATAAACCCGTAACAACATGTTGGATTCTTCTGTGGTAAATGCTTGGAAACTTCATCGACTTGTGTATAGTGATAAGCCAATTTCGCAGCTGGATTTCAGGTCCGAACTTGTAAGGAGCCTCATTAGTACCGGTAAATGTAGGACACAATCCATTCGAGGACGGGGTTATACATCATCTCTACCATCTCCTGCTCGACTTGATAATATTGGTCATATAATCGAGAGAAATTCAGAAAACTGGAGGAGACGATGCCGATTATGCAAGAGTACAACCGTCTTTATGTGTAATAAATGCATTCCATTACATTCGAACTGGTTCAAGGAATATCATGACTAATTTTTTTTAATGCATATCTTGCCAATGTTGCGTTAACGCAGCGCAAAAAATCCTGTTTCAGTTCTTCATTTTTTTTGTTCAAATTATAAAGATGTTTAAAAACATATAAATAAATATTTTTCCATTAAAGAATTGGTGATTTTTGGAATATTATTGGTAGTGATTTTAAATGGGTTAATAAAACTTCTACATGAATTATTATATAATAATAATATTATATTTATTTATCTATCAGAATTTATGGTGATACAACAGATAAAAACAGAGAAATTTATGAACAAATTTAGATATATATGGCGGAAAAATTATACCGGTTGATTCCAAATGTGCTTTGGTACCATTGGAATACATGAATAATTGTTAATACGCCTGTTATGTCATTTTTGAACAGATTTGTGTTACTTTTTTTCCAATAAATCATTATGTTGGATGTTGCAAAACAACACAGTTACTGGACAAATTTGATATTTATTAGACACCAAGTATACAGTTCTTGGACAAACATTGTTGACCTCATCAAAATGTTAGGTTCCTCTAATGGTTATAGGAACTTGTTTCTTCTTGAAACATCTTCAAAATCATATCTGTGTCTTTAACATAATTCTTTTCATTTCATTTATCTGACTCTTTCAGAGGGTTTACTTAAAGTCGTTACAGTTAGTTACGGGTCAAGACGTGTCCTTTGTAACATAAAAGACGATTCAACCAAAGATGTAAATGGTGAGAGACGACGACCTCACAGATAAGAGCTGAATAAGATAGATCGAGCCGTGATTTGTTTTTTGTTGTTGTTGTTATTTCCGTCAACCGATTGCACCCCTACGCGCAACCCTCTGTCTTCAAGAGACTTGTGTGAGCTAGGGAAGACGCAGCCCCTGCCTTTTAACGTGTGATGCCATGCACGAGACCGATGACCATGCGAGGCTTTGAACCCTCGACCTTTCGCTCCAAAGGCGAACGTTCTACCAGCACGGCCACCACGAGACCACCATTGAGACGACGATTATCACCCAGAAAAGACGTGAAGACGTTCAGTGGCTGTCTTATGTTCATGATTATCTTTTTCAAAGACATATACGAAGTTTGATGTTTTTCCCAATTCACCAGCATTGTAAATAATGGCAATAAACTGTGTTTTCCTGTTCTTAAACTATCCGGCGGCCTTTTGAACTCATTTCGCTTAGACAACTGACAAAAATCCTTCACGTATATTCACGTTTGTTTCTAGTTCCTGTTCTATGAACTTCTTTGGCAACACCTTCGATATTTTTTGCAGTTCGCTCGGTATCGTATTCATAAAGTTCATTTTTATCTTCTTCCGGTGAGATGCTTGGGGTCAGAATCTTCCTTGTAGCACATGTGACACAAAAAGTTATCACCGCTCTTTTCGTCGGGTACGTTGTCCTCATGTGATCGCGGAATACATTTTTCATGGAATAATCCTTGGCATTCGTCACATTGTAGTTTATATTAAGTTTTCAACATGGAGTCATAAACTTTGTATTTTGGTTTGTTATAAGTGGCCTTTCCTCCTTTTCCGCCTTCTAATTTCTCTGTCTTTTTCACGTTTTCTTTTCCGTTCTTGTTTCTTCAGTTCTTTTTCCTTTTGCATTACTTGTGTATGCATTTCTTGGAAACATTTTGCTATAATACCAAATGGAAAGCTCTCAGTCTGTCATTTTCCTTTCCTGGTTGGAGAAAATGTCCACGCTAAGTAGTCGCCCATCAACTCTGATTCAATCACATTCAATTTGACACCATTTTTTGATAAATTGACTAGAGGGGAGCGATTTTTTTTTTCAGTTCAATATTCAGTTCGAGTAAGATGAGGTTGATAGGTGAGTTTTGATCGTTGATAGGTGAGTTTCGATCGTTGGAAGGCTTTAGAATCGGAGTTGATATCGGCTATCAGTTTATATAGTCCTACCAGTCTTAGTCCTGCTACTGAACTGAAGTATACTTCTCCTTGAGTATAAAAACAGGAGAGGAACCAAATGTAGATTTATGTCGGATACTTTTTTTATTCTATAGCAGATTCTGGTATTCTATACTTCTTATTACAGATAAATGAAGTTGGAATGGCCAATGACCATAAAATGTCTAACGACTATTGGCATACGATGGCATCATCCTGTTGGCATCATATAAACCTGTCTACTTCATGTAGATAATAATGATAATAATATCAATGATTTCAAAAATCTCTCAGCAGCAAGTATCAACATGAACAGTGACAGATGTGGTCATCAGAACTGTCGGGGAAGAACAAAGTTGCTGAGACGAATATGCTTGCCGTTCCTACTCTACTCATTTGGAATAGTGAAATGGATTCAAGAAGAGATGTACTGTACTTGAGCCATTGTTTTCCCATACAAACATGAACTCACTTCCACACACTGATGTACGATACAGTACTTCTTTCTGATGGTGCAATACTGGAAGAAGTAAAATTTGAATCTGAAAATTGAAAAAAAAAATGTTTTGGTTGATTTTGTTAAAATTGTTATTTTCGTAGGGAAGACGCAACCCTCGACCCTTCGCTTCAGACTATTCCTCCATCTCATAATTTTCATGAGATCATGCATTGCCCTCATTTCAATACGGAATTAAAATCTATTCGAGAAAAGCCGAGAGCAGGGTATCGTCATCAGTCTCCTATCATGGTTAATTCGCAAGTGATTGATCCACCTTCTTTTTTTTCAGTGCGGTCAATGGACATGAGTCATTCCTGCACCCCATATATGAATTCCTCGAAGTTCTGGTTCCCTTTCAGCGGAGGTGCTTCATCGAGCAAGAGCCGAATCGATCCCTCTACGAAACCCTACTTCACTTGGACGGATTGATTGTAGCTTACGAAATGGATGCGATGCAGAGTCTGACCAGCTTCCCTACGAATCAGTGGAGAGTTGTCCTGAGGATCTTGTTAATAAGATTGGATTAGAAAATTTGGGAAACACTTGCTACATGAATAGCATTTTACAAGTATTATTCATGACGAAGAATTTCAAGAACGAGATTTTAACAATGAACGAGAACGTTTCCTACTTATTCACCAATCTCAAATCCCTGTTTATGCAATTGCAGTTTCGTACGAATTTATCATCTTTCCCACTAATCGATTTCCTGGAGTCTTTGAAGTCTACTAGATACTCGTTAGGACAACAAGAGGATTGTTCCGAATTCTTGGGATTCTTATTGAATACTCTTCGTGAGCAGGGAAATGACAAAATCAGTAGTCTCGACCGTTCTGGATCAAATGATTCCGTACAGCTTATCTCGTCTTGTCTTTCTAGATCTTTCGCTGGAAAAATCCTCACTAGTTTATGTTGTGGTACATGTTTGAGAGACAGTAAAAACGTATGTGACTTTCTGGAGCTTCAACTAGCATTTCCTGATATGTCTGATAGCCAGTCCGTGCGGAGCTTGCTGTTTCATGATATGAAAATAGAACTTGAACTTTTAACTGGTGATGATCAACTGTATTGCCCAATATGCGCCAAATTGACTGATAATTATAAGACAACGAGTATAACTGAGGCACCAGTCAATCTGATAATAACACTGATGCTCTTCAAACATGACTCAACCACTGGCGGAGGCACCAAACTTATACGAAGATTGAAAATAGATGAACAACTCAATCTAGCAGACCACAATTATAATCTTCATGCAGTCATTGTTCACTATGGTTCCGGCGTTGAATGTGGCCATTATTACGCATTGGCGAAAGATGGAACGGTTGTTTAAGTTTGACAATAGTTTTGTTTCTAAATGCTCTAACGAAATCTTGGGTTTATTGGAGCCTCTGGAGACACCCTACATTTTATTTTATGAGAGAGAGGACATTGGAAGATCAAGATCTTCAGATGATGTGGTGCTGCAGGTTTTTCCTGGTTTTCCTGCAGCTGAAAAAGCAAATGCACCACTGGAATCAATCAAGTCGCCCCGGAGCGCCAATTAATTTTTGTTGTTGTTTTATATTTTTATATTTACTGTAGAATTTAAATATAATTGAAGAATCATTGAATTGACAGTTAGTTTTGTAAAATATAGTTCTAATGAAAAGATGAAGAAAAACACGAATTCAGAAAGTAAAAACCAGAAATTTGTGTAGCACTTGCTATAAGCATGCAAGATTTTTTGAATAACTACTCAACTGCTGGTGCTTTTTTGTGCTGCCCACTCGCAGATCACGAACACCATTATCAATATCCAAAACTTAAAATTGAGAAAAAAGTGAAGTTACTGGTGATACTAGGTTCAATTGAAACAAAATTGTAAAAGTAAACATTCCTGTTAGCTGATTTTTAGTAGCATTGATCTTCAGTTCTCCAACCTTTTCGCTAGATTGCGCCTGCTATCACTGCTATCAACACCGCAAGAACTTTTAAGATGTTCAAAACCTGGCCTAGTTTGAAACGCTTCTATAACACTAACTACTCCATCGATTCAGTAAGAAGTAATTATCTATCACATCCCTTCACAGACTGCTGTAAAAGAACTCATACAAATATGCTTTCACACATTTTTAGATAGTGATTACCCCCTCGTTTGCTAAATTGTTTGGGCAATAGACATAATTGCAGATACTGGGCTGAAAGTGCCCCATATGTAATGCGGGAGTTTCATTCTCACCACAAACCACCACAATATTTGAACATTTGGTGTGATATTTCAGGTGCTTACATTGTTAGTTCATATAATTTTTAAATCTCAAAGCTAAGACGGCACTCCTTGGTAATAAAGAGTCTGTTATGCTTTGTACGTTCCTGACTAAAGTTACCATTTCGTCCAAGACGAATTTTATATAATATATTTCTAGAGCGAAACAGGCGGATGTTCCATGAATTCTGTCTGGAACGAGTGATGCGGACTGATTCTAATCTTCCTTCATTTAGGTGATGGAGTTAGCGACAACTTCAACTGAAGTTTCGTAATGAACATTCTCTTTATAACCGCAAAAACTACGACATCCCTCGGGGTAGTTTGTAATTTGCCGTAGATGAAAATCGTGCGACCCTGAGAACATGTCTACCTGTAAACAATGTCAAACATCTTGGGGAATTTCACGTAATTAGGAGAAGTCTAGAGGGTAAACCACATCAAGTGAACCAGAACTTTCTCAACATCAAAAAGAAGTATTATTCTGTAATCAACTGACTCAAAATGGATGTGTGGATATATCTCGAGGAAACCAATGAGGAAGAAATTTTGAAAATCATTCACAGAAAAAAAAAACAATAAAAGCTCCTGGCATTGACAAACTTCGTGCCGAAACCATCATAGAGATAACAACAGAAATTGCGTATCCACTTGCATGGATTATAAATTTATCAATGTCAACCGGCCAAGTACCAAAACTATTGAAAATAGCTTCAACTAAGCCGTTGCATAAAAGTGGGGATAAGATTAACTATAGACTTATTTCCATCATCTGTAATATCAAAGAATTTTGAAAAAGTACCGAAGAAACGGAGCAATACCTGAAGAAACGTAAACTCATATCAGATAAGCAATTTGGTTTTAGAGAAGGAAAATCTACACAGGACGCAATCGCAAGAGTAACATCAGACCATATTGACCATGAAATGCCAGCAATTTGCTTCTTTGTATAGAATTAACAAATGCATTCGATACAGTGAATCACACTCAACTCATCCATATGCTAGAATGTTTTGGTTTCAGGGGAGTAGCGAAAGACTTATTAAACATTCATCTACAAGGAAGAAAACAACTTGTGAAAATTGGGGATGAATGCAGCATAGTGAGAAAAGTTGAAAATTGTATTCCTCAAGGCACCGTACTGGACCCAGTGAAGTGGTCGAGGTGTTAAAGCGTTTGGCTTCCACCCAGACGGTCCGGGTTCGATCCCAGGTCGTGTGTCACTGAGCTGAAGTGGTTCGGATTCCACTTTTATTTAAACTGTAGGTCCTGGATCTCCCTTGCTCGCACAAGCTCTGCTTTTGAGGGGTTTTCTCCGAAAACCTGGGAGTTTCGTAAAAACAAATTTTACAAAAATTTTACAAATTTATCTCAACGATTTAGATCAAATTACTCAGACTGGTAGAATAACAAGTTGGATGGTTCAATGGAAAATTATCAACGGCCAACTACCAAAAATAATTCTGCATCCTTCACTTCATAATATTCTACAAAATTACCAACTTTTCAATATGTGAACATAATCATCCAAAACGTGTCATTTGAAATCTTTCGCGGTGAGACTATGAAATACTTGGAAATTTTTATCAACAGTCACCTAATATGGGACAAACACATCGTATATTTTACAAAAAAACTTCGCAGTCCTTGAAATTCAACCAATGGAAGTTATGTATCATTCTCTGGTAGAGTCCCATATGAATTATGGAATCAAAGCCTGAGGTGGAGAACGTTTTGTTCTTCACACACTTCAGAGCTACTGCAAAGCAGTTTGCTGAAAATGATATACAAGAAACCCTAGAAATATGAAACAAACACACTTTTTACCGAAACCCGAATAATGTACGTTTGTCAAATATTCTGTAGAAACATTCTCGTGAGACATCATAATACTAAACATGAACTTGTCACTATCGATCATTCTTGTAGGACAATATTCAAGTAAAATAGTGTTTATGTACCTAGAGCAGAGAAATGTATAATACAAAGGAGTTACACGTATTTAGGCCCTAAACTCTTCAATTCTATTCTTGCTTAAATTGAAAATGTCAATTCAAACAACTTCTTCAAGAAATTATTGAATAAATGGATTCTCTCGAAACTTCGAATAGAAAGACATAAATTAGTAATTCTGCAAATAAATTTATGAATATGATTCCATACTTTAAATCAATATATCAATTATATCACCATTTCGGAATCCAATAAATTGAAAAATAAATTGACGTTTGGACCAGATGGCATTTCTGTCAAACTTGTGAAGACTCATATCGCTCTTTTTGCCAAGCCTCTTTGTATCATTTACAATCTCATGCTGAAAAATTATCACTTTCCGAAAATATGGAAACTGTCAGGGTATGCCCAATCTTCAAATCGGGCAGGAATTCGGAAACTGTAAATTATAGACCGATTGCCATAATATCAGTGTTCTCAAAATTGGTTGAAATAATTTTATCGGACCTCATCTATAAGCACGTACGTAACACAATTTCTGAATTCCAACATGGCTTTGTGAAGTGTCGTGGCACTGCATCAAATCTTTGTATTTTTACACAATATGTTTCCGACAAACTGGACCAACGTAAGCAAGTTGATGTGGTGTAACGGACTCCAGCAATGCATTTGATCGGGTTTCACATCACCAATTGCTCAAGAAATTATCAAGCTTTGGCATTTCGAGGAGCCTCCAGTATCTCCTTGAATCATATCTTAGTGAAAGAAAACTATTTGTAGAATATGAAGGAATTAAATCGTTTACATTTACTGCAACTTCAGGGGTTCCCCAAGGTTCAAACTTGGGTCCACTATTATTCCTTCTATTCGTCAATATTTCTAAAAGTATCAAGTCTAAAAAACTACTTTTCGCTAATGATATGAAGATTTTCAGAGAGATTGAGGATCACACTGATTGTATCTTATTACAAAACGATATCATTGAGTTACAGGATTGGTGTCAGAAAAATGAACTATCATTAAACATTGGTAAATGTAAAATAATGACCTTTGCAAGGAAACCTTCTGTTCAAATGTATAACTATAAATTGGATAATATATTATTGGCAAGAATTACCGAATCGAGAGATCTGGGAATAATTTTTGATGAAAAACTAACGTTCTCTTCTCATATCGAACAAGTAACATCCAGTGCAATGAAAGTTCTAGGATTTGTGATGCGTAATAGCAAAGAGTTTTCTTCAAGAAAAACAAATTAATGTTTTTGATATTACAAAATCCTGATAAATAAACAGGTCACTGTTATCGTATATTTTCAGTTACTTTGTTCATTGACTGGGTGGTGATTTAACAGGCTGGAAACATCATGAAGGCTGGCAAATGGTCGCAGGTAGCCGAAGGATAAATCGACCAATCTCCACGAGTTGATCACAGTTGACACCATTTCAAGACAAGTGTATCAACTTTAATTCGCACTCTACTGTGGTTGGTGGTGAAAATTTTAATTTTTCAAATAACATTGCAATTATCTGTTCAATTCCATAATTGTAACAATTTCAATATTCATTTTGGTAAGAAGTAAAATGAAATTTTATATTTTTTCCAATATATTGGACGTAGGTAAAGTACAGTAGTTGTATGTTAACATTCTATCACCTATTTAATTTATTAATTGAAGCAATGTTGATATTTATTTTGGTGAAAAGCAAAATACAATTCTATATTTTTTTCTAAAACATTAGTCGTAGATAAAGTATAGTACACAACTCGTTATAATTGATGGTGTTCATTATACAGAAGGTATAAGTTTTTGGATGTTATTCTTGGTAGTAGATTGCAATGAGTACTGTTGAAGCTTTCCAGGCCTGACGGAAGTTAACTGTATTATATTTCAGTGTGTTAATAATTTCACAGAACTTTCGCTCGAACTGAGAAGAAAAACATTTATATTTTGATTTAATTCTAATATAACAATCGACCGTTTCCGGTTGTTCAGCACCAAGGACAGCGTCTGAGCGAGAAAACAAACATGAATTAATTTCTTCGGCTTACTCCGTTCTGAGACCAACACGCCCTTTGAAAAATTCAAGAAAGTGATTCTGACGTATCTCTTTCTTCTGGCTAGAGGCGTGTCTCTTTCTCCAGGCTGCCCACCGAATTTCTTCTTCTTCTTTTACGTAAAAAAACCTAACCTTACTAACTTAGCTTTCCAAGTCGCTGGTAATTCGATCTCTAATAATTATGAAATGGTGAAATCAAAGCAGATGCTCGCTACCCTTGCATTTAATGAATTACCAGGAGAAGACTGCCTACGTTCTCGACCATGGATAGATTTTCTCTTGTATAAGAAAACCGACACATATGCAACAAACCGTATAAATATGTGAAATTCAAGTGCGACACTTCTAGGTGGACATTAAGGAACCCCAGAAAAATTCATGATGTTTTCTTTAAACTCTGGAAGTCAAGATGAATGGCAAGGGTAAACGTTGCGGGATGATTCATGAATATTCAGCGTGTCCGGTTAACGCTTGGCCGGAGATAAAGGGTCATTCCAGAGAAAGGTTATTATTAAGGAAGGTAAATGAAGGAAATGGCTCTAGTGGAATTGTCGTACAGGCGAATGCCTTTTGTAGACACTTCGTCCACCAATGTCCTCTCACACAATAGAAATGGAGATTGAACGTTTACTGTATATAATAGAAGTTGAGTCTGTGGTTGAGTCTTGTTTATAAACACATTCATCAATACATCCTTCAACCGACTTGTAGCTATGACAGAATGAAATACGGACCCTAATATTACCATACCTATGTTTGAACACCCCAATTTCTAAAACTACAATAGTAATAAGGTTCTTCTCAATTATTAAGTTATCATATAGATATATGAAATAGATATAAATTATAAAACAATCCCACGAAGTAAACTTGTAGTGGGTTATTCGTTAGTTTGTTTTCATTTAATTATAAAACTCTTAAATTTTCTTAGTAATACTCTACTAGTTAGTATTGAAATACATACTTTTATGTTCAAAGGATTTTATTAAAAATTTCCATTGGACATTCCAATATCCAGATTATTTTCATGTGAGAAAATCTATGATGGCTTTTATTTTCTCAGGTACCTTATCATAACCATAAGGAGCAATAATTGTATACATTTTTTGGCCAATTGTTTTGTTTATTCTTATTTCTGTTGTTGATTCATTTTTGAACCTGGTATTATAAATATGATTATTGTACAATATTTTATTTTTGTTCTTGGGAAGGTAGATCACTATTATATTATAGGAGTATAATTGTCAAAATTTTCTGTGTGGAATTACAGATGACATCTTGCGTTGATATATTTTTCCTGAATCGAAATTGTCTGTTGGACACAATATTAAATTTTTATAAGAAATGTTCCATTCGATATTTTAAAATTCTTTAAAATGTTTTTGCCAAACTTGTAATCAATTTAATTGGTCTATAATTTCCTGTTTCACTTTTTGGTCTCGATTTGTAAATTGGTAACACTAATTTTGAAAGCTTTTGGACATTGTCCTGTATCGAAATAATTAGGTAAGTTAAGGGTTCAGCAATTACATCATTTAATGCTATTATTATAATCTGTATTGGATAATTTGAGATATCAATTTTATGTGTGATTTTCCTGGCCAAATTTTCTCCAACTTTCTAATAATATTCAACAAAATGATTCAGGATAAATTTTTTATCTGATGTTTCATGATTGTTTTCTAATTTAATATTTTTTATCAAATCATTTGATTCATTTTCTTTGCATATTCTTTCAATACTTTTCAGAGAATAATTATATTGTTCAATTTGATTACTATAATATTTGATTTTGGATTCTTTCATTATTGAAGTAAATTTGTTTTTTATAGCTAATATAATCAAGTTTCAACAGTAAATGGTTTTCATTTATCATCTTTTCTTCTCAACTGAATTGATAATAGCAGCTGTTATCCATTCGTTCCTTCTTTATTTTTTATTTTTAAATATGGTGTAGATTTTTTAGTGAGCTAGTAAATAATCTGCTTATGTGTCAGGATCGTATCCATTCAAGCTTTCAGCAGAAAAGTTTTCAGTTAATTTTTTGCAATCAACAACTCTTTTATATTTCATTTCATCCTTCATTTTGATATTCTTATTGAGGAGGTATTCTAATAATATGGGATAGTGACCAGTAATTTTCTAATCTTATGAATATAAGGTCGGGCCATGATTTCTGTTCATTCACATCTCTAGTATTTTTAATAACAAATGACAAAATTATTTTTACTGAGAACATTATTATATTCTTGTGATATTATAGAATTAGATGGTATATTTATGTTCAAGTCACTAACGATGATAGATGTTTTATCTTGTGTTATTTCGTTTTCATAATTTTTTTTTTTAATTTCTTAAATTAAAATTATTATTATTAAATTCATGAGAACATGTATATAATGTTATAATCATTAATTTTGCTGTAATTTACCTATGAACATTTTCAAGAAAATAACATTGATTTTTTCCAAAGAGATGATTTCATGCTACAATGAACACTTTTTCATATAAACTATGACACCAACATTCTGATTAAAATTACCATTATTATATAATTGATCATTACCACCTAAGGAGAATAATTTTGTCTAACATATTTTTTTATGTCTCAGAAAAAACCACCACATCAAACCTCCCATTAAAGATATCAAGAAATAATATTGTTTCTTCAAATTTTTTCGAAATACTTCTGATATTCTGATGAGAAATTGTGAAAGGGTATTCATTATCTTCACTAATATTCCCACATTCATTCATATTTCTAACTAGTTGTGTTTCAACATAATTTTTTTTTCAAAATCATGAATGTACGGATCCATAACTAATCTTGAAATATCAATCTTTAAATGATTGTAATTGTGTTTAAGATTCCGAAAGTCCTTTCGGACTCACTGTTGATTATCACAGCTCTATCATCTTCGGTTCGCCTAACAAAACCTATTTTAAACAAATGGCGTGAAAGTTGGGGTGGACCGACTAGGGGTATCCACCTGCATTATACTCCTATATGAAGTTACCAACACCCTTTATATTAACCCAGAATAATAAAGGAGATAGTTGATTTTCGGTTAGTTCCCTCAGAGATGCATACATTTTTATGACCAATGAATCTGCTGATGAATCAGAGAAAAACTTTTTCTCGCGTTCCCATCTTTCTGGCGGACACTGTATTTCAAACAAACTTCAATCAGTTGAAACGTGGCAAAAGCATGATATAATTTTAAAGAGAAACATTCTCAATTGGAAATTGAATCAATACTGACATTATGAACATCCTGTTCATATTTTTAATAAAATCAACATGATATAATATTCAATCATGTATTTTTCTCAAGACCGATTCAGGAACCCTCTCAAGTGAAAATTGCTTTCATAACGTTTCTCTTCGTTCAATATTCACCCAATTACGTCCCTTTGAATTTCACATCCCTCTCGCGTGTTTTAACAGAATCACTTTCATGAATTTTTCAAAGGGCGTGTTGGTCTCAGAATGTAGTGGGCCGAAGAAATTAATTCATGTTTGTTTTTCTCGCTCAAACACTGCCCTTGGTGTTGGATAACCGGAGCATAATCGATTGTGAGGTAGGAATAAAATCAAAATATAAATGTTTTTCTTCTCTGTTCGAGTAAAATGTCTCTAAAATTATTAACGTACTGAAATATGATACAGTTAACTTTCGTGAGGTCTGGAAAACTTCAACACTGGAAAAACACATTTTGTATAATAGTATGTATATATTATCATATTGCAGCAGGTGTTTCCAGAGGATAAACCGATGATGCCCCACTTGGCTCTTCCTAGTGGGCATAATGTACGTTGATTTCATTTTAATCTGTCACACGTTCGAAAGGCTGTATAATATTGATTTTTTGTGCGGAAAGGTCGACCAAAATAACTGCAGTGTTTTTCGTTAAGTTTTAAGCTATTGAATCAAGAACAGTATGAACTGTGAAAATTATTGACATATCTTACTTTTTTTTAAAGGTACACCCGTATATCATTAAAAAAATTAATTTTTTTTTCTGATTTCAAAAATAGGCCACACTTGCCCTTTCTTTTCATTAGTTTAACGGAAATTGGAGTAAATTTGATTGAAATTGTGATTTTTCAGCAACATCAAGATACCCACCTTAATTATTTTGTTTCCAGGAATTGTCATAGTTTCGCACTTATTATTTGATAACAGACGTGAATATTTTCTACTAACTGTTGGTCAAGAAACGAAATAAGATATTCCATAATACAAAAATATTTTGTAAATTTTACGAAAGCTCTTAGAAGATACAGACTCCAGTTTCATGTAGAACAGCTTCTTTTAAAACACTTAATTTATATAATTATGTATATACTTGAAAAGAAGTTTTTCGGAGCCAATCCTTAAAATTCATCAAATGATGTAGTGAAATCAGACTGCCATATCGTCGAAATCATTCAAAGGGATGCCACATTTCTGGATAAATTATTGTGGGCCGATGAGTCGTCGTTTTTCACTAGCAGAGGTTGCCATCAAAATAAACACTATTAGTTGATCTGATTCGAATACAGGAAATTCAGTTTCAAGGTAGGTTAGTTTTTGGTGCTGAACCAGTTTTAGTTCCTAAAATTTTGTATGGTTCGTTGACTGGTCAGGTTTATTTAAATTTTCTAAAATTGAAAAAGTTATTAACGATTTACCTCTAGTGCTATCAAGATATTTAATTTGACCACTGGATGGGGCACCGCCACATTGTGTCGGTCCAGTAAAAATGTTCTTAGATTAGAAATATCCATGGAAATTCGAGTACAATTAGATGTCCTTCTAATAATCTCGATCTTACACCGTGTGACTTTTTCTTATGGAGTCACGGTAAAAATATCGTCTGTAGTTATTTGTGTCTGTTCTATATCCTTTTTTATGTATCGGGGTAAGTAGGTATAGTCATTTTGAAATAGTCGGGCCATATACCCATCGATAAGAATTTATTGATGATAAATACTAGGGGGTCCAGTATAAAGGCTGAGATGGATTTCAGTACTTCTGCTCTGATTTCGTCAATCCCGACCGATTTGTCATTTTTTAATTCACCAATCTAATTTCTAATTCCATAAGTTGGTGTTAAAACTATGTTATTAGGTAGTCTATTATTTTATGTTGATATCAAGAGAATAGTATGAGCCCAGATTTGCCTATATTGAGATTGATTTCATTTTTTACACCATGTTGAATATTTGCTGCAAGACCAATACTGGATATTATTATCTGCAAACTGATGTACTAGCTCTGGTCTTAAAGCACCTGGAAAATAATTGGATAGATCCTTGTGGTACCCCTTCCGAGATTTTTTCTCTGAAATAATCAATTTATTTTGACAGAGCCGAAAAATAAAAAATGCTCGGTCCATGCCAGGAGTCGCACTCGTGCAATAATGATGAGGTTGAAAACACTCAGCAATTGATTTCTGTCTTCCGTGATTCAATCAAAATAACGACACCCAGTACAAAATTAAACTTGTATTACCACACAGCTTCAAACAGACTCATTCAAATACCCCTATTAATTCCATGACTATGTCAATAGAGAAGCTGTAAAACTATGTTTCTGTAATTCTGCATAACTAGAGCACTCAATGTCGGAAAATTGCCTTTCAGAGAGTGGGCAATTTTCAAATTTTTCACCGTGCTATTTCGCAGCTCACTGGATCGGAAAATGAAAGACGATACGGATCTCTTTCGCATATCACACATTAAAAATTTATAGTTTTGTGCTTTCATTTCATTTCGATTTTTTATATTCGCCTGGCAATTCTCCAAGATTAATCGCATAAATGCGGAAAGGTAAAGGCATTCCTGAATAATTTAGTTTCCCTGAGCGTTTTCAGAATGCAGCGAGTAGGTCGGATATTGTTTAGTTCTTTGTCTTCATGTGAAATTGTTCAGATGTTACTGAATATACGAGGTTTGTTTGAAATTTTCCTGGGTGAACATCGAGTTGGCGTTCCACAGCCAGTCTTGAAAAAGTTGATGTGTGAACTAGCAATATGTGGTAGTCTGCCATCCAATCTCCTATGAAATCATATGGCTCATATGGACTAATTACGTCAAAATGTAGGGAAAGTAGAGAGAACAATGAAAACTCCATCGTAAGACAAAGTACAATTAATTAGTCATCAGACAACACGTGTATTTATGGCTAGCCAGCAAACAATAATAACTGTCATATGAATTTATAGACCATAATAAACAAAACGAATTTACGAGTTTTCTGACACTACCCGGTGATAAAACGCGATTTGAGCGTATTAAAACCGACATGTAAGCGAGTAAAATCATAAAATATATGACAAGAAAACTATTGAAGGGTTATTAACAGCTGTAATTAATGTCGCCGCTGTCCATTAGAATTAGATATATGCGTTTCTCGAGGAAATAAATTAACCAATAGCGTTTTCTTCAGTCAGTTCCCAGTTAGCAGTCTCCAGTTAGCAAGTTTCTAAGCTAGCAGTTCATAGTTTGTAGTTCTCAATTCACCGTTCGCGATGGCTAGTTTCAAGTGTCCTAAAACCAAAAGTCGATAATAAAAACCAACAGCGTTATTTCGCTCGAAAAAGGCAGTATGCAGTACAAGATTACCAAATAGTCACCAAAACGTCCATGTCAATTCTACAACTGTTCCCGAATCTACTAGTTTTTAAGACAGTGATTTACACCCTTTTCTCTAGTCACGAAAAAATCATGCAAAAATCGTGGAGAAAGTGTAAAATGAATCGTCGCAAGTGTCAAAAAGTTAATCAACAAGTTGTCTATATGGTGGAGTTGGACGCGAACAAATTTACCCCAAAATGTTTTTACTGTGTAAGTTGGTAGTTAATATGGCCATTTATCTTAAGAAGAGCGATTGAACGGAACCGTATATTCAAAAAACCGAGGGTTAGGCTCACAGCTGATGTCTCTTTAAGAGTTCGAAATAGATTTTTATTATCGATTCAAAAATTATTCCATTTATAATTTTAACGTATTTGTTCTGTTGTAGAACAAAGAATGTAAAGTGAAGAGAGTGTATTTCGATTTAATTCTTCACATTCTGTTTACGTATAACCTTATTAGAAACATGGTTGAACTTTGGGTTGGTCAGAACAACAAAATTGTTGGATTCCTTGGTTCGGGTCCAATTAAGTTTCAACTAGTGACTGTAGATGTCACAAGTTACTTTTTGTAATTTACTGTCGTTGCCGTCAGGTAATAATTTCAGAGTGGATTTGTTTTAATTTCGAGAGTTCCATAAAGTCATCCTGATGAGTATGAAAATACGAAACAGCTGTCGACGAATGGTGGATCTCTCGGAATAATATCGAAATACACTTTCTTCACTTTATCTATCTAATTATCGAAATTGCCGAAAAATTGCCGAAAACACAGAAAATGTGCGAGGTCCTTTCCGCTGTGGCCTCCTTTATCTCCTGTCCTGTCGTATCATCCAGATCCACAGCACGGGAATGACATAGATGCACTGAAAAACATAATATCGATCGATTTAGAAAAAGTAAAAAATTGGTGTGATGCCAATTTTCTGTTTCAATGCAAATAAAACTAATACCCTGAATTTGAAATATAACTATGATAGTTTGTATTCAGAGAACAGAACAATTGTTAATAAGTCAAATACTAAGTTTTTGGGTATAACTCTAGATGATAAATTGAAATTTAATAATCATATAACGTCCTTGAACAAAAAACTAGCTAGCGGTTGTTTCGCTGTCCGAATAATTAGGAAGGAACTTGGGTTTTCTATTGCTAAAGCATCTTATTTTGCATTGATTGAGTCTCATTTGCGATATGGCATTCCTTTCTGGGGCTTCTGTAGCCAACAACTGTTTAGTTCCGTTTTTGTGATGCAAAAAAGAGCAGCTTCACAAAATATTAACTTTATGCAGCATCTTCATACTTGAATCTGTATGTTTGATGAAAAAGAAACATCTAATTATGACAAGGTTTTAGAACACGACAAAACAATAACATATCTTTGCCAATTCCAAAATCTTCTTTAACAAAAAAATCATTGATGTTTGAAAGTAAAAAAATGTTCAATCATTTGCCAATTAATCTGTAGCGAATGTCTAAATTCCGGAAGGCAGTTGAATATATATTGTGTACGAAAGCCTACTATTGCCTACAAGAATATCACAGTGACAAATTGTGATATATATATATATATATTATTTTAATGTGTTTGTTATATATTGTGATTTTATAAATTCTGTTATATTTATTGCCTTCTATTTTAAACCAATATTTATATTTCTAGTATTTAACTCCTACTCACTGATCTTGCAACCCTTTTATATGTATTAGTATAGTTTTACGCTTTGTCAATAAGTTCTTTTTCTTATACAATAAAGCATATTTTTGATTGATTGATTGATTGATCACTTTACAGTAGAAGATAAGCTAGTGGATCCTTATTCGTCTATATAAAATTCACTCTCCGCTCTAAATACATGCACTGTTCTCTCAGTAAAAGTGAAATTAAGTATATTCCTAATAGATAATTCAAAAGAAAACAAATATAAATATTTGTGAAATCTGTTGAGCTCATTTCAACAATTTTATGACTAAGTGCAGCGTTGCAGATTTTCTCACCGTAAACGTAGCTCCAAACTTTACAAGTTTATTACTATCACCATATCGCAACTCCTAGTTGTTCAACTGTTGTTTACGAATCTTCGCTTCCGAATTGATCCTTTCCCCAGGTAAACTAATTTCCATAGCTTTCCACTCTAATCCCTGTTTATTTTCGAGAAATTTCTGCCAGTAAACTTCAGTCGCCACTTTATAACCATCGCGTCGATGCAGAGTGTTGCCTTATTACCTTTTCCCGTGGGAAACCGAGCTTTCCTTGCGGTATTTTCTCGTCGAAAGAGATTTTTTCGAATCCTCCGGGAATCGGCAATGGGACACGTGGAGTTGTGGAACTCCAATATCGGTATGTTGACTTTGTCGGAGATTTATCGGGAAATTATTATTGGAAATCAAGGAATGTCTCAATGGACTTGAGATGGATTTGAAGTACGGCATCGTAATGATCAATGAGGGGGCGGCCTTTGTTTCCGTTTCGAGAAAATTGTGAATTGTGCCATTGAAGATAAATTAAATGCTCGACTGGGAATCTCCTTGGGAAAACTTTGAAAATGTAATCAAAAAAGAACTCCAATAACGTGAATTGAGTTAACTGATAAGTTTGGTGATCCTGAATTTACTTTTTTAGGGGCTTGGTTGGGATGTGGATCAATGAAATATATTGCTTCCATTGCCAATGTTTCGAATTACATTCATTTCATCACCTGAGCACAAAAAAAGAACGAGTGATTCTGATTATTTTTGTGGACGTTTTTGAAATGTTTCCAGAATAATTGACGACTCTTCGACTGATCACCAGGTCCGTAACATTATAGCAACAACTTGTTTTGTTTTGGTGGAGACACATTCCTCAAATAATTAACTGTCTAAATTTTCGAAAGATCAGCGTTTAGCTTGGAAAAAAATGCAGTGCGCTTTTCAGTAGAGAATGAAGAGACTGATCCAACTAACACTAGACTGTCGGGTTCATGAAAGCCATCCCTCAAACATTATGACAGATTTTCTCTTTTCTGGGAATTTATTCACTGAAAATTATCAGTTTTGAGCTCAAAAAATTAAAATTTAGCTATCGGACATGCGCTAGGCATATGGAAGATTAATTTTCCTTCAGCAGAAGAAAAACAGAAAATAAAAACAATTATCCGGCACGAAAATTTACATCAACAGCTGACCGGCTAATGGGAAATTTTTTTCGGGTTCCTAATGATATCAAATTTCATTCTGTCGATTGCCATAAGTGTGAAAATGCTGCCAAGTTTGGTTTTTCACTATTAGATTGTTACATATGTTATTTTGTTGAAATGCCATGCACGAGAGATAAAAAAAAAACTGATTTTTTTCTGCAAATGGAAAATGAATCTTCCATATGCCTAGCATACGTCCAATCGATAAATTTTAATTTTTTGAGCTCAAAACTAACATAATTTTCAGTGGTTAAAATCCCAGAAAAGAGAAAATCAGGCAGCAAAATCTGTCATTATCAGACGGTCTATAATGTTGAACAGTAAAGGAGAGCAAGATGAGTCTACCAGGATGAGGTACAACTCATCCAATCAAGGACAATTACTGGTGTCTGAAATACTTTTTTACTGTTAATCAAAAAGTTCGTAAATTTTATATGATAGACTACACCAAACCATAGATATGATCTTGGTGTTGAATACTTTTTTATCTGTATTATTATGTTCATCAGTTAAAACTCATTTTGGAATTATGTTACAGAACTTTTTTTCTTCAATTTAGAGAATAAATATTCTATTGTTTGTTCACAATGGTTTTTGAAATCCATGAAGGAAAGTTTTCCTGTTTTCCAGTGTTCAAAATCCTTAAGATAATTTCAAAAACACACATTTTTAGATACATCGAGCACTTTTCCAGAACCAACAAGTTATATTTTGGTAAGACATTATGGTTTCAGTCTATTTCAAGCGATAAAAACTTGTTTTGTTTCTTGATGACTCTCTCTGTTTGAAAAATTAATTTTTGGAATTTTGCACCTACACTGAAAACAATTGACAGATCGTTTCTTATTTCGAAGAATAATTTATTGCTTTTGTTGATTGATTGCTTTTCGTGCGATCACGATATACAGGATGTAATAGACAATATAAGACAAAACACTATTTCTGAGCTCTTTTTTAAAACACGCTGTACATAGTGTTATCATTTCTTTCAAAATCCTGTCATACAACCAACTTATAGTGTGATGAAAAGTATAAGAACTGGGCTGTGAAGTAATTACTGAAGCATCAAAGGCTTTAGACGTAGTACAACGAATGCTAATAGGCCGAAGTTACTTAAATTCTTCAGCATTTTGGGTAAAGGAACAATAAAAGCGTTATTTCGAACATTTTAAAGATTTTTGCGTCAGTGGTGGGAGAGAAATTGCCACTAATTAGGCATCAAAGAAAGAACCCTTTAATAATTCTTCGTTGTCGGTGTTGCCATGGTGATATTTCTGGAACCATGGTATCAAGGAATCCAACCTAACCACTAGTTCATTCATTGCCACATCTTCAACTTCGATATTGTTATTGTTGTTATTATTTCCGTCAACCGATTGCACCCCTACGCTCCACCCTCGTAAGTCTTCGAGAGACTTGTGTGAGCTAGGGAAGACGCAGCCCTTACCTTTTAACGTGTGATGCCATGCATGAGACCGATGACCATGCGAGGCTTTGAACCCTCGACCCTTCGCTCCAAAGGCGAACGTTCTACCAGCACGGCCACAATATCTATCAGTTCTTTTGGAAACAAACACTTATTGTTTCGTCACCAAAAATGTCTAATCCTGAAGACTTCAAGTCACTTTGGCCCAGTAACATGTTTTGTACAATGTCCAAAGCCTTTGAAAAAATAATGCTTTCTCAAATTCACCTTCTAAACTTTCAGTTAGTTATCTGAAGGTTAACTGGGACCTGTGAAACTGGCCCTAACAGCTATTTGCACCGGTTCAACTTAAGGTTACCTTACTACTTAAGTGGACCTTATATTACGATTTTGGTTTGCACCGCTATTTGAGGGCAACATAAGCCTCAGTCAAGATAAGCCTCAGATTCTCCAGGCTTAGGTTCCACTTAACTAGTTAACCTCACTTTTCCTCCACGAAATATTTTCCTATTTTCTTTATGTTCAAAGTATTTCGAGTACTTTTTCTGGATTTTCTGATGTGATTGTATGTTTCCCTCTATTTAGGGTGACCAAACCTTCAGCTCTCTATATACTAAACCTGATTGAGGCTGATATATCCCTATGATGTGAAAGTAGGAAAATAATTTTCAGATTCAACACTGTATACCTATATCTTAATACAAAATGTCTATTGGTATATTGTTAATTTATATTACTCACGAACTTAAAAATATTCTGTTGCTTTGAGGAATGGAATGGCGAGTCTTTTCGATTTTTCGTATTCATCCAAAATTGTCCACCACATCTTTATGTCGAAAACAATTTGGATGGATACTTTTCTGTTTACCTAGGGTAAGTCAGGTCAGGTTAGGGCAGCTAATGAACTACGCATTTTAACTAATGTGCATGCAGCTCTCTTGGCGATATTGTGGCTAGTTTTCCCGGTAGAGACAAATTTTCCAAATTACTTGCCATACTCCCGCCAGCCTTTCAAATTAGACAGAAGTGACAGCGCAATGTGCATATTTCTGAAAACTTTGCGTTCTTTAACGTCTTGTCGTTGGTTACGTGATCATTTTTGCGCTGTTGCCAAACATTTCCAATACTCAGGTAAGGTTCAGGCCAGGAGTCAACGGTGCAAACCATCTTTACCTTGAGGTGTACCTTAAGCTGATCCTCCACTTAGCAGAGTTTGTTATTAAGGACAACCGGTGCAAATAGCTGTTAGAGGAGAACATCATAATCTGTTCTCATTAGTGAGTATTTCGACTTCAATATAGCTGTGTTATTGCCAAAGTTAAGGTTACAGACGACAAATTATATCCCGCGATGGATTGAAACCATTCGACCACCTTGGGCATCATGATCTGATGCATGTTGTATTACATTATAGTGGTCTTAATGCTAATTCGCTAACTCCTTGAAAAGGATGAAGTCTTATCTTGATGAAATATCTCAGGCTGTTAAGCTCAATGAAAATGTCTACAGCTTTATGGAAATAACCAAAGGTGAACCGCACGCTTCCATCTCGGGACCGTTACTATTTTTAATTTACATGTCAACATCTCTGACTTTTCCACACCCCTTCTTATCCTATACGCAGCATTATTATTATGCGGATGACATTCAGGTTTATGTATCGTTTGGTCCAGATGAGTCTGGGCAGGCAGTACGTGCAATTAACTGTGACCTAAATCACTTAAAATCTTTTTCAGACTCACATTATCTCAAATTAAATGCTTCTCAGCTTGTTCTAAACCGACAGGCATCGTAGTTGGTATAAAAGGAAAAAGAGGTATATTTCTAGATAACTTTTTAAAGGTACCCAAGTAGCACACCTATATTGGTAAAATAATGATACAATATTGTGAACATATTGGCGAAATATTTGAAATGCAATATTGGCGAGAAAAAAAATGTGAACATTCGGCGATATTGGTCCAATATTACTTGAATAATATTGGCGAAATATTCTTGAACTAATATTGATCTCAAAATGTTCGGCAAAATTGGTACAATATAGCTGATACAATATTGGCACAATATTCAAAAGTTATATTGTCGAGAAGTAAAATGTGAACATTTTGCGATATTGGTCGAATATTGTTTGAATATTTTAGAAATAGTTTTGGTGGAATATTCTTGAAGCAATAATGGCCTCAAAATATTTATCGACATCGGTACAATATTTATCGATATTGGAAGAATATTTATCGATATTGGTACAATACTTATCGATATTGGTACAATATCATTTGAATATATTGGTGGATGTCAATATACCTTGGTAAATTATTAAATGTCCTTTTAGTTGATGAAGGTGACACCAGAGTCTGCCTTTCGATCGCTATAACCGCTGAGTGAGCTGTCTTGAAAACAAGCTAAGGGAAGTATTTAATATACTTTCGTAGGTTTTAGAAGACGTTCTATATGTAGAGCCACCTAGCGGATTTTTATCCAAGTTTGATCATGATATAATTTCAATATGTTTCATTGAATATTCGGCCAATATTCAAATTTCATCTCAATCTAGATGTAGGAAACAATTTAAAGACAATATTGTTTTAACGATATCGATAAATTTTATTGAACCAATATTGACCCAATATAAGATTTGTTGAATATTGGCGAAATGATATTCAACCAATGTGTAATCACACATGGAGATACAATATAGTTTTTATTCCTAGAATCGATATTAGTGGAATATTGGGATTGCGATATTTATTCTAGATGTTAAAAACGATGTAAAGACAATATTGTTTTATTGATATTGGTAAATATCGTTCAACCAATATTGACTCAATATGAGTTATTACAATTTGTCAAATAAAGTGGAAATGATATTCAACCAATATTCTAACAAACTTGAAAATACAATATAGTTTTTTTCCCCTATAATCGATATGACTGGAATATTTGGATTGCAATATTTATTCTAGATGTGGAAAACAATATATAACCAATACTGTATTATCGATATTGGTAGAAATTATTCAACCAATATTGACCCAATATTTCGTGTGATAATCTACATTCAAAACTAGTTCAACCAATATTCCACCAATATTATTAATACAATATTGTTTTTTGAATATTCACCCATATTGGACCAATATTGATTTTTCATTTACAATATATCTATATTGGCCCAATATGGAACCAAGATTCCGCCGATATGATGTGCTACCTGGGTAGTATTGATGGGTAACATCGAGATCTCTTTCGCTCCCATTAGTGTGAAAAACTCAGGGTTATGTTTCGACCAAGATCTTTGATTTTCTGAACATTTGGAAGACTGCACCACACGTATATAATAAAATCTTATTTCGAACTGATATACACAATAATAATATCAGACACAGACATACTGTAACTCTACCGAAACTCTCTGCTGACTTCTTCAAACGCTCTCTTTCTTACAATATAACCATATGCATGAACAACTTGACTCTAGATATCACGAATAAACCTCTGGCTCTATTCAAGAAATCACTGAACATAAGGATCCTCTATGACCGATATACAATATTTAATATTTATATAATATTCATAACATTTCTACCTCTATGTATTCATAAGTTTGGATGTAGCGAGGGGCAATATATGAAAATATAAGTAGAAAAGTTATTTGGTATAACCCTCAAAAATATGTTATCGAATTGTTAACAATCAGCCACACCTGCTAAATTTGTTTTCGGTAAGGTGGAAGAAAAGGCAAGTCCGTGATTTCATTTGATATCAAGCGCACGTGCTGAATCTCGTCCTAGATATAATACTAATATTGTAACATTGCAAAGATTTCTTTTTATATTTGTTGACTGGTTTCGGTCATTACACCATTTTCAAAAATAACTAGATTACATCCAAATCTAAGTATTAATACCTTCATTGCCTATACCCAAGATATACGTTAATTACTAGCAGTAAATCAATTCTGGGATATACCTCAATTAGTAGCAGCATATCGATTCCCAGAATACTGATTCTGAGAATCAATATACTGCTACTAATTGAGGTATATCCTAGGTATAGGCAATGTAGGTATGAATACTCAGATTTGGATGTAATCTAGTTAGTTTTGAAAATGGTGTAATCACCGAAACTAGTGAAAAAGTATTAAATTATCGTGGAAAATTGTCAAAAAATGTTTTATTGTGTATCATCAGATTTCCTTTTGAAGAAGACCTTCATTATTATTTCCTTTGCAGATGTTGCTGCGGCCGAACTTTGGAACAACATAAGTTAACCACCGACACAAATCCTCCGTTACCAGGAGAGTTATGGTATCCCAGCAAATGCACCGTATCGAGTCCCACGGACGCCTACGGGATCTTGGAATTCCAAGGTGGCCCCCACCCCTCCAAAGCCCAGGTATTTATCTCGTTACGCCCTTTCCATGGATCAATTTTATCGTTTCAACAAACGAGGATTCTGGTAGACTTGAAACTTTATTCATTTAACTTTGTTTACGTGAGAGTTTTCGCTCATTACATTAACTCTAAATATCTTCGTGGGCACTGCCACACAAATTATGTTCCATAATGACCCCAGTTACGTATACAGTGTGTTGCAAAATTCTGGATTCAACAGATTACGTGGATACTAAGATAAGTTGGTATTAGGGACATTAATTAAATTGGTTGTCATAGACCGTCAGATAGTGACAGATTTAGGTGCCCCATTTTCGCATACAAGCCTCGAATAGGGTTGAAAAGTACATCGATGTTGAGTAAAATGGAGGGAAACTTACGAGTGGCTCCTGGGGAGACCACATGAAAAATTCGATTTTCTAGAACAGAAATAAAAAGAGTATGTTTCCCATATTTTCACGCGAGCCGTGTCCACCTAATCATCAATTAATAGAACCAGGCTTCGGAATACCAAAGGTTTGAGTGTTGCAGGTGGCTGAAGGATTAAAATGAGGGCGTAATCTTGTAAGGAAAAATCGAGATTTTAACAGATTTTCCCACACAAGCCCATCGAAACTATGACACTAGACCGAAAAACATAATGGTTTGAGTGGCGTGAATGGATAAGTAGATTTTGTCGTCGGAAAATGTATTGGAAATTCTTTTTGATTTTTCCATATGTTCTCCCCAGGAGCCACTTGTGAATTCCTCTCCATTTTACTCAACATCGATGTACTTTTCAACCCTGTTCGAGGCTTTTATGCGAAAATGAGGCATCTAAATTTGTCACTATCTGTCGGAAGAATATACAGGGTGTCCGGTAAACCTTGTACAATATTGAAACTGGTGATAGACCAGATCATGACTGTTCAGAATATCGGAATTTTATCTTAGTATAAATCTCACTGTTTTCGAGATTTTTTAATTTCTGGAAAATCACTACCTGACCTTGGATTTTTTAATGCCATTTATACAAATTTGGACGAATTTAAATATTTTTGCTGCTGAAGATTACTTGAGTGATGCTTGAGTGATGCTTCCAGACGTACGAAACAATTTTTCAGAAAACAATACAATTTTTCAAGAAGTGAGGGTAAAATGACAGATTTGAGTTACACCAATTTTTTTAACAACAGCTTGACTTTATTGTTTGAAAAAACATAACCAAGTGGAAGTGGATATTCATTACAAAAGAATGCCCATTTTGACTAGGCATTACTATGGTATAAAACATACGATCATTATTTTTGGAAGGAGTAGAATTTCGATAATATTAGAGTGTGATGTTATTCTGAGCTAAAATCAACTCCATTAGAATTTGTCAGTAATATCTTTAATTTTTATCCTATCAAGATGAAATAATTAAATAATTATGAGCAATAACGAATCAACTGCTCAGAACCATTCAATGAGATGTAATGAAGTAAATACTAATTCAACGTTTTTTTTAATCAACATACACTATAAACCACAATAACGATTATTCAACATCGCACTGAATAATATTACAAACATGTTATTTTCCATCCACTCGTACGCAGAGACGACATATTTTCAAAAAGAACCTTTTCAAATGCGTTATAGGTCATAGCCCCCAAATCAGCGATTCTATGAGCGGCATTGTGCAATCGGATATGGTTCTGCATAAAGCGCTGGTGCAGCAGTAGCACTACCTCCACATTCACCATAAATGTTATGCATATGCGCATATTCTCGGGGAGTATAACGTATGTAAGGCATGACAAAGAAATAAATACCACTGAATGAAACAAGCGGAATAATTTCAAAAAACTACGATAGAAGTCACAAGTTGTTCAAACAAAATTTTTAATTTTCGACAAGGATTCATCTCTTAAAAAAGTTTGCACTTATTTGGTTACACCCTGTATATCTGTCGGTCTCTGAAACTTCGTTGGAATCTGGACGTTGGACAATTGCGACATTTATCACAAGAATACGTATTAATCGGTGCCATGTCGGATAATCAACATTTCATTTCGATAATTTTATTTACATTACATTACATTATTTAGATGAAAAGTTAATTTTATTGACATACTATTTAATGCTACCAAGCAGTCTATTCTTTATTATTAATGATTATTTCCACATTATATCTTGATAAAATTTAAATAAAACAATTTTTGGGCGTAAGTATAAAAGTTGATCAAATAAATGAATATTTTGGAACCTTTGGTGTAAATACAATTCAAGAAAAAAATAAAATACCCAAACACCAAAACTACGTCACAATCTTAAAATCTTAAAACCTTACTTTTAGCTCCTGAAGATGCTAACTTTGTTGGCGAAACGCGCGTCGAGTGTGATTGTGACGTAGTTTTGGTGTTGGGTAGTTTCCTTTTTTTCTTGAATAAAAGTTGATAGAAGCCTAGATTAAAACCACGCCTAATTCAATGGAAACCGCTTCTTCAAAAATAATTATAGTTTGTTTTATACCATGGTAGAGTCTGGACAAAATAAGCATCTTTTGAAATGAATGTCCACTTCCAATTGGTTATGTTCCTTTCAGATAATAATGTTAAACTTTTTTAAAAAAAATTGATGAAACTCAAATCGGTCATTTCACCCCCATTTCTTGAAAAATGTTTTCACTTTCTGAAAAACTATTCTGTACGTCTAGAAGCATCACTCATCAGTAATCTTCAGCAGCAAAGATATTTGGATTCGTCCCAATTTGTATACATGGCACTCAAAAATCCAAGGTTAGGTAGCGATTTTCCAGAAATTCTTAAAATGCCCATTATCTCGAAAACGGTGATATTTTTACTGAGGTGAAATTCCGATATTCTGAACAGTCATGATCTGGTCTATCACCAGTTTCAATATTGTACAAGGTTTACCAGACACCCTGTATAATATCAAGTCACTAGTGAAACAATGGCAAATACTATCACCGGTTCGGAATGCACAAGTTCTAATAACACGAGGTATACGACTCGGGCATACACTTACACATGCCCACTTATTAAACAAAGAACCACAACCAAGATACAAAATACTCCAACACCTGCCTAGGAAACCCTAAACAGTAAATGTCCTTTTAAAAATATAATTATTTTACCTACTACCAATATCTAATATAAAACATTACGATACTGATATTAGTTTCTTAATGAGATACTTTACTAAATAATGATGTAATTGCAATAAGTAGAGTCAAACAATACATATTGTTCTTGTTGTTAAAATTGTTTTTTCCGTTAACCAGCTGTCGTCCCCTTACGAATGGCAGCCCTCAAAAGTCGAAACTTGTGCGAGCAAAGGAATAACGAGGTCTTACCTTTTTACGTGCGATTCCTAGCACTTTCTCGGGCCATCAGAAAAATTTCTGCAGTCGCCATGGTTTGAACCACCGCCGACCGGCAGCCAGTGACTAAAACAATGTCGCTTTAACCACTCGGCTACCTGGCTCATATCTCCATATACATATGCAGATGCCTTGGACAAGTCCTCTCAAGTCGATGTCATTTACACAGATTTTTCCAAGGCCTTTGATAGGCTTGATCACGGTATACTTCTTAGAAAACTCTCATCATTTGGCTTGACCAACAACTTCATTCTTTTTCTGGAGTCTTATCTGAGCGGAAAGCGTTTGAGGGTTCAGCACCATGGCTTCAGCTCTGTAGAAAAAAAGTCATCTTCTGGTGTCCCTCAAGGATCTGTACTTGGTCCGTTATTATTCATAATTTTTATAAATGACATTTGTATGGGCATTGACTCGAAAATCCTCCTATATGCAGATGACTGTAAACTGTTTCGTCAAATCACCTCTCTGGGTGATAGTTGCTGTCTTCAGAACGACATAAATATATTGAATGAATGGTGCGAAGTCAATTCCTTACCCCTGAATATAAAAAAGTGTAATGTCGTCACCTATACTAGTAAAAAAACACCAATTGAATCAACCTACACCGTAAATGGCCATCATCTGCAGAAAGTGGCAGAGTTCAAAGATCTAGGAATAGTCTTCGATGCAAATTTAACATTTTCACATCACGTAAGTACCATTGCTAAAAACGGTTTAAAAATACTTGTTTTCATTATCAGAAATTCCAAATGGTTTATCTTGTGAGATCGAAACTTGAATATGGAATCCTGGATACAGCACCTATATAAATAACATAGAAAATATTCAGAGGCGATTTTTGAAGTACATGAGTTTTAGATGTGATGGAGTTTATCTAAATCGTGGTGTTCCACACGATCAACTGCTCTCAAGATATCAAGTCAACTCTCTGTATAAACGTCGTGAATATTTAGGAATAATATTTTTGCAAAAAATCCTTGTCTCACGAATTGACTGTCCATTTTTGCTCTCAAAAATAAATTTACTTGTGCCTCGGCTACCTGTACGTAATATTTCTACATTTTACTTTCCCGCTCCACTAACGAATGTACTTCATTTCTCGCCTCAGTATACTATATGTCGAGACCACTTGTCAATTCAGAGTAATATGGACATTTTTCATTGTAAGCCAATCGACATTAAGCGGGCTATTCTAACATGATTTTTTTTCTTTTTTATTATATATCAAATTCTTTCTATCACTGCTGTAGTGCCATGTGTGAACTCTTTTTTCAGTTCACACACGGAATTTCTGCATGTGTTATATTTTTTACTATATGATTTTCTACTTTTCTTTTTTTGTGTAATATGGCGAAAAGCCCTCAAATGTACTAAATAAAATAAATAAATAAATAAATAAATAAATAAACACATATTTAACAAAATTGAAGAACTCTACCAAGCGTTTTAAAATAAATGGTGGAAGAATTGGTACTCTATGAAATGGCGGCGGCGCCAAATGATAATTAATATTTCACTTGAACTTCAAAGATTTATTCATTTGTAGATTATCCTTGGTAAGCATACGGAACTATAAACAGGGTGAGATCTATCTACACCTATCTCTTCGCGAAACAAAGCACTTTTCGTGTAAAACATGTAAGAAAATTCCACCTAATTCATCTCAATGTATTCCATCATAACGTCAAAGGAGAAGAATTGCAAATCATCATAAACTACAGGATTACCGATCATTTCGGCTGCTGCTTGATAGGGGACGATGAAACTGGCTTAAGTGGGAAATGTATATAGTGACCGCCAAAAAGTATGTACCATACAGGAAAACAGTTTATTATTAGAGTATTTGACAAACATTTCATAGAGAAGAGTTCTTCACGTGACCACTATTATGGTGGTAAATGGAAAAAAATTCCATAATAAGGCCAAAATTGGGGTAAGATGGCAAAATACCGAAAAAAGTTATTTGAAAAAGTTGCTTGGAATTTAATTTTCAAGCAATAAATCGGAAAAATTTTAAATTGCTTTTTTTAATATTTTCCGATCTCTTTACAAATATCAAAGTTTTTTCTGAATGGCTTGACTGTAGTGGAAAATTTGTATTTTGATGATAATGACAAAACTTCCTCATTTTCTCCGCCCCAGAAGGCACTAAATTGAAAAATATGGTTTTTGCCAGAACCCTCGCTGTCACATTGGTTCGTATCATAATTAGGAAATATGATGTTTCTAGAATGCCTTATCATCACAGTAGTCCATACGAACCAATGTAGAGCGAGTTTTTGGCAATAACCAATTTTTTCAATTTAGTGCCAATTGGTACGAAGAATTTAGTCCTCATCATCAAAATACAAATGTCCAACTACAGTCAAGCCATTAGAAAAAAAAACTGATTTTTGTAAAGAGCCAGGAAAATATTCAAAAAAATTACAATTTAAAAATTTTCCGGTTTATTGCTTGAAACTGTGTGTGAGTACAAAATTAAATTCCAAGCAACTTTTTCAAATTACTTTTTTCGATATATTGCCATCTTATCCCACTTTTGGCCACTTCATGATATTTTTTTCAAATTTGCCGCCATATGAGTGGTCGCGCGACATGTGTCATAATCGGTTTTTAGGTTATCGGACATGCACAAACTTTTCCCCACAAATGTTTTTCCAATACCCTAACAGTAAACTTTTTTCCCATATGGTACATACTTTTTGGCGGTCACTGTATATACCTGTGCTCATATGCAGAAAATTTAAGTAATAAATTACTGAATTTTCGTTTTTTGATAGCTTGTTCAATGGTGATAATTACCCACAAATAAAGTTAGGTTCTGACTTTGAGCATTTTGAAAATTTTTTGTTTCGTGTATTTAGATTTTAAATTTGTTCTATTCCAATGGCATAGTTGCAAAAATTCCATTTGTGAATTTTTGCACGTAACATACTTTGGGACAATAGTGCCTCACCAATTTTGGGCAATTTACTGTTATCAATCTGAACCATTTTGTGAACTCTAAACAAAATTTCATGACAACATTTCAACGCCACTTTTTTGCTCTATAAAGGGTTAAGATATAAATATTTCAAAGAAACAATAGTTAATAATAATAATAATAATAATAATCATTTATTTTCCATCAGTTAATTTAAAAGAATTATAGGAATATTCATATATATTATAATAATAGTGATAAATTTGGGGGGAGAAGAACTCTCCTTTACTATACAAACATTTCTCAAGTAAAAAATTTCTTGATCTACATTTGAACACAGAAATACTACTACTTTTCTTGATTATATCAGGCAAATAATTGAACACCAAGATAGTTTGGAGTTTTGAATCTGGCGTAAGGGATATGGAACAAATCTGTTTCTTCTATTGACGCTATGGATATTACTATTCAGTGAGAAATGATGTTTGTTCTGGAATACAAATACACACATTACAAATATAAAGACGCGCGGCAATGGTACAAGTTCATATTTGACAAAAAATTCTTTGCATGAAAACTTCTTGGATATTCTTGCTATACATCGAACAATACGTTTCTATGCAATGAATACATTTTTGGTCATTATAGAGTCGCCCCAGAGACATACACCCTACCTCAGTCTTGAGTCCACCTGTGCATGATACAAATTTAGCAATTGATTCATTGATAGTTGTGCGGTTCGTGTCGTTTATGAGTTCTGCACAAAAACTTAGTTAGGTATTCCTGCTTTTTGTGTTCTATGATTTCCATTTTAAATCAGAAAAATTGACATTTGAAAGAGATGTATACCGGGTGGCTACGGAAGTATTGCCTACGGAATATCTCAGTTAATGTATGAAGTAGGCTTGTAAAATCGATATAATAACATGAGAGCTAGAATTTGAGCATATTGACATGTCGAAGTTAACTTCCGGTCTGAACGGAAGCAACTTCAACTTTTTTATTTTAAATGGCAACTTTTTTTTTCTCACGTCATTCGGCATTCAATTCCCTTTTCTAATGACATATCACAACTTGGTATCTAATCAGAAACTAGATCAAAAAGAAATTATTGAAGTTCACCGAGAAAAGTTGGCTATGGAAACCATACGTCACTTGATAACAGTTGCTACTACTGTGATTTTTTATTTTCATTCATCGGCGTTATAAAAAGCCGTCAAAAAATATAAGAATACTCTGTAGGTCCATAACTTAAATAGGAACATACGCTTTCTAATGATATAATAGGAAGTAATTTTTTGAAATGAAATGCCGAAAAATCCAATTATTATTCTTCAAATAGCAAAAAAACAGATTTATTGAAAAAAACACTCAAGTTGATAGGATTGATAGAAATAAATTCAAAACAAATATTCGAAATGCATTCCCTCAGCGTCAATACATTTATTGACTCTGTTGATATTTTCATGTAAAACGTTTCTCAACATTTGGGGCGTTTTACGAATTTTTACTTCTAGCTCATGTAGAGAATACATTAATTTCAGTTTCCTCATCAATAACAAATGCTTCTTGGTCTTCTTGAACATCAGGGTTAATTCTTAATTTTCCTTCAAGCCACTGAAAATACCTTCTTTATGGTTGTTGCTTTCCTGGATATCGCTCTATACCGGGTGTCCCAGATTTTTTTATACAGCCAATATCTCAGTTATGCTGCTTGAAAAAAAAATTTAAAAAAACTGCACCTATATCAAACCCAAATGACTTTGAAGCTGTTGTGTTAAAGTCATCTTCTGTCAAACTATTCCTGAGAAACTACCTCTAATCTCAAATATTCAAATGACACCCTATAAATTTTTTGTCTGCATTATGAACTGCAGTCTATTCTAATTTCAATGATGTATCACACATTATATTTTGACAGATGTCAAACTGACAAAATAAGTGAGTTTGAACAATAATGTACAAAATTCCATAACTCAGAATTTATTGATAACAAAATTATAAAAGCTGCTCAAAATGTCTACCATCATTATTCATGCATGCTTCAAATCGCCTTATCAGTTCTCTCGTACAAGATTTTCTAATCATTTCCTCCGTTACTGTGGTGCAGGCGTGTACAATCTTCTCTTGTAAGTCGTTCAAGTCTATTGGTCTAGTTTCAAACACGATTCTCTTCAAATACCACCACAGAAAAAATCTAACGGTGTCAGATCTGGCGAACGTGCTGGCCACCTAATAGGACCTCTGTTTCCTATCCATCTATTTGGAAAATATTAATCGAGATATTCGGTTACAATGTGGTGATTATGTGGTGGAGCACCATCTTGTTGCCACCACATGAGTTGTCTTTCTTGTTGAGGAATAACATGTAGCAGTTTCGGAAGGTCATTTTGTAAGAATTCCAGATATTTACGCCCCGTCAGAGTGTGTTGATAAAAATAAGGGCCTATCGAACGTCCATTGAACACCGCACACCATACATTCACGCCCCACATAGTTTGGAAATTTGTTTCTCGCACCCAATGAGGATTTTCACGTGACCAATAATGCATATTATTCACTATCCCATTATTGTGAAATCTTGATTCGTCACTCCACATGATCTGATCCAATAAACTTTGATTATTTTCAATCAAAACTTGCATAGTGGCAATAAAATTTTGTCTCCTTTCAAAATCATCAGGTCGTAGCCCCTGGTGCATATGTATTTTGAAAGGATGATAACTATGCGTTTTTATAATTCTATGCACAGACGACTTACTTATTCCAACTTCGTCAGCTAGTGCTCGAATAGAAATATGAGGGTGAGCCTCCATATAGGCCAATACATTAATACACATTTCCTCAGTTTGCACTGATGCAGCATGTTGAACATGCTTACCTTTTCCTGGAAATTCTCCTGTTCTCATTTTGTTCTCTACATAAGAAGATGTGGTATGATTTGGTAGTCGTCGATCGGGAAAACGCTGTTGGTATAATTCGACGGCAGCACGGGAATTTTTCCGGCATTCACCAAAAATTAATAACATATCATCATACTCATTTGGAGTGAATGTGAAAGGCATTTTTCTTGAATTTATTATCAAACTGACTAAAAGACGCGTGCAAGAACAACTGTCAAAAAACGAAGATAACAAAAGAAATGATCAACAGCATTGACAGTTTTTATTACTCGATTCGAATGAAGCCAAAAATTTATACCAAAATTATTTAATATAAAATGCTGTTTACATCGAATATGCTAATTTTGCGAGTTTGACGTCTGTCAAAATATCAAGTGTGATACATAGTTATTGAAGTTAGAATCGATTACACTTCACAAGTCATAAAAAATATATATAGGGTGCCACTTGAATAAATGAGATTCGGGGTGTTTTTTCAGGGATAGTTTGACAAAAGTTGACTTTGGCATGACACCTTCAAAATCATATGGGTTTGATGCAAGTGTACTTAATAAAATCCGAAGGAGCATAACTGACATATGGACTGTATGGAAAGACATGTGGGGATATTTGAAGAAAATTGTGTATGATAATACCAATAGACTTGAACGACTTACAAGAGGAGATTGTACACGTCTGCACAACAGTAACGGAGGAAATGATTTTAAACATGCATGAATGATAGTGATGGTAGACTTGTTCAAGGGTTATTCATAAATTCTGTGTTATGGAATTTTGTACATTATTGTTCAAACTCGGTTATTCTGTCAGTTTGACATCTGTCAAAATATCAAGCGTGATACATCATTGAAGTAAGAATTGACTGCAGTTCACAACTCAAAAAAAAATGTGTAGGGTGTCACTTGAAAAGTTGTGGTAGGGAGTACTTTCTCAGGGGTAGTTTGACAAGAGTTGACTTTGACTCAACAGCTACAAAGTCATTCGGGTTTGATATAAGTGCATTATTTTCAATTTTTTCTAAGCAGCATATCTGAGATATTGGCTGTATGAAATAATCTGAGACACCCAGTATGGTAATGATAGACATTTTGAGCAACTTTCATAATTTTTTGATATCAATAAATTCTGTGTTATGGAATTTTGTACATTATTGTTCAAACTCACTCATTCTGTCAGTTTGACATCTGTCAAAATATCATGTGTGATACATCGTTGAAATAAGAATTGACTGCAGGTCCCAATTCAGAAATAAAAATTATAGTGTGCAATTTGAAAATTTGAGGTTAGGGGTAGTTTCTCAGGAATAGTTTGACAGAAGTTGACTTTAACACAAAAGCTTTAAAGTTATACGGGTTTGATATAAGTGCCTTTTTTTTCATTTTTTTTTTCTATGCAGCATAACTGAGATATTGGCTGTATGAAAAAATCTGGGACACCCGGTATACAATCGTTCAGCGGCATAAGAATTTTTCAAACATTCATCATAAATGAGAAGCATGTCAATTTGTTCGGTTCGTGAATAATGGGGCATTTTTTGAATATTCCACTAACTGATTAACTGATTTCAATTTCCAAACCCTTTTAAAATGGCAGAATCAAAAACACCACTTCGAACGTCAAAATAATATGGATGGCAGCGTTCGCGACAGCTCTCGTTCATTTTTTGTTTCATTCCAAAATACGTCTTAATTCGAATGATTATTGCAATGGAATGATTATACTGAATAGCTCAAACATCGTCCATCGATATTAGAATATCTAGGGACGATGGCACAGACCAAGTACGTTTATGTTCCTGTTTTAGAACCTACAGAATATCATTTATCATTACACATAATTTTCAATTTTATTTTTGCGTATCGCGATAATCTGTTTTGTTCTTTGAAGAATAATAATTGGATTTTTCGGTATTTCATTTCAAAAAATTACTTTCTATTATATCGTTAGAAAGAAATGGTTGTGTTTTTTTTTTTTTTTAAATGGAGTAAAAAATGTCAACAATAATTCTGTGAGGTTATCGTCGCCGGAAAGCGACGCTATGCTTGCCACTTTTGTTGTGGGGAATGATGAACAGACTCCTGTGTAGAAATCAGCTACTCAATTCATCTATTCTAGTTTAGATGTGTCTTTATTGTTTTGAACATATCAGGCCCAAGGGACCAATACCGCACACTAGATTCAATCGGAACAGGGCGGGAGACCGATACCACACCAGATGAATTTAGCTTAATTTTGGCTTCCGCATTCAACGTGTTAAATGTTGAGTTTTGTTATGGTAAGTATTGAATACCTTGCTGCATCCGAGAACTGAATATAATATTTCAACAAAAAGCTGAATCAGAGCAGATTTCAAAATTATCGAAATGTATAGGATTTTTCATTCAATAAAGTCCCAACACATCGATTGTGAAACATACTATAAAATGATACATATTTCTATGATGCCATACTTTACGAGAAAATCATGGATTCACCGTGTGTCATCACCAAGAATCTGTTTCATATTCTCACATGAACCTTTTCAGTTTCAAGAAATTATTTTTATTCCCGAAATTCAAACTGTACCAAATGTGTGTCAACATTTTCAGATATAATGGACAAACTCGTTTATTTTTCTATCGTGTTCGGTCCACTTCGTTGAGTTTTCCATGTTAAAATCAAACAGTATATTTCGACGTTGGCAATGAAATTACGAAACCGTTCCATCTCCATAAATGGAAATTTTGATGAACAGATCTGAATGCCAGCAGCTGCGGAAAACAAACCGGTTCATTTTCATTGGAAACTCCTCGCATTTCCACACGAATAAATTGCAAGGGTAGTTAGACTTGATCAAGAGTATTTTCCGTATAAAGTTGGATTCTTCGGATAACGGAGAGATCTAATAAGGACGGGATCTAAGTTTCCACCTTTATATTTTCATGAATAATAAAGATTTTTACAATTTAGATTTTTTTCCATTTAGTTAGGAACTGTCAGGATATGACAAGGGTGTTCAAAATTACGCTTAAAACTTTGACACGTCGAATGAACATTTTGTTAGTTAAACTTTTTGATTGTATTTCTTTTTCTACCTTGAATTGATGGATGGATGGGTCCAAGAATTAATTTTATTGTACACCATATTTATCGAAGGAATGTGTTTCATGCGTAGATTATTGATTTAGTAGAAGTCGTAGTTTATTGACCTAAGAAATAGTTTTGCTGTTAGTACGGATAGAAAAAATATAGAATACCTTACCTATGTAAAAAATACTAATATAGAATTAATACAGACAATTAATAAATCAATTAAACGAAAAGCTATTCATGTGGATTTATTTCCATCGGGGGTGAATTGTATATCACTATACCATCGTGAAAAATTACTTTTTTACAGAGTTGTTTCTGAAATTGCTCAGGCTTGAAGAGTTTGCTTGTCTTGTTTCGTTTTCGTGAATGTTATTTACGATGTAAGAAAATTATCTTTGAAATTTTCTGCTTTGTTCGAATGAAGTGAATAAGTAACAGATTTTGACTTTATATAGTGAATTTGAATCTAGTAAACTTTTGGGTCTATCCGAGTTTGCGGTTGGTTCTAAAACAGCAAGAATTTCAACGATTTATTTCGTATTTTTTTAAGAGGTTTCAAAACTGAATTATTAGCGGCTCCCCAGATAGATTTCGAATACTGAATGGATAAAACTATAGTAAATATTTTTGAGGAATTTGATAGGAACGAATTCCCTAGTTTTGAACAGAACACCAATAAATGGATTAATTTTCCTCTCAATTTTTCAATATGATTGTTATAACAGTTTTTCGTCAATATTAAGACCTTAAAATTCAGTAACTTGGGTATATTTTCTAGAATCAGATCGAAATAAAAGTGGATTGATGGAATTGTTTTTTTTTTTTTTAAAACTTTTTAGATTTCAGAATTAGTTTTGAATGTTCTAACTATGATGGAATCTCGTGTAGATCATTTTCCATGTTTTCATGTACCTTGTTGAGGTCATTGGCAAAATATTTCAGAGTGATATCGTCGGCAAATAGTTTGATTTTTTCTTTCAGTTCCTTTGTAATGAAATTAAAATATATCGAAATCAAAACAGGTCCCGAAATTGATCCTTGTTGGTACCCCACATTTGATATCCATCAAGGAACCGCCAATACCATTAACTAATATATAGTTACCGCTTTCTATTCGTCAGGTAATTTTGAAACAACTCATGCATTTTCGCTCTTATACCTATTGAGTATAATTTTGCCAATAAAATATTGTGGTCAACCGTATCGAATACCTTGCACAAATCAAGAGATAGAAGACCACATTTCTTTCTGCTCTCGATTCAAATCTGTATATTTGAAACAAAACTGCCGCCTCTGTGTCTCTTAACCTGCGAAAACCGTATTGACTATCACTTTGTAACTTGTTTTTCTCAAGAAAATTAAAACGCTTGACATTCACTATTTTTTCCAGATTATTTGAAAACACTGCTAAAACTGAAATATTGTCGTGAATTGGGGTTTATTCACGACTAACTAGGTATATACTGATCATTCATAAATTCAAAAAACTTTCGAAAAATATTAAAACATTTTTTTACTATGAATAAATATGAGATTGAGACGATTGAATTTAATGAAGGAATTAATGAATTAAAGAATTTATGAATCTCTCCTAGACCAGTTACTGTTTAAACAAATTATTCTAAAAAGACTTACAATAAATACTGGAATATACATTTCAGGAACATTTTCCATGAATCTAATCTCTACTCTTCCAAGCTCCCCCCATAGCCCCCACTAGCTGTGGGCAAGTCAAAACTCTAAACTCGACTACCAGATCGAACCATCAGTGGCCTTTTTGAAAAGTCTTTTTTTCTGTTTATGGCACAATTGTGTTTCAAAATAAAATGACTTTGCTCACGTACCTAATTGTAGAAAGTAAAAAGTTACCCACGTATTGAATGATAATGAAACATTTTAATATACAGTGCGTTAGATCTATTTTTGACAATATGACGGTAATTATTCATGTCATCTTTCCTACCGCTTTTAAATATTGGTGAAACTTTTGCAATCTTCATTTTCCTGGTTTTTAATGATTTTGATATTGAATCAAGTAAAACACTTTTTTACATTTTTTTCACAATTCCAGCAGTAACTTCATCAAATCCAGAAGATTTATGGATATCCAAATTCTCAATAACTTCCTATATTTCATCAATATATACTGGTACCAAAAACATAGATAGAACACTTGATCTATCGTCACCAAAATAATTTTATTTTTTGATCGCAAGGCATTCAGCTCTTTCAAATTTTTTTGGGTTAACATCGACGAATTTATTTTCCTAGAATTTTCAGTTTGTTTCTCCAATTGTTTTTTTTTTCTCTAATCTGTTACTATGATCATACTCTTTTTTGTAGAAATCAGAATGAGGATTCTTTTTTTTCTCATAAGAAAAATTATCGAATTTTAATAAGGTTTGCAACACTTTCATTAAAACAAGGTTTAAAATAATGTTATTTCAATGGTTTTATTGAAAGAATTGTTTTCAAAAAAATTCTAATAACTCCTCATATTCTTCATTTGGATCATCATAACGAAAAACAGTATAGGTAAGTAAATTCATCAAGTTAATTTTTTTATTTATCTATGTCATAGTACTTGATGCTTTTATAACTTTTTGGATGGTGTTTTTTTGAAGTCTGTTATTGATACGCGGAATCAATATTTTTTCGGAATTTGTTATGAAATAGTCAATGAATGTAGAGCTGTTGGTTGTTTCTCTAGTAGGAAACTAGTCTTTACATATTAAAAAATTATTCGAAATTTATCTTTCCAACAATTCCAACAATTTTTAGACTCGTTATCAACAAATACTAAATTAACGTTCATATCACCAAAAAAGAAACATTCACAATCAATATTGTTAAATGATTCAAGGGTTCTATCTAAAAAATTGAGAAAGTGTTGATTTTCAAATTTTGACGTACGATATATGCCACATGAAAAGTGGAGGAGATTCTGTTTGAACAGCCAAGTATAGATTAGGAGATTTTCCGTTTCTCAACTATTTCAACTTCAATATCTTCTTGAATAAATATTCCTCTGCCACCACCACGTTTACGCCTACTTGAATTCACAGAATTGAAATTCTTGAAATTATCGTACTGCTCTTCGTCTTCTTTTATCCAAGTTTCAGTTACCTCGAAGATTTTCACTTTCACTTACTTAATTGATTATCACTTCCAGATCAACCATTTCGCTGCTTAATGATCTTGAATTGATATATAATATTTTTCAGTGATTCCTGTTAGTCGAATTTAGTTCATATATTTCAATTTTATCTTTAGGTTTATTCATTGCCAATTTTTGGAATATTTTAGTAGAATGGTTATATTGGTCTGAGATGTGAATCTCTCTAAAGTTCTGTACGTATAAATCATACATTTGTACTAATTGAGAATACTTCAGACCCTTTTCTTAGTTTTAATTTGTCTCTGTAAGTTTCTCAGAAATCAAGTGAGAAAAGAGAAAAGTGAATGAAAGCGAGATAAAAACTCTGGAGGCATGAACAGCATTCACGTCCATGGTAAAGTGACAAAATATAGAACAGCACAGTACACATTCAATGATAGGTACGGGTACGGAGCAACGAAATAAAAATATTGGAGGCCTCAAAACGGACCTTTGTGCCACGCCTATATCATTATCAATTGAATATTTGTCATGAACTGCTGTAACACAAATGATATTTGCAGTTCGACAAATGCGCAGAACAAGCAATATAGTAAAAAGTAGGTTTTAATTTGATGGAAAAAAATCCCAGAATCTGTCGTTATATGTATGAATGCATATTATGTTCTTTACAATGACAAGATCATCCTTCGAAAATTTTCGTATTTGTGAGAAATACAATTATTTGACTCCTATATTTTACTATTTCAAAGTGATGTCACGAGCGTGAACTTCGAGCTAATTCGGTTCTATTGAATAACTTGGTGTGTGACAAGCCAATTTATCGGAATTAAAGAGGATCAATTCGAATGGAATGAATTCAGTTCACATTGAACGGAAAGATTGAGAATTTATTCTTTCTCCGCACTGTCAGGATTACTCCCAGAGTCACTGTGAAAAATCGAGTCATCCACTTCAGTTTACGTGACTTCCAATTCTTCACGCATGGGATTTAAGAAAATTGGAGTGTTCCCACATACTTTGGAAACAAAATGAAGGTTGTTTTTGTTGCATTGAGTTCTTCAAAAACATTTGTAAAAATGATCCAAACTGTTTCTGTTATATCTGTGGAGAATATACATAAACAAAATTATACTGAGTGTGTCGAAGTTGTAAAACGAGTGTATGTTGACAACTTTGGATCTTCATCTACACAAAATTCTCATGACTGAAGAAAATTCTCCTCCGAGTGATGAAACTGGAACAGATGATTTTAGGCCAAATATTTCTTCTGAGCCTCAGCTCTTCAATCAGGAAGAGCTCTGTGCATTAGTCAGAGACATTGGCAAAGCAAAGACATTTTTAAACCAAGATACAAGAATTTCGTACTACCGAAACCGTTCATTCTTTTCTGAAGATGATGACTTTGTTTATTGCTCAGATTTTCTTGGTTTATTGAATGCAATGGGAGTAGAGAAATATGATCCCAGTGAATGGCGTTTATTTATAGATTCCTCTAAACAGAGCCAGAAATGCGACTTATGAATAATGGCAATAAATTCGTTGCAATCATTCAACTAAATTAAAAGAAGAATATTTTACTATAGCCTTTGTTACGTATAAAATCGAGTACAACGAACACAAGTGGATCATATGTGTAGATCTAAAAATGGTGAATTTTCTTTCAGGACAACAAAGAGGCTATACAAAATATACTTGTTTCATTTGTATATGCGACAGAAAAGCTCAATCTTAGCACTGAATTAAAAAAGACTGGTCTTTCAGGAAAGCTATGCTTTCGTGAAAAATTGAATATTGCTAATTATCTACTAGTGCCTAAGGATCGCATAATACTGCTCATGAAACAATGTTTGTCAAAACTCTCACGAATGATGGTGATTGTTTTGGACACGCCTGTAGAAAGTTCCAAAATTTGAGTGCAGATAAACTGAAAGCCGGCATTTTCGTTCAAATAAGAAGTTTGATCAAGTATGAAAACTTCAGTAGTTCTATGACAGATACTGAGAAAAATGCCTGCAATGACATTGTTTGGATAGCACTAAATTTCTTTGGAAACAAAAAGGATAGAAGCTACGCAGACCACGTTAAAGAGATGTTGTCGTAAAGAGATGTTGTTGCACTCTATCTCCTGCGAATCGACTTGTAAATCTTGATATTTGGTGTGTTTTCTCCTTCTTTTCGAACGATACTAGTTTCATTTGGAGCGGAATACTCCTTTGGTGGTCGTGGAGGATTGTATCAGGCTTATTGACTTGTATTTGCCTGAGTTTGGGGATTGAGTAGTTTCAATGGATTCAGCACTCATTCTCCACAACAAACTCAATGTCTCCTGGAGCATAAGGCAACACTAGTGTCTCGTATATACGCCTATGTAAATAGGCTGAGGCCGCATTAGCTAGGCAAGCTGATAGCAAAGGCATCATGTTCTCAGGGTATCCCACCCCTGGTATATCTACCTCTATATCCCTATATTACCTCTATATTGATCACGCCTTGCTTATGAATGGAAGGAGTGTGGCTGGGGCTCGGTAAATATTGAGCGTTTCTATAAGCCAGCTAAGAGGAAGACTGTCAAATGCTCTCTTGTAATCGATCCAAGCTATCAATAGACTTTTACGGCTGTCTTTGCAGTATTTGTGGATCATGTTGGATGTTAGAGGTTGGTCTTTGTATACATAACAGCCGTATGCATAGTCAATCGCTAGCGACTCGCCAGAGTTTCGCCGTTCGCTACACAAGGATTATAATGCACAGTCGAGCTCCAAAAATGTGACAACTACGCGATAAGTAATATTTTGACGAAACGCTGGCGATGTACCACTTTTTTGGAGCTCGACTGTTCATTATAGTTCTTGTGTAGCGAGCGGCGAAACTCTGGCGAGTCGCTGGAATTGACTATGCATACGGCTGTAAGTGTTTTTGACGCATCCCTTCTATTCATTGGGGAATAAATAGTCTATTGTTGTTCAGATGTGCAATCATTTTGCAAAGATCTTAGTTAGAATTTTGTACATGTTATTTAGACAAGTTATAGGTATGTAATTGTTGGCTTGATCTGTTTTCTCGTTTTTGGGAATGAGGTATGTTTTTCCTTTTGCTAGCCAAAGTGGTGTTTTTTGCTTCTCAGAGATGAGATCGTTGTACGCATGAGTTAGTTGTTTATGTGCTGCATGTAGTTTTTTCATCCAAAAGTTTGTAACTACGTCTACTCCTGGGGATTTCCAGTTAGCTGTCTGGGTTATTGCTGACATGACTTCTTCCTGCATTATATCCTGCCATTCCATTCTTTCGATTTGGGCTGTCTTCTAGTATTCTTCATGTATCCATGTTGCTGTTGATTCGTGTTTTGTGTCCTTTTCCCAGATTGATCTTCAGTATCTTTCTATTTCCGTTGTAGGTGCTATACTTCTAATTTATTTCTTTTTGTTGAGTATATTATTGTAGAATATACTTCTGTGTCTTCTGTGTAAAGTTTATTCTGTTGGTATTGTAGGCTTCTTCCTTTGTATGTATTTCTTGATTCTACATCCATTAGCCGATTGTTGCTTTAGTTTTTCAATTGTTTCAGCGTGGTCCTATCGCTTTTGATGTAGTATTTTGAGTAAAGTCGATGCTTTAGTTCAATTACTTTACTTCCGAGTCCTTTATTCAGGCATCCTTTCAATCGTGAGAGGTTCTTTCTCTTTTTCTTTGCATTCGTTTTTTCTACGGGGGGTCGCTTTCGAAGAACGTTTTCTTTTTATCTTTGTTAGGGGGTGCAATTCTGTCTGTATGGTTGCTACCACTGCATATATTAGCTTATTGATGGTTGTAATGCTTTTGAATTCTTCCGGATTGTCTTTACTGATTTCTGTTATTGCCTCGTTTCCAAGTGTGATGAGGCGTTTAGTGTTGTGGTTGTCGTTTATTTTTTTCAAGGGGATTATTGTTAGTTTTTCGTCAGTGTTTTCGTCAAGCGATATTCTGTGTACGATTTCGTTATTAACGTCTCTTCTTTCTGCCTTTTCGTTTTCTGATTGCGGTTCTTCTTTTGCCTTTTTCTTCTGGTGTATAACTTTCCATATTTTCTATTTTATGTTCTTCAGTATTTTCTGTTCCTCTGTTTTCAAACCCGCAGGCAGTATTATTCTCTACTGTGATATGTTGTTCTATCCGTAATTCATTTTCTATATGTTCTGTTTCTCCATTTATGTGTTGTTCAACTTTTTTGGTGATACTACTCGTATCAATCTCGTTTTCTGTGAGCTTGTTGTTATTTATTATGTATTTATTATGTTGCCATTGTGTTAGGGCTCAGTGTGTGCTGGAAATCAGCATTTCTTTCTATCCATATATTGCATGTATCCTTTAGGTTTGCTGTTCCTGTTCTTTCAAGTGTGTAGAAGTGGCACCAGATTATTTCTTTGTATTGCTCTTTCGCCCATTTCGTCCTGTCTTGTTTAGTTGCTTGTTTTTTTGTTTCTGTTTGGGTTTTTTCTTCTCCTGAGTCCGAGTTCTCCTTTAGGTTTCCGATATTCTTGTTTTGTTTCATGATCAGTTCGGTTTGTTGGATCTCCTCCTTTCTTTTCTTGAGGTTATTTTCATTATTGTAGTATAATATGATATTAGTCACCGTTGATTCGAAGTAGTTTCCATGTATCAAGCATCCCGATTCCAAGAGAAATAAATTAGTAATAGTTGAAATTCGTTGAATAATCTCGGCACTATGCCTTGCGTATATCCCTGACATCCCTCTTCAGTAAAACAAGTACAGTGTTGATTAATTGCAAAATGCACAAGCTCCAGTTGGCAATATAATTTCTCAAATGCAACTGTGTCAAAGAAAAATAAACAGTTCCGCCCGATGATGGATTAGGTTTGTTTGAGACAACTCAAACAGCAAAGTAGATGGAAGATTATATCACAACGTTAGTACTCCTGAAGGTTTTGTTTGAGTTTAATTTTATGCAGAGTGATCATCTGTGATGAAGTCTTTGGAATATAAATTGAAGCATGTTAGTTTAATTTACGTTGAAACATCAGTAATTCGAAATTACTATTATTTTAATTGAACTACCGGGTGAATCAGACAGCAGTGGGACTCTGTGTCATATAGAATTCTACCACTCGATTTCTACAGTCTATTACTACCATCACAAGCGACGATCACATTATTTGGCACTCTGTGCTACAGTCGCCTACACATCGGGTCTGTTCGGCAACATACGATCCGATTTAAATACATTTGCCAAAAGTTGGTGATATTTCATATTCTTGTGTCCAAAATTACTGTTATTGTCACATTTGTCACCCATTTTCATTTTCAACTGCTGGCAGTCTCATGTACTTTTTAATTCATTTCAAATAAATTGTGATATTATTGCATTACATTGCATATAAAAGGATTACATGTATCAACTCTAGAGGAAGAACAAAGGCTTGAAGTTGACCGATTAAATTATTCAAATCTCGTGGCTGGACTGGAGTGAGTCCTGCACGATTCGCTGTTGCGTTCCAATTAACAGTGCTGCCCTAAGGTGACGCATGGAGTTAGTAACAAGGCCTATCCAGAACACGTGGCTAATGACCATAGCAGTCGATGCCAAGACACCAAAGAAAAAAAATAACCCAAGACCATGAGAAATAGCCTACTATTATTTTCTTCATAAATTTATCGAGAGTACCTTGTATTTTGATAATTTGATGAGACCATATGAACATTAATAATCTGAATAACTACCGAGAGCTTTAGCTCGAGGGAGTTATTCTTTGATTATTACAGTTCATATGGTCGAATTGAATTGTCACAAAATACAAGTTACTCGAGATGAATTAGAGAAAATAGGAGTCGCAATTTGTCATGGTCGAATAAAATTCAGGAAGATTATTTCATGAACAGCATAAAATCGTCCATATACTCGCTCATATATGTTTCAAAATTTAATACAACCCGTATTTTAACAACCATTCTTTAGTAGAACATAATTAGTCAAAACTAGTCATTTTAATTTTGAGTGACTGAGTCAAACTTTGACACTTATATAGACAAAAGAGAGCCGGTTATATTTCTTTGTTTACATGAATAGCCGTGTTTACCTAAATATCAGCTTGTTTACCTAAATAGCCGCAGATATCACAAATCATGTGACTTCAATCATGGAATTTTATTGGTGCAGCCATGTGTGAATGAAATAATCACTAGAATCGAAAAACAAGGTGTTAACCCATATTGCAAAAAAACATAAAAACTGAAAGACTGAAAAACTGAAAACTGAAAAACTGACAAACTGAAAAACTGAAATGAGTACTGAAAACATTAAAAACTGAAAATCTGAAAAACTAAAAAACTGAAAAACTGAAACTAGTGTCATTTTGTTTGAACTCGCTTCGCTCATCCCGCAAACATCCTTTCGTTACACAAGATGAAGCTGTTCTTAACTGTTTGCATAAGTAGCTATTATTCAATAAGAAAAATCGGAGCTGATGGATCGCGAGTAATAAAATGAACTGTTGCTTTGCGGCAAATCCACCAAACATTCAGTTGTTTCGACGGGCCACAGAGACCCATATCCTTTACTCTTTACGGTCGTTTGTCTGCACACTGGCCCATGTCGATTGCCTCCATAAATCACGCCTTACGAGTAATTCCGTCGTGGAAATCACTCTTGCCCTACTAAATTACCCTTATTAACGTTCGCAAGGTCGCGTGGCATTAAGGAAACCTCCCTCGGCATAGGAAATAATAGAATTTTATGTGAAAACATCGTACATCGCGCCGTTTTCAATGATAGATTGTTCACGAGCACGGAAAAGTTTTGGCAGAACATAATGGATGTGGAAATGCGGTGTTTTTTCAATTTTCAAAGCCGCACGATAGGAAGAAATTACTGTTTTATCACTGTCATTCATTATAATGAATGATGGGTGCTAATGTTTTCAGGTTGCGGACTACATACATTTTCTCTCCTGAGCAATTTTGTTTTATTTTGATTAATATTCAATAACGGTAATGTCTGTATTGTAGCTAACATGCAGTATTATTTTTTTTATGGGTGAGTGATTACTGAATTCTGCATATCGGTTTTAGATAACGTAAATTTTAATTTCAAGCATATGTTATACAAGCCTGAAAAATAAAAATATCGTGCGAAATAAAAATTTTCACAAATAAAGAAGTTATGCTCCCAACATGATTACACTTTTCAAAAAGATGTGGTTTTCACCTTTCAACTTCCTAGCCAATGGTGATAAGTTATTTTCTTTCTCACCCGAAAGAACCTTAAACCTCTCAAAAGTGCCCTAGTTGAATAACCCTTTACACTAACGGAGAAGTACCTCAGAATCATATAATTGTTGTTATTTATTTTTCGTGTAATTTCGGTTTCACCAATTTGAAAGTATCACGAATTCAGTGGCGTACCTAGTCAAATTTTCTTTTAATAATTTCCCAACATACTTTTTGGATTTTTAGGTTTGCATACCCTGTATAAGACTTTGCAGCATCTCTGTTGTCATGAGGATTTGTTGAACAGGCACTTCGTTGTTATCAGGCATCGTAGAGGTGTTTTCCACTAATTTACCCGATCTCAAGTTCATGCAGAATCTTCGAGCACAACACAGGTTATTTTGTCCACAAATGAAGTGATATTCGGAATATAACCTACGCGAAAAGGAATGGAACTGTGAAAACCAGTGTCCAAACGATGTGCATTCAATACTCGGAGAGGCGGAGCAATAAGCACGACCAAAACGGCGTATTTTGAACGAAATAACTTGAACTAATGAAAATGTTCACCATCACACGTTCACGAAAACGAACCAACAACAATCAGTGTCAATTTTCGCGGAAAGCAGTTCACGATCACAATGGCTTGAAAAAAATCTTGATGCCCCACGTTGGGCGCCAAATTGTTGCGAAGGTGTTCTGCAACGGGTTCAGTTGGGAAGTTTTATAGGCCACCAAGATTAACAAGCTACCCGAAAGTAAACTACACTGCTGTGAATGTGAAGAAGAGATGTAATGATTAAAGATATATTAGAAAACACTTCAAAAAAGTACACAACTATTAACAATATGATATCAACAACTCTTGAGCTATCGGCGTTCTGGCGCGCTGTCATGGATGCGTTCTGTCAGTCTGGAAGTCCAGTGCTGCCAACTCTAGCTAAAGCCGGGATTAACTAAAGCTGGTGTTACAAAAGGATACTATGTTGCCCCGCTTTCAAATGGGTCACTGGGTCTAAAAAAAGCCACAAGTGTAGATTTTTTTTTAGCAAAAATCTAATGATGCATATAAAAAGAATATGACAAGTTCATCAAATGGATGGAAAAGGTAACCAGATATAAATGAACGAGTTGTGCTGTCTAGCATTTGTTAGTAATATTTTATTTGACGTTACAAGGTATAGTCCAAGAAACGAGGAAGCGGCCCAATGTTAAATTAATAACCGAAATATAATAATATTAGCGTATACGAAATTAAATTTCAAGATGAGTTTCTGTTTCATGCGACTCGATCCTGATTACCGAACATAACCTAAAAAATTGACAAAGTTGCAAAAAGCGGTTTTTTGTTGATAATTAAAAAACTACAGCTCCGATCAAAAAATGTTAAATTAGGAAATTGTAGGTACTAAAAAGTTCTATCAATTGAATGACCTATAATTTTTTGATATCATTGATACTTATCGAGTTATATCGGAAAAATTATATTGAAAATTGTTACTTACAGTTTTGTGTAGCCTATGGCAAGCCATAAAAGTCAAAAATTGATTAATATTGATTACTTTTCAAAATATATGAAGTTTTCTCAAAAAAAGATGCTATCTCAATATGGCCACTCTTGCTCGAGGAATGCTACAGTAACAAAGGGTAACAAAGGGTTGTACTTTCATATTATCGAATGAGTATATTGATTTTATTTATTTTATGTGTCAAAAAATTACTTAAAAAAATTGCACAATTTGTTTACATGTTTTTTTCTAAATAAATTTCTTAATTTTGTTTTTATAGAAATGACTTTTATGAAAATAGATTTCTAGCATGACTTCACGCATTAAAAAAAATGAATTCCTATAATCACTAGGAGCCGAGATAATAATTTTTTTATTTCAAAAAAATGTGGAAGGCCAATAATCATCGTACAGCAGTCACCTTCATGGATATTGAGATTGAATACCTATATGTCTAGTTCATTTGCAGTATTATTAATTGGTGAACAAAGCGCGTGCAAATGCGTGCAGGCGCGGAGCGATGTAATTTTAGCGGGTGGCGCAGTGGGGATACAAATACTGTTGACATTAAAGACACTTTCGCCCTGACAGTGTTATTGAAAAAGAAAAGAAAAGTTATTGGTTCATTTTCAAGTACTAGGTACATTGCAAAAGAAAACGTACGTGAACAACAAGCCGAGATACTCAATATTTTTCAAGCACAAGCCACGTTGAACGCACGAAATAAGTTTGCAGTGCTATCCCCACTCCGCTACCCGCTACAGCTATCGCGATCCGCGCCTGCACGCCTATTCATCAATTAATAATTGCAAATGAACTAGACATTTCCTAGTATTTTTTTTTTAATATAGGTATTCAACCTTAATATCCATGAAGGTGACTGCTGTGCGATGATTATTGCGTCTTCCTGATTCTTTTGAAATAAAAAAGTTATCTCGGCTCCTAGTGATAGTAGGAATTCAATTTTTTTTTTTTTTAATGCTAGGAATCCATTTTCATAATAGTCATTTATATATAAACAATATTGAGCAATATATTATGTATAATTGTGAGATTTTTTTAAAGTAATTTTTTGACCCTTAAAATTAAAATAATCAATATACTTATTCGATAATATGAAAGAACAACTCTTACAGAAAAAAATAAGCTATGAATCGTTACTGTAGCATCATTCCCCGAGCAAGAGTAGCCATATTGAGAGAGCATCTTTTTTGAGAAAACTTCATAAATTTTGAAAAATAATCAATATTTATCAATTTTTCAAAGAAAGACTATTTTTGGCTTGTCATAGGCTACGCATAACGGTAAGTAACAAGTTTAAATACCTTACAGTTAACGAGTTATAAAAAACCCGATTTTTCACGGTTTTTCCGATATAACTCGAAAAGTATCAATTATTTCGGAAAATTATAAGTTATTCAATTGATAGATCTTTTCAATACCTACAATTTCCTTATTTGACTTTTTTCGATCGGAGCTGTAGTTTTTTAGTTATCAACAAAATACCGCTTTTCGCAACTTTGCCATTTTTTTAGGTTATGTTTATGTTATGTTATCACGATTGAGTCGAATGAAATAGAAACTCATGCTGAATTTCAATTTCCCATACGCTCATATTTTTATATTTCGGATATTAATTTTTGCACGTACTTTTCCCTATTGCTTGGACTAATTCCTGTCAGATCAATAACCGAAGGATTGTCATCTAGACGTCTCCACGTATCTTGAGTTGTTGATGATGCCAAGGTAACTTTAAAAAACGCGCGTTTTTGAAAGTTCGATTTAAACACGCTGAGGCGTGCTTGAAATAGGTAAAATGGGGCACCAATTATAAAAAATACTTTCAATATGTGCGCGTGTGTGTGTAATACTCTCAATATGTGCATTCCTTATTTTTTACCATATCTTACCATATTTTAGCATTCTACATTCAGTATTTCCCAATAAATGGAAACAAGCTCAGATCATACCAATACCCTAAAATTAAGAACCCTGAAACCTTTAATGATATTAGACTCATGAGTATTTTACCCACCATGTCTAAAGTGTTAGGAAACGCCACTGAAAAACAGCTTTAAAAACACCTCTCCAAATAACACATTTTACAACCCATCAATCGGGATTTCGAGCAAAACATAGTTGTATAATTCACAGATGACATATTCCAAACATTTGATAAATGCAAAATAACAGTACTAATACTTTTTGATTTTTCGAAGGCCTTCAACACCATACATCATGATCTGATGCATGCCGTATCACACTATAGTGGTCTTAATGCTGATTCCTTGAAAATGATGAAGTCTTATCTCGGTGAGAGAGAGATCCCAGGCTGTTGAGCTCAATGAAAATGCTTCCAGCATTTTGGAAATTACAAAAGACGTACGACAAGGTTCCATTTTGGGACCGTTACTTTTTTCAATTCACATCACAAAGTTTCACGAAGCCTTCTTATCCTGTACGCAGCATTATTATGCTGATGACACCCAGGTTTATTTATCGTTTGATCCAGATGAGTCTGCACAAGCAGTACATGCAATTAACTATCTCAAATCACCTAAAATCTTGGTATTTGGTATGGAAGGAAAAAGATATATATTTCTAAATAACTTCTCAAGGGGAATATTGATGGATAATAAACGTGGTCTCTTTTGCTGCCAGTGTGAAAAACTCAAGATTATGGATCGACCAAGATCTTCGATTTCCTAAACATGCTAGGAATCGCACGTTAAAAGGTAAGACCTCGTTAATCCTTGGCTCACACAAGTTCCGACTTTTGAGGGCTGCCGTTCGCAAGGGAACGACAGCTGGTTAACGGAAAAAAACAACAATATGAGCATTCATTTACAAAAGGCTACAGAGCACTGAAAACAATCTACCAAAATAAAGACTCACTCCATAGCTCCATGAAAGCTCTTCTCTGTAAAGTATTGTCTCAATTGAATTACTGTGATGTGATCTATAGTCCCTGTCTAAACTTTATTGACAGAAAAAGAATACAAAAATTGCAAAACAGCTGTTTAATCAGCCATCCTTTGAATAAAATAAAATGAATGAATATGGGAAATCGTAGGTATTATTATAATAGGTGTTTTTTCAAAAATATTCTGACGTTCAAGACCCCACCATACTTATGTATGATTTTAATGAAATATCACTGTCAGACATAAACATACTTTATCTCTACCGAAACACTCTACCCACTTCTTCAACTGTTTTTTTTTTTTTTTTCATACAATATAACGAAATGCATGAAGGGCATGACTCCAGATATCACGAATTAACCTCTGGCTCCACTGAAAATGATGATCCTCGATAAGCGATAAGCAATATTTAATAATATTTATAATTTATATTCATAATATGTCTACCTCTGTTCATTCATATATTTTGAGATTGAAAATATGCTATCAAATTGCTAACAATCTGCCACATCGGCGAAACATTTTTTGGGTTAGGTGGAAGAACAGGCTGGTGCGTGATATCATTCATGCACCTGTGCTGAATCTCGCCCAATATATAATGCTAACATTGTAACATTGCTAATATTTCCTTCTGATAAATACCTTTATCATTATTATCATTAAACTTCTCATTGTCATTTTAAATATCCTCGACGCCTCTATCCCTATACTCCAATTTTTTTCAATCTCCGATATCCGAAATAATCGCCGCTTCGAAATGGCAATGTTTTCGCTGCGTAACTCACTTTGACATATTCTGCCATTCTCTCCCGAACAAACTGAATGAAAATGCGTTCGAACGGAGATGTAGTCTTTCAGTCCGCTGAAATAGGCCATTATATTCCGGTATATCGAGTCCATCTGACAAACGACCGTCCAAAGCAGACGTGAGCCCAAAGAATCCGGGTGTCAATTTTATTGATGACAAAGGCGTATCGAAAGAGACCAGACCCCATAAAACATTTTCAGTGCTAGGATTTGCACTAGACCCGAGAAGTTAGACAGAGAGTAAAATTTGTATCTTCATAATTTTCACTGTTTTGAAATTAATTCAACCTCATGATACACTGAAGGAATGTTTCGCATTAATCTGAAGTTAAAGACCTTGGCATATTAAGTGCAGATGAAAGAGATTACCATCACCATATTCGGCATACATTAAAATTTTGTTTGAAAAAAGCCAACAAAATGTTTGGTTTCCTAATTCGCACAAGCCACTATTTAAGAAATATTGCTTTTGCAAATTATTTATGAGGTATGTCAACAGTGTCCTAAGTTTTGGCTCGGTCGATTGGAACCCTCGTTACAACATGTATATCGACAGATTGCAAAAGTTGAAGAAAAAACAATAGTTTTTTCTTCAACTTTTACTGATCCCAATCCCAACTAACCTCCGAGAATGTTAAAGTTATCAAAGCAGTCAAAGATGAAATAGTATCATTATTTAACAAATTAGATAATACATCTTTTGAAAAAGATATATTCCCAGATGAATTGAAAACAGCTAAAGTCAAACCAGTATTCAAATGTGGAAAGAGAGGTCCAATTTCAGTTCTGCCAAAATTATTGAAAAGGTAATGGATAGAAGGTTAAGAGATAATCTGAAAAAATAAAAAAAATTGTATGCAGAATGATACGGATTTCGGAAATCTAATGATACCAAGTCTGCGGTATTAGACATGATATCAAAAATGAATGTGGACTCAGGCTCAACAAAAGAATGCACATCTCTGTCACTGGATTTGCGAAAAGCCTTTGATATGGTTAACCACAATATTCTTTTAAGAAATGTATATGATAACGGAAAAAGAGAAAAAAATTATGTTTGTTTAAAACATTTTTTGAGAGGCCAAAAACAACTGGAATATATCAAAAATACACTTGTTTCAATTAGAAGTACAAACTGTGGAGTGCCACAGAGATCTATACTTGCTCCAATCCTTTTTTAAATATATATAAACTTGATATCAGATCTTAAATTGAAACTCATAAACTCATAAACTACTGCTTAATTTTTCATCATTTATGTTTATATCTAAATGAAGTATTGCAACTCATTCTCTAAGACCAATAAAATTCAAAAATTCACCAATCAGTATACCAATATTACAAAATTTTTGGATTTACATAACGACACAACACTCTCTTGGTTCAATCACATCAACAATTTGAGAGAACAACTCACACCTTTGATTGGAATACTATTCAGAATAAGACAATATTCCCCACTAGAATATTTGAAAATCATGTATTGATTGAAGCATTTACTCCAATAAACACTTAAGTAGGTATAACTAGTACTAGGAACAATTACTCCATACTTTGCTTCATTTATTTCGATATATAAAAGTCAATACTGCAGAAATTACTAATGTTGTGTAATATTTTCTCCATTTGGGAGTGTTTGATGTAGAGTAACTTCACAACTTCGATTGAAAAGGTTTTCATGAATTATGGTAGAAAAAGAAAAAGGCAAACAATGTTGAATGGATAGCTAGAGGGTTCTTAGAAAATCATATTGAGATGAGGGGAGCACCTTTATCAAATGTAACGGAAATTGAGGTATTTTCAAGAACTCTCAGCAATCGAACCAATTTGAGGTTAATCGCGTCCTAGTATTTATTACTAGTTTATACTTCTAACCTAAGTCAACACTTCCCATCAAAGAATTCACTTCATGTGAAATGTTATGCTCTACAAAATACTAGGAAGTAAAAGCTCTTACTTGAAGTACAAGTAAATAGTCTTTTCAATGATACCGCTCAATGTCTACTTACAGGATGAAAGGACATGGCATGGATTATATGGGTTTGTGGGGTTCTACGAATTTTGTTCAATTTTTAATATGTGATGTGATAAAAAGTTATCCTTGGCCCAAATGTGTGGCACGCATGGTTTGGCCACTGAAGCAATCAATATTCATTCCAATCCAGCTCAGTTTCCAGTTTTGGCAAAGTGAAAGAAAAATTTCTCAGATATCAGGTGATCCACAAATCGATGTGCAATCACAAAAATCAATGTAGTGTACTGTGTGTTCCACAATCAATGTATCGAATGATACCAGGTAGCCGAGTGGTTAAAGCGACAGTGTTTTAGTCACTGGCTGCCGGTCGGCGGTGGTTCAAACCATGGCGACTGCAGAATTTTTTCTGATGGCCCGAGAAAGTGCTAGGAATCGCACGTAAAAAGGTAAGACCTCGTTAATCCTTGGCTCGCACAAGTTTCGAATTTTGAGGGCTGCCGTTCGTAAGGGGACGACAGCTGGTTAACGGAAAAAACAATTTTAACAACAACAATTTTAACAACAACAATACCAACATATGCCCATAAAAATTACCAATTCCTGCATTTTATTGAGTGCGTGGACTACGTCAATTTACACTTGACACGCCTTTCCATAACAAAGTTAGCATCTTCAGATGTTTGGATAAATTATGTTTCTTGAATTGCAATCACACTCCAGGTTTCAGATATTCGTTTCATTCTTAAAATAAGAGAACAGAAAACAGAGTGACACATTTATCATAGAGACATAAGGTAATAAACATATAAAAATACAATTTCTGCAAAACAGCATAAACACTTCATATCCAAAACCCATTAGGTTTCATTCCTTTATGAGGCACCAAGCATTTTTCGCCACAAGTGGTCTTTTGTATACCGAATATTTGCTTTACATGTAGCGTAACCAAAACACCATAATTTGCTTGAGACGAGTACACACACCTATGTTCTTACACCTGCCTTACAAGTGCTAGTCTTGGCTTCTCCACTGGTCGAACTGAGTATTTCTTCATTTCATTGAAAGCAAAAAATAGGGCATCGTACTGCAATGAGGATTTTATGGAAGTGACCGATAAACCTCTACGAAGTGAAAATCAACATTCAATAGCTTTCATAAATATAAGCTATCTACATCTTTATAAAAACAATAGGGAAAATTGATCATCCCTAAAATAAAACAATAAAAACTTCCGATGGCCGAGATCGATCCAGGGCCATGTGCATGTCATATTCTAGACCAAAATCAACAGAAAACTCTTAATCATAACAGGCATTGAAATGATTTCATCATGGTGAAGCAAGTGAATCGAGTGTTTATTTTTACATAGAAATAATTATAATTCTTTGAAATAATCTCTTTCAAAATGGTGAATTGTTACATTTGTGATAATATTAGAGCAAATCGCAGGATAGATGGAATTGCTGTGAACATCGAGTCAGTCCGGAGAAGAAATGAATTACCTTTATTACATAGGAATAGATTTCGACTACCAAATATGGACATAACTCGAAATTCATAGTACCTAATTAGGCTGTTTTTATTAATCATAATTATAATTTGCTGTTCTCTATATGACAAATGTATCACTGTGGTTTCTGTTTGCTTGATTGAAGAATGAAACACTAATTCTGATTCAATCAGAACTCAATTAAATGTAAGAATTAATAATTTTTTGGGGGTATATTGGAATAACTCCTTACATTATTTGTGGAACACCCAGTACATAAGATGGATTTTTGTGATCACATATCGAGCTCTTGATCACCCAATATATGAGAAAATTTTCTATCAATTTGCCAAACCTGGAAACTGAGCTGGATTTAAAATGAATATTTTCTATAAGGTGGATCCGCCATTTTTTTCGGGTGGCTTCTGTGGCCAAACTATGCGTGACTCATGTTGGGGCCAATGGTAACTTTTAATCACCCACCCATCCTACATCACATATCAAAAATTGAACAGAATTCGTAGAACCCCAGTAACCCTTATAATCCGTGCCATGTCCTTTGAGCTCCATCCAATCATTATATCGAATAACTTATTTGTATAGAAAATTATTCGTAATTATTTCATTTCAGTACATCAGAGTGGCACATGACACCAAACCCGAGCATCTGATGCAGTTGATAACTCGCGAATGGAATCTGGAGTTGCCGAAACTCCTCATATCGATTCAAGGAGGTAAAGCCAACTTCGAGCTTCAGCCCAAACTGAAAAAAGTTCTCAGGAAAGGTTTGCTCAAAGCTGCCAGGTCGACGGGAGCCTGGATTTTCACAGGAGGGACAAATACAGGTATGGATTATTCTTCATATAAAATATAACAAGACCCAATATTTTGCCAGCAGAAAATGTTGGCATTATAATTTATGAAAGCATTGTTGGTTAGCAAAAGCACGACACATCTGCATAGATAAAAATCCAGAGTGCTTTAGCGCAAGTTATATTTGTCAATACAAATGCCCGAAAATTAATTCATTGCACTATATCAAATATAATACTCAATTTTGACACTTAGCAAATAATGAAATGTCACAAATAATCAATTGTATTGACAACAGTAAAACATTCTTGATTATTTTTCGAGAATAAAGAACTGATACACGTATTTTCACGAAAGATTTCATGGTATGAGTAAAGGACCCCGCAACAACCCTTATGGAAAATGGCTCTCGGTGAAATTGGCTGAAACTTTAGGATATTGTAGATATCGATGTCCTGATTAAATATCTCAATGGGCGCAAAGTCCAAAAATGGACAGTTTTTGAGATACAGGGTGTTAAACATGCAGAGAGAAGGATGTTACTTACCTTCAAAAAATCAATAGTATGGCGATTATTTCGTTACAAAAAGTTAGGGAATATAATTGCAATCTTAATATTGTCAACTCGAGTTGTAACGAAACGTTCTAAGACACCATATACAGGGTTATTAACAATTACATAATTTTTATGTAATTCTTGGAACAAAATCAGTCAAACGCAAAAGCTGGTAGACTTGCAGAATGAGTGAATATCTTTTGATTTTGATATTGGATAAGGTTACTATTATACAGGGTCACTCAAAATTTTCTTTTCTGATTGTATTTATTTTAATTTTTTTATGAAACATCGATACAAATTAAACGTAAAGTAGAAAACTGAATATAATATGATCAATAGTTGCTGACTATTGTCTATTTGTTGCATCTTGTACGGATTCTGGTCAACGGCGTAATGATGCAGCTATCAAAAGGGAGACTACTTCATTGAAAATTGTTTTTACTTGTTCATACCATGTCTGTTAAGACATTGTAATTACCAGTATGCACATGGTTACTAAAAGGACAAATGTGAGTCACTTTAATTATAATTGAATGAAACTATGTAACAAAATTATTATTCGATAACTACAGGTTCCTGTTCCATATTCACATTAGCATCGTTTATAACATTCAATAAACCTGTATCAGGATATTTTATGTTCGGTTGATGTCGAGCGTAACATATAGGTACCATATTGCACTAGCGATGTGTGCACAGGTACCTAAAGTTCGAGCTCCTGACTGGCAGGTACAGTAATATTCAGTTATAGGATCACCTCCATTTTCTAAGGCCTCATCGTCAATATTCCTATATGAAATAAATAGTTGGTGTATTGTAGCTCTTCGAAATCTAGAGTATATTCTCAATATTATAAATCCTCGTTCTAAAATATTTTCATCGACTTCGAGTTCCTCATCGCCATCTCTATTAAGCTTATCTTGTATATACGAAGGAGCAATATTAACTAGGTAGACGCCATAGGTAATATCTCTCAAATATTGAATATCTAGAACTGGAGAATCTGGAACCGCTTCATTGATAAGTCTTCTCCATTGAGCCCGTCTCATACGGAGATTCTGTTCTTGTACTCGAATTTGAACATTGTTCGGTGTTCGAGATCTCCTAATCATTCCCTTTGCAAGCCCCGCAGTAGCATTTTCCATGATGATTAGTGGATGGTACTTATTAATTATAGCTGCAGCAATGCAGTAAAAATGGTGAAGAGTGTGTAAATGTCGCACTATAACAACTCCAGCTAAGAATTTGAAAATCGATCGGAAATGTTCATTTCTTGCTTCCACAACCCACCGATTCTTTGTGACAATTCGTGTTCTATTAACATCTTCCGTGGTTAATTGGTGTTGTCCATTTGTAGCAGGCATCCAGCAAGAAATACCTAACTGTTCCAACCATGGCAAGACATCACGATATCCTCTATCAACTAGAAAAATTGCTACTTTTTTCTATGTACGTATAAGTTGTATGAAAAAGTAAAAACAATTTTCAATGAAGTAGTCTCCCTTTTGATAGCTGCAATAGCTGCATCATTACGCCGTTGACCAGAATCCGTACAAGATGCAACAAATAGACAATAGTCAGCAACTATTGATCATATTATATTTAGTTTTCTACTTTACGTTTAATTTGTATCGATGTTTCTTAAAAAAATTTAAATAAATACCCTGTATAATAGTAACCTCAGATCACCCAATATCAAAATCAAATGATATTCACTCATTCTGCAAGTCTACCAGCTTTTGCGTTTGACTGATTTTGTTCCAAGAATTACATAAAAAATATGTAATTGTTAATAACCCTGTATATGGTGTCTTAGAACGTTTCATTACAACTCGAGTTGACAATATTAAGATTGCAATCATATTCCCTAACTTTTTGTAACGAAATAATCGCCATACTATTGATTTTTTGAAGGTAAGTAACACCTTCTCTCTGCATGTTTGACACCCTGTATCTCAAAAACTGTCCATTTTTGGACTTTGTGCCCATTGAGATATTTAATCAGGACATCGATATCTACAATATCCTAAAGTTTCAGCCAATTTCACCGAGAGCCATTTTCCATAAGGGTTGTTGCGGGGTCCTTTGTGATATACCGAAACGGAAGAAATTTATCGGCATATACGATTCTCAATGCATTTGCTTGAAACTTCATGTAGCCAGTCGACCAGTACAAAACATTACAAAGACCACTCTACAATAGTTTGTCCCCTGTTTCAATCATTTATGTGCCTACTAAATTAAATATTAAATTGCATGACTGCGAAGTACTAATACTGAATTGATAAAATAAGACTTAAATAGGAAGGGGAACAGTGGTCCAGTTAAATACTTGAATCTCCATCGCGCATTTGTTATATTTTGTACTGGTCGACTGGCTACATGAAGTTTCAACCAAATGCATTGAGAATCGATAAATTTCTTCCGTTTCTGTATAATATAACAAGACCTAATATTTTACCGTCTAAAAATGTTGGCAGTATAATATATGAAAGAATTGTTACTTAGCAATATCACGCCACATCTGCATAGATAAAAATCCAGAGCGCTTTAACGCGAGTGATTTTCCATGCAGATGTGGAATGCTTTTGCTCTAACGCAACAATGCTTCAGTATACTGCGTGTCCCAAACTCGATGGCCTATTAGATGCGTTTCTGAAAAAAAGGACATGAATTGTTTTGAAAATTTGTATTATTGAATAATTAATTATGTTTTAAGTAATACACCTATAGGAGATCCACCTCACCTCTTATGTAAATTAACACGGGAAAACGCCAAGCTTCATTCTGCAATTTTTTACTCATTTTGGGGTGGGGGGGAACAAGCAGAGCGATGTAATCTTGCCGCAAGCCGGGTGTTATCAAACCGCAAGCCGAGAGTTCGAATAAAAACAATAGTTATTGTGAATGAATTATTTCGAATTGTTAAAGTGGTATAATAATAATGATGTTTGGAAAAATAGGAAAAATGGCGGGTAACGGGAGTGTAACGTTTCAACGTGCGATTCCAATGAGGAACGTATACAGGGTGTTTGAAAATATATGATTTAAGAGAAAAATCAACAGGGTGTCTCAAAACAGTCATCAATTGAGAGAAAAAACAACAGGGTGTTCTCCTATAGGTGTATTACTGTTTTATCGATCTAAACTATTTTCAGTGCCACAGCGTTGCTGCTTATTTCAAAAACTAGCAACAACTTTTATATTTTAAATAGGACACCCTATATATTACTCCAATTTTTGCTTCGCTATTGTTTTCCGATTATTTTTGTATGATAATTCCCTAATACTTATCTTCAGTGGTTTTCGAGAAATTCATTGATTTCCTTATTTTTTGTTCGAAAAATAGCTCTGATTAAATGTTTATCTCTGCAATATTTGGATTCGTAGAAAGCGGAAATTTTGGATCGACAACGTCCTTCGTACTAGTTATATCTAAGGGAATTCCTTTCTCCATTCTATAGGGTCCTTCAAAAATTTGTGATTTTACCAATAGATACAAAAATGGTGAAAAGTGCATTTTTCAAATAGAACACCTATGGATTATCGAATATCCTGAAAGTCAATTAAAGTTCTTTTCAAATTATGCATCATATTCCTCTTCCTAAATAGTCAGGTTTCCGAAAAAGTTTTTATAAAAATAATCTGTTTATTTTGTATTTAGAAATGTCATGGAACACGACTGTAAAAATGTACCTAGACGAGGAATGACTCTTTTCTTTTAATGAACGTATTTTGCAGTGATAAAAATATAACAATTCAACGTATTGATATTTCTTCACGTTCGCCAGGAGCATTCATGGGCGCCGACTTGGGAAGGAAATGGGAAATCGATTATTATAAAAATTCCATAATTAGTGCATCACTAATAAAACATTTGTGCGTTTATTAACGTGAATTTGATTTAGAAAGAATCAAATTAGAAGACAATAACTATTCAAATGAAGTTTTGATGAAATTGTTTATTCTTTATGGTCAATGTGATCAAATTATAGCCAAGTTCTGAAGTGTATTTCTGATAAGAAGACGAACTGATTGTACAAAGAATGAATGATATACAGGGAACTCGATGGCCTTTTACACGTTTTTGGAGATCTGGGAGTTAATCGAAATTTTGTATCCCACGATAAGAGACTGCGATATAGCTCTTAAAAATACTTTGGCGGTTACAGTGTTGCTACTTGTAACTAATATCGACTTCCTAATCACACCCAGTATTTCATCCCGTATCTGGATTCTACTGATAAATACCAACAACTTCCACAAAGCATGTTCTATACCTATTTCTCGCCGTTTCTTGAATACTGTTTCGTATATTTTCAGACTATCGAAATGTGTTCAAATCATTATGAAATATCTTCTGATACAGTTCATACACAGTACTCAAATTTGATAAATATTTTATTCATGTGGAGGAGATTCCTTGAAATCAAATGAAACAACCAAGTTTTGAAATTTCTGAAAAATGTCCTAAATTTTATTTTATACGCCCCAATCCCCAATATGAATAATTTTTTTGAGTTTGTCCCATTAGCTGTTCGATGGATATTGATATTTTGTATTTTTTTTTTTACATCAGTCTTTGCCAAAACTAATATTGCATGAACCGAAAAATTTAGTGAGCTGAAATTTTGTATGTTCTTAAAAAAATTCTTCACCGTGAATATGAAATAAATTTAAAATATCTATTATGTGCATTATAATCCATTTTCATAACTTTCTTCTGGCAAACACACCATGACAATCACTGCTTATCAAACTAAAAGTTTGTTTTGCTCTTTTCTGATCACGGCACACTACAGATCATTGCAATAAGGGAATTTCACCTATTTCGATTTGTTATGTTGGGAATTAAAAATGATAGTTGAATTTCACGTTAATAAATTATATTATTGGCGTACTCATTGTCGAATTATAATAAAAAAAATATACCAAAAAAATTCAATTTTATATAAACTTCAGTAAATGGGTTTCCGTAAGTTTGGCTGAATTTTTGGTATATTGTAGTTCTTGATGTGCTGATCAAAAGTGTCCATAGCCACAGAGCTCAAAACTGGGCAGTTTTTGAGATACGGAGCTTCCAAAATGGATTTTTTCCATTTTTTTTGGTATTTGCCTATCAGTCGGAGAGCTCTCATTTGTTGTTGGGATGGAATTTGAAAGTTCGGCGTCCAGAACCCGACTGAGAAATGGTCTTTCTTAGACACCGCCATCAAAAAAAATTTCATACACTGCTCCACACTGGCTATGAAATGAGGTACTAATTCCAAGATCTTCCATACATCTTTTCAAGCTACAAGATAACGCCAGTATAATTTATATTTTCATAAAACGACGTGTGTTCCGTATTTTTTGAATAGAGACCAAAATTAATGATTTTGAATACATCTGATGTTCAATAATATCGAGTATGTTTTCCAAAATGTTCATAACGAGGCTCAGCGAGATAGGGGAAAAATCAGAAAGCAATAGCCAAGCATAAAATTCAATAATATACAGGGTGTCCTATTTAAAATATCAAAGTTATTTCCACTTTTCAATACAAGCGATAACGCCAAAGCGCTAAAAATATTTTATTTCGATAGAACAGAAATAACTATCCAATAATCCAGATTTTCAAAATAATTCTATGGCCAGTTCTTCAGAATCATCTAATAGACCATCGAGTTTGGGATACCCTGTATTATACAGCTAAAATTTACCCGTCAGAATATTAGATCGAATTTTAATAGACGAGACAAAGTCTAGAAAATGAATTGATTGCACGATATCAAAAATAATACCAATACTCAATCTTGACATTTAACAAAGAATAAAATTCCATTAGCAGCGTAAAAAACAATCAATTGTATTGACAAAGACACAGACATACAAGATATTGAAAACGAATGAAGATAGTTTTACTGATCGAATTGATACACATTGTGGATGGTTAAAACAGAACCTGTTGAAAATTTGCATACCTATTTTGTTGCAGGAGTAACAAAGCACGTGGGAGATGCCCTGTTGCTAGAAAGATCTCAAAGAACTGGTAGAGTTAATACTTTAGGAATAGCTCCTTGGGGTATCGTCGAAAATAACCAGGACCTCATCGGTCAACATACCGAAGTACCATATCATTCCATATCATCACCTCGGTAAGTGGCACATGTTTGATGAAGGAAGTTGCTGCAAGGTTCAAACTAAAACACGTCTGCAGTGGTTCAAAGGCTTTGCAAGGGTCTGAAAGCGTCTGTGATACTTCGATTCCAAAGGCCTTCGACTAAATCTCACACAACCTTTACATGTTAATTCAGATCAGTATTGAGTTTAAGAAATGAAGGTGAAGGTAAGCTTATCGGTCTCATTCTCGAAACAAAAAGAAAAGTGGTGTTACTGACGTAGTTTTATCTCCAGAACACGAATCCGAAAGAATTTCGTGGGGGTCTCTTATACTTTTCGAGTTATGACCTTTTGAATCTTGAAAATCGAACATTTTCAAACACAATTTTTTCGATCAAAAATCGAAGAAAATGCCTCCTTCTTTTTGTTGACACTTTTTTGAGACCCTAATCAACTCATATTTCACAATTACAAGCACTAAAACCAAACGTTTTATACAAAAAATCAGCCTTCTTATAAAGTATACATAACCCTTCCCACATCTCTAGAACGAACGCCAATGGAAAATGAGGTTAAAAATAGTGTAATATAAGAAGGTTGATTTTTTCCGTAAAACGTTTGGTTTTGGTGCTTGTAATTGTGATATAAGAATTAATTAGGGAATGAAAAAAGTGTCGACAAAAAGGAGGCATATTCTGCCATTTTGACCGAAAAAATCGTGTTTGAAAATGGTCGATTTTCAAGATTCAAAAGGTCATAACTCGAAAAGTATAAGAGACCCCCCACGAAATTCTTTCGGATTCGTGTTCAGGAGATAAAACTACGTAAGTAAGACCACTTTTCTTTTTGTTTCGAGAATGAGCCGATAAGCTTACCTTTACCGAAATGAAGTATCTATGTTTCAATGGTAACACATGGCGCTCCTAAATTTTGTAAGAAATAGTATATTATTTTCTAACTTTGTTCAGACCATAAGATTGACATGAATGACGCGACAATTCTGAGAAAAGCCACAGTAATATCCTTTTTTGAGAAATCTATTTCAGATTTATTTTCAAAAGTGCCTCTCAAAACCTTCATTTTCTAGTCCGTGCCAAAAGCTAATTCACTTCCCGATAGCAGCTTATGACATATAAGGCACAGTTCTGTTCTGTACTGGAATGTTTCTTCCACATATGGAATGCAGCTCGTTGAATCGGAACTGCGAACTGAGAATTGACACTCGCGAAACGTTCATTGTTGTTGTTTGTTTTGATAGATGCCTATCTTGGACAATTTGGCTTTTGAAAACTTTGTACCACGCCGCCATTTTTTTTCTACAAGATAAAACCCTTCACAGAAGGTGAGTTTTCCAACTTTTTTTTTCATCGTTTTCATGCTAGCGTCTGGATAGAACAATTATTTACTAAAAAAACATTTATAGGGTTGTTGTTGTACCCGGAGGAATTTAACCCACGGAATTGTCACGTTTCCTTGACTGGTTGGGTATCTCCCAAGCTTTGGTTAAACCCCGTGTCTTGACGAAGCCTCCTCCATTGATAGTCTTCATCAATCCAGTCCCGGTTGGCCTAGGATCTAGTCCAAAATCTTCACGTTGGTGTCACCAGAGGAACAGGTTTCTCTCACAATTTTTTATATAGGATAAAATCCTACCATTTCAATTTTAATTATTAATTCTTAATCAATATTGATATTCTCTGGTTGAAGTATATATCTTTCAACGATTATCTGTAAACCACCACATAGTACTATGCGCTGGGAAAATTGATTTCCTAATAAAATGTTACATGTAATGAATTCAACCTCATATGCAACAGATATCGAATATTGAATATTATTAGAATCACAATCTTATTTTTGAGAAACTGTTGCTCTATCCATTGAAGATTTATTCATATTAAATGTTTGTGTGTTTATTTATGTTTTATTTATTTATTGATTGACACTCTTCAACTTGACAACATCGTATGGTAAAGTCTCTTATAGTTTTGGGTATAACATCTATTTGTCGTTATTCGGTTGCTCAACTTCCCAAGTAAGTACTCTTTGACATAGACATATTAAAAGTTGCTATGGCGCCCCCTCTTATTTTTGTGACCATTCTGTTACCGTTCAATGATATAATTCTGTTATAAAGTATAAACGAACCCATAGTGCCTACCGACGAAGAGCTGCCGTCTACATTGCTCCTTTTTATTTAACTTTGAAGAAAAGAGGGTTGCAGTAATACTCAAGGTAATTTAAATTTCAATTGTAATTTATGAAAGTTCTAACTAACGAATTTATTGAAATAAATATTCTTTCATAGGTATTCAAATAAATATATTGCCTTTAATATTATAGAGATTAACTGTTCTTCCATTATTTATAATTTCAAGATATTTCATAACATTTTTATTTGCCGATCATTCCATCCATTTGTGGTGAACTGTTGAATCTTAAAGCCAAAGTTGAATTTCGCTATTTTCCATGACATCTATCCGGTGTGCCAGTTCTTCGATATTTATTTGTTGATGCAATCCTTGTCCGAAAAATGCATTGAAAAGTGTATTCATCTAGAAAAAAAATGTATTTATGAAAAAGTCATAATGAACAAAGGAATCAACAGACATAAAAAAATTCGTACTGGTGTTATGATATTTGCACGTCAGAAACCCAAAAAAACAGGTTCAGAGTTTCAGAGTCTTAAGCTCCAAAATTCGTTGAGTGATAGGAGGATCCAAATGCCTGGATATCAATGAATAACAAGATGCAGTGTTCCTGAAAAAAACGTTGGAAAATTATTTCAACAAATTATACCACTACCTTCCTTACTCAGATCTACTCTCAGAAAATAGTGCTCAAAAATCGCCTCTTCAGCTAACTGATTGCGTGAGCACAGCACACTCCATGATATCAAACGAACTAATGGTCCAATCAGACCCGCTTTCCTCACTGTACTCCTTCAAAAACTCTGTCTGCAATGCCACCAACACCAGCCTCAACGCGCCAGTCTTCTGCTGGATCCACTTGAGAGCCAACACGCGCATGCCCACTCTGCAGTTCTTCTGCAGGCCTTCCTGCTTCAAGCAGACGTTCATCGGCACCAGAATCTTGATGTCTTCGGGCTTCAGTTTGATGATGGCCCTCTGGGCCTTGGTGATCTTCGTCTTCATGTCTTCCTTGAGCTTGATTGTGGCGGAGGTCGTCAGGAGACCGTCCAGTTGGTCTAAGTCGTTTTCGTGGATGATTTCGGTGATTCTACAGACCGCCTTGGAGGTGCCGTAGATGAAGGCACCTTCGGTGAAGTCGGGGTCCCAAGTTCTCTTGAGGTATTTGAACTGGAATTGGTATGTATGTGTTTAAAAGGGTTCAAAAGAGCTTTTTTCAAGCAAAAATTGATAAGGCTCTACATAAACATGATCTGCGCTTCCTTCAAATTAGTGCTCGACACCGCTTCTAGGAAAATTACCCCCTTGACAAAAACCCCTCGACAATAACCCCTGGGACATTAACCACCTAGTAAAAAACACCCCCTAACAAAAAACCCCGGTACGTGATAAACCAAAACACAATTCTACAATATAATTTGATTCCGAAAAACGTTATTGTAAATTATAATAATAATAATAAAGTTTATTCAGATTCAAAATATATATATAACAAATACAATGTAAAATGTTCTTATTGAACGAACAGAAGAATCACTGAAGGTGCTGTGATCGCAGCAGCTTCGTAGTGATTTTTTACAAATATACAAATACTATTCTACAAATATATAATGTGACATCATGTAAGTTTATTAATATAAAGATATCCTAAACATAAGTAAATGATTTGCTATTAAAATATCTGTACCATAATAAGGAAAATAAGGAATTTGAAGCGAACAGATAAAAATTCAACAACATAAAATTATAATAATATTTTGTTTTCTTTGACATATTTCTAATAATTCTGGGGGAGTGGTTGCATCTGAAAAGAATTAACACCTGAAAAAAACACCAAAAAAAGAACAAAAGACACGCCATTCTTATTAAATTGATTTTAAAATAAGGCTCGCCTTCGGCATACCTTTCAAATTACCACGTTTGCGGCCATGGAAAAGGGTCATAACCTAACCTAACCAAGTTGCTATTAATTTGATTACTAATTAGTGTAAAATAGTGAAAACGCAAGAAGATGCTCGCTGTGCTCGCATTTTATGAATACCAGAAGAAAGAGACACGCCGGAGGTTGCCCACCGAATTTCTCAACGTAAAAAAGGGACACAACCTAACCTAGCGTTCCAAGTTGCTGATAATTCAATCACTAATTAGTATGAAAATGTAAAATCAAAGCAGATGCTCGCTGCGCTCGCATTTTATAAATTACCAGAAGAAGAAAAATCCATCACGAAACATCAGCGAAATAATTATTACAGATAAATATAAATTTAAAGAGATGGCCAAGAATTTCTATTATATGATTCTGGATTAGTGAATATTAATCATTTTTGGAACCAATAATTATTTGAAGATATTAGAATCATCATCACACTGGTTTATCGATGGTACATTTAAAACAGCCCCTGTTCTGTTCTATCAACTTTACACAAAACCCCCTGGTTTTTTTAAAACGTGGGTATTTCATACGAGGGGGTTGAAGTCGACCCCAATTCTCGAGTTCAGGAGAACGGAACGCTCCCATCACTGGATGTGACTGTTCACATCGCCTGCAATCTGCAATGTTCTCGCGCTAGAAATCGGTATTCTCGAACGCATGTAATCACAGCCTCTCGAGAGAACCGTTGACACAACGTTGCCAGACGATTTTTGGTAGAAGCCTTACATTTTCAGTGGTTGAAGGAAGAAGAGTTGCAAAGTAACATATTTTGTAAATTAAAGCAAATAATTATGTGTTGTGTATTATATTATTATCCACTGAGCTGAATTCTAGCTTCTTGAATAATACTAATTTCATAAAAAACCGTATCTTCATAGGTACCTTCTGCGCAAATTTTCTAACTCTTGAAGATTGTTTTGGAGTTTTACCCAGTTATTTGAAATTTATAGTTGTTTTGCATCTGTCACTTCTAAAATGCAGCGGAAGTGCTTTATTGACTTATACCAGAAATGTTTTTCATCCCGTTTCTGATAACTTCCTGAAGCATAAAATCTTGAAGTTACAAGCACCTCCAACAACAAAGTTATTTAAAACATATTTATATTACTTTTCGGTGTTTGTAGATATAGAGTAAACACTTCCATCAAGAAGCCAGTGAGGTTTTTAATGAGTCTAACATTTTTCGGGGCGGACGTTCTGCTAGCCCCTCTGCTTTTGAAACAATATAAGAAACAGAATCGGTTGATAATGTCGAGAATCGTTGAGACTCACAGCGCAAAACAGATTAAAGGCCTTTCGCGCTAATGTTACTTTGGATCAAAATCCTACCTTGGAGATTGTTGAGAACAACTTCAAATACTGCACCTGTTCCTTCTAAAGAATCCATCAAAACACGAAAAACTAAGAGAACTGAACAGTAAACACCAAATGCTGTGTCAAAATCAAGTCTAATATGCCAAAAATCAAGGTCAAAAATGAAAGGTCAGTTGGTCATTCTCAGGAGAATCAAGCGATCTCCCACAAAATAGCAGGAGAATCACGCTTTGATGAGTTTCAGGAGAACTGTGCCTACTTTTCTCAGGAGAACGATGTTCCCCAGTTTCAAGAATAGACCACCTGGGGTTATTGTCGGTGGGTTTGAGTCTGGAGGGTTTTCATCCATAAGTCCTGATACCCTCGACGCCTACTGGGAGGTCCTAAAGTCCTGAAAATAACCACTTTCCTCTTGTTGTTCCAAACAAAATACCGAAATGGGATGGAACCGGGACTTTCTTCACTTTTTGACCTAACATATCCTGTGCCAAGTTTTCATCAAGTTTCGGGACTATTTTGTCGTTTAAACAATCGATCTGTTCATGGCGTATGTAACTGCCCCAGATTGCTGAAAACGTGAATTTGGTAACTTTGATTACCTCAAAAAAATGTCAGTTTTTGGTTCTTGCTCCCATGAAGATATTCAAACAGGATATCGATATCCTAAAATTTCTGCCAATTTCACCAAGAGCCATTTCTCATAAGGTTTGTTGCGGGGTCCTTTGGTATTCAACTTGGAATTCAACATACTCTATATGACGTAATTCATTTTAACCATGATATGTCACACATCAAACGGGGGTATTGGTCAAGTATGCATTATTCCAGTTTGAAGAAGATCATTAGTCATTTTGTAAAACAAAATTACTTTCCGTTTGAAATTGTCAATTCAACTTAATTTCCACTTCAAATTGAGCCTGTTTCTTATTTCCAATGCCTACTTGACCAATTCCCCGGTTTGATTCGGCGTTTTCGAACCACACACGATATTTTTTTTTCAATATGACTTCTGCTTACGTAATGTAGCAAATAGTTCGATTCAGAATGGAGTAACAAATTTCAGTTATTGAATAAATTAGGGGTATTCCATGATTGTTACTTTCGGTGAAAATCGAAAGTGCTATTCCAAATTTGAATACAGGCAATAATCGAAAAAAATTCCTCATACAACAACAATTCTCGTTGCCACCCGTGTGATTCTCTGGAAAAATATGTAGCGTACATTCTGAATATTATTAATACCATTTAGAAAAAAAATGCAGTCTTGCTAAACCTCAAGGATATTTTATGCTTCTTACATATATGCTTGATTTTTATCATTATTCTAATTCAGGCAATTACAAGATTGTGAAGTTGAAATTTGTGCTTCTTCAGAAATGTTTTTCATTATAGGTAAGTTTTAGGGGAAACATTATAGTTAATAGAAATTGATTGCTTATGATTGTTTGCCATGGCTCAAACAATCTCCATCTGTTTGTCTTCGTTAATTGATTTTCTTGCAGCCTGCAAACACTGGCTGTTAATTGAAACTTCTCAACTACTTCCCTGAAGTAATTTCGGCAAAAACGGTATCCCGAAAATTGATTCATTAAGGATAATAATTCTCTTCTCTTTTAAGTTTATACCCGAATAATTTTTGATGTTGATATGAGGAAAAGTTATATTCATCAACCCACGATTCCTTTCTTCAAGAAAAAATATAGAATAGACTTTTCAATATTTTTCATGAATAAGTCACCCGAAGACTTCTGAGGGTTGCTAGTAGGGGTGCAGCCGGATGACAGAACAAATTATAGAACAAAAAAACATAATACAATGAATTAATGTAAGTTCTCTGATATTATTTTAAAATGCCGAAAGTTGCATTGTTTCTCCCAATAAACTTCCGATAAGTTCCTATACTTTAATTATTATATTCAATCTAACCTTTCCATGAAAACATATTGAGTATTGGTGAATTATTCAGTTCGAGTTGGTAATTAGGAAAATTCTAAGAATTATTTCCTATGTTAATCTCCATACTTTCTAAAAGAATCAGCTTCTTGCCTCCGTTTTCAACATGCAAGATTCCAAAATCATGGTCAAAAGTATAGTTTTCGGTTAATAAATGGCATGTTGAATTCGTTTTACCGTTTTCAAAGCTTTTTTCTACGTTCGCGTAGGCGCTTTTTAAAGGTTCTATGATCCAATATAACACTTGGGATAACTTCTACATGTTAATTCATGAACTCCACACTTTTCTTGTTTTTCCACTTTATCTTTGTTGTTTTTGATATGTTTGCCCAAAGTATTCTCCATCTTGAAAGCAATGTTAAAACCTTGCATTTTCCAGAAATTACCTATTTTATTGCTTGGTTCACGATATAAGAATTATTGTAAGACCACCTTTGGTGTTTTTTTAGAGGAGGATAAACTTCTTGAATTGCTTTCTTATATTGCTTCTTAGAAATAAGGTTATTTATAAAAGAGATTAATAGAGATGATAAAATACTATCTAAAAATTCATCAAATTGTCTTTTTGGATGCTATTGTGAAATTGATTGAAGGGTGAAAGGAATTAATAAATTCCAAGGATTGATCCAATTGTTGAGGAATTTCAAATGGTGTGAAGATCGTGTATATGTAAAGACAAATACTCGTTTCATGTTATTTTTTTTCCTTGGTATTTTGGCATGGACTGCTATGGTCATTAGCCATGTGTTCTGGATAGACCTTGTTGCTAACTCCATACGCCACCTTCGGAGCAGCACTGTTAATTTTTAACGCAAGAGTGAATCGTGGAGGATTATTCCCAGCCGACACGAGCCTCAATCATTCAGACTTTCACATCTAAAAATGAAAAAAGATCGCATCGTCTGGGAATAGAACCTGGAACATCTCGGTTACTAGTCGAGCGCTTAACCACTGGCGCTAATCCCAGCCCTGTTTCATGTTATTATCACATAAAATAGTTATTTGATGATCATTCCTTTTGGACCTTTGCGGAGCCCAATCTCCAAAACGAGGCAAAGCTTCAAAAGCACCAAAAACACAATTCAAATTCTATAGAATCTGAGACGCATATTTACCTGGAATTTAGTTTTGAGCCATCTGATGACATGCGGGATGTAGATGAGGTCCGGTGTTTTCGGTAGTCTCATGTAAGCTCTCCTGCACTGGTTTTGGAACGTGTTCTTGGAGCTGTTGTTCAGCAAGCGGTTTATGATGGTGTTGTTGTTGCTTTTTATTATAGGACTCTTTGTGACGAGGTTGATGAAGGTTTTCGATATCATTACTTGGTAATTTGGTTTGGTTTTCGAGTATTATATGTTCTTCTAATGCTTATGGTTGTGGATCATCTTGATTTATTGATGAGAATTCACAAGAATTTTGAATTTTTGGGCGATGGAGTGAAAATGACGTTACGGTGAAACGAGTGACAGTTCACGACCTAACCATGATTTTTGAAGCATGGTTGACAGCAACACTATTTCTTCACTGGGTGAATCAATTTTTGAGGGTCATAACACGTTACATAATGATTTTACTGGAAATATGAACAGGATTTCAGTTGTGGAATCATCTGCGACTGAAAGTTGATTTTTTTTCAATTTCCGGATGAGTCATGTATTGGTTCAATTTTCAATTGAGAATGTTTCTCTTTACAACGTTACATAATATTTTCACTTTCTATGGATATTCTAAAATTTTGATATTTTATTAACCTCATTCTGCCTATCTGAAAAATTTTCCTTAACTTCGAGTGATTCGACTCTTGCAATAAAAGATCAGCGAACTTTCATCTTTGTAAATGCCGAAAAATAGAAACGTTGTATGATGCGTTCTTCTAAGGGTGGATTTAGTCAAGTATTATCATAAACATAACAGTGTAACATCAAAGGTTTTTAGCATAAACTTAACATTGTTTAATACACTTTGCCATTTGATATAAGAGATTCAACTTTCGATTTTAACATAATATTCAAGTACTATTTTAAAGTGATGTCTAAAGTGATGACTAAATCTACCCTAAGATAAAGTAAATCACAAAATATTCTTAACAAAGAGCCTATCGTAGATTTTTTGCCATTTCCAGAGGAATCATGTTTGGTTCAATTTTCAATTAAGAATGTTTTCCTTTTCAACATGAATCCCTTCCAAGAAAGGTTATCTTGAACGATGGAAAATAGCGACTAAAGTTTGTCTTTCAGTCGCAGATGATTCCACATCTGAATTTATGAACATCCTGTTCATATTTTCAATAAAATCAACAAGGAGCTCATTTCAATCGCTTTAAGCTAATAAAAACTATTGTCAATTTCTTTTATTTACTTGTTAGAGACAAGGCTTCTGCACTTTCCATCTAGCTTCTCAGCACGTGCTCACTTGATGCATAAATTCATACAGGTCAAGCTACAAAAATCATTCGACGGTTTTCCACTATTATAACGTTTTTTTCTAATTTTCTTCTCGTGAGTTTTTGCAATTTTTTTCGAGCTCGTCTGATATTTTTTCACGTCGTAATTTTTCACAACCAAAATTTTTCCGAATGCCTACGCATTTTCTATCTAGGCTTCTGGGTGGCAGGAGGATGCAATTACTCGAAAATTGATTTATTCTGCGGTCCGATATTTTTCACAATTTTTACGGATTTTTCCGATTTTATTTTCTCGAGTTTCCGCAACTTCTTTCGAGAAGGGGGGCGGGTCCGGGGAACTATAGCCAACATTTCTGTTTCAATATAATTTTCAACGTCCAAACCTTCGGAATGTTCTACAAACTCCTACGCATTCTCCATCTAGTATTCAGACGTGTTACATTATTCGAAATAATATTATTAGAAAGTCCGACGTTTTTTACAATTTTCACGGATTTTTCCGATTTTTTTAAATTTTTTTCTGATGATTTTCCGCAACTTCTTTCGAGGAGGAAGCGGGGGTCCGAGGGGTCAGAGGATCCCTGACTGACATTTTTTCTTCGACGTCTATCTAGCCTTCAGGCGGACATGAAGAGGGATCACGGATTCCAACAAGGTCTTGAAAAATGGATTACAAATTTTGAAGCGGAAAGACAGTCAGACAAACAGATAAACAGACATATGAACAAATATTGTAAAAAGATATCTCTAAAGCCGATAGAAACGTAACAATAGGCGCGTTGATCCGATTAATTTGTGGCCATGTGACTAAAATCTGCTCAACTCTGAGATCATAATACTGAACAACTACTTTGGGCTCTGTGTTGAGATTTAGAAGGTAGCTTGTTCTCTTCATTTTCGAAAAGAATTTTTTTATGGTTTGAACTTTGAATTTTCCAACTGTAAAATGAATAAAATATCGGAATCTTTTTTTTTTAGATCTAAAAACGCTGCTTTAAATAATAGACATGCCTATTTCCTCTTAGTAGATAATGGAACTGTAGGAAAATACGGCGCTGAAATCATTCTCAGGCGAAAATTGGAGAAATACATATCGAAACAAAGGCTATATCCATGTAAGTATCTGTTACTATTATTGTTTTGTGTGAAAAGCTCCTCACCTTGTGAAATATTCCCGTTCAGTTGTTGGTTGAGGGATGGTTATGTAGAAATGATTGACAAACTGCTTTTAATTGTATCCACTAGAAATTGAGGATAGTTCTTAGAAAATATTAAAAAATGGATACACCAAATCAATATTCCTGAATATAGAAATATGTAAAATGTTTGTTCGTAGATTCATGCAAAATATTCATTTGAGAAAGGAATCTCCTTGAATTTTCAAAAAGTCCAAATCGAACAGATTCATCAATACAGTATCTTCAATAAATTTTTGCCCCTTGCATGGAGATGTCTCTTCATAAAAATGTTCCTTCTAGTATTAATATACAATAACGAGAAATTGTTTAATATAACCAAAATGTACTGAAATGTCTTTTGAATTTGGAATTATTAAAAGGCAAATTTGCAATCAATGAATATAAAAAAACGTAAGTAGGTATGGAACTTCCGTTTCTCTCTGAAGAAGGTATGTGAAAAGCATGGAAGTAAAATATTCTGAAATAATAATATTACAACGTATAAGTTGATGTTGGACTTAGTGGGCCTTGTAGGACGGAATAACTTTTCCAATTGACTGTCAACGACGCCCGTGACTTAAATTATGTCATGCTGATTAGATTGTAGAAAATAAAATACCAAAGTCGTTCACAATAATAAAAACTTCATACGATATTAGCAAAATATTCCAGTGGCAGCATTCCACAATTATCATTAAAACAATTTTTCCCAAATTACCACAACAGCAAATGTACTAGTTGTGGAAAACTTGATGCCTCGTGTAGTATTGCAATCATTTAAAAGAAAAATTTGATATTTTCAGTTAATAATTGAAGACAATAATGCCTTATCATCGTCAAAAATGATTATGCATGTTATACACTTCCGGTTAGAGGTCTCTTTTAATTCTCTTTCAAGTGAATACAAATTATTATTATTATAACATCTTGAGTAAAAATTCAGAGTCAATTTAGTCAATGCACTTGTTTAGTCGAAAATATATATTTACCTGCCAACATCCAAATTGATGAAATAAAATTATCTTTTCAAAATATTACTTGTTCTTCAAATTTTAACATATCTTTTTTATTTTCATCACTCAAAGTTCTTTATTGTAGGCAAAATCATCGACCCCTTCAGTCAGCAACGTTCATTTTCTTTCCAAAAATTCTGATATTATGCAGTTCAAATAACTATAAACAGCTGAGCTGAGTGTGGTAATTCTGCCATGAATTATTAGAATTAATGATTTTTGATTTGAAGTTAATAGTAAATGATATACGAGAGCAATTTGATATACAGTACGATGCAAATGTATGGAATAAATTCATTATTTCTGAATATAAACATATATTGTAAAATTCCTCGAATACGTCGATTTTCTTTTCCGATTGGCCAATTTTTGAACCCCACCCTAAATATATAGGGTTATCCGCATTCGAGTAATAATTACTTTAGTGATATTTTCAAATGGGACACCCAGTGTATTTTACCATTTTTGGTTAGGGATCGTCATTACAAATCCAGTCATACCAGGTTTGATGGGATTATGTCAAACGGCTGTGGAGATATGAGCACAAAACTTCTCCATATGCCCAATGAGTGCGACAGAGACTTTTGACCTTCCGAATCGTGTGAAGTCTCAGTCATACTCATTGGACATACGAGGAAGTTTTTTGCCCATATCTCCGCAGCCGTTTGACATAATCCCATCAAACCTGGTATCACTGGATTTTTAATGACGATCCCTAACCAAATATGGAAAAATACACTGGGTGTTCCATTTAAAAATATCACTAAAGTAATTTTTTGTCGAATGCGGATAACCCTATATATTCAGGGTGGGGTTCAAAAATTGTCCAATCGGAAAAGAAAATCGACGTGTTCGAGGAATTTTCCAAAATATGTTTATATTCTGAAATAATGAATTTATTCCAAACATATGCATCGTACTGTATGTTTATATTAATTAATGAGCAGAGGGCCTTGTAATTTGGATAGATATTAATAAAATGATTTTCAGTAATATCACACGTGATAATGAAAAGGAGTATAACTGTGAATTTCAGAAACTTGTATGTTCTACCTTATTACACTTATCCAAAAGTCTGTTTGTAAACCGCGCCCGTTTGGGGATCTCAGTTATTAGATACAAGTTACGAGGTCGGCTGAACAATTATCTGAAAGAAAATATAGTATAATTTTTAGTTTTTTCAATCATAGGAAAAAACAGAAATTTGTAATTTTTGTTTTTATTGTTTCAAGGTAAAACCGAAAGAACTAGACGTTTTTGATTAGGGCGTTCTTGAGGCACTTTTTTGCAAGGAATCTAAATCCGTCATCGTATTTTCCAAGATGTTCTTGATGCCAGAGTTACAACACTTTACGGACGCCATATTTTTTCCTGATTACAACGATGACTCACAAAATATGATCAAAACTTGCATGTTTTTCAAAATTGGGAATGAATCGTTTTTGCGAAGAGCGCTTGTTTAGAACACCAACAATTTTGTTTAACAAACTAAATTTTGACAGTTCAATTGAGTTCGGATCTGGAACATTCACATTTCGGTCAGACTGACCTACTTAAAAACTAAGGTTTTGGATTAGGATCAGGATGATAAGCTAGAAGTTTATTCTTCGCAAAACAAAACAAAGTTTAAAAAGATGCTCGTATACTCCACCTTTCACTTCCTAACACAATTCTACTCGTTTACTCAGATTCTGAATAGATAGCGAGATGTCCCGTCTTTTTTTCTTAGTCCCAAAAGTGTTGATTATGGTTCTTCTCAGCTCATCAAAATCGATGGGTACAGTCTTTCATGGTTCCCCATAAATAATGATCCAGTGGAGAAAGATCAGGTGACCGCGTTGGCCAACGTATATTTCCGATGTTTGAAATCACCTTACTAGGAAACATTTCTAACAAACATTGCTAGTATTATACGGTGGTGAGTCGGTTTACTGGAAACAGTTGTATTCAGCTGGTTGATACGAATGTTGTTGTCAACGAATGTATGGTTCAATTATTGTTTCGTCCAATAAACAACCCATAAATTTATGACTACGGGGATTCTCCTTGGACCAAATGTGCTCATTGTGTCGATTGAACTTGCGCCCACGTTTGTGAATTTGTATTCATCCATTAATATTACATTACACAAAATTTTTAATTTTGCTATAATTGATTCAGTACAAATCAACAAAACTCTACCCGTGACTTAAATGATGTTTATTGTAAATGGACGAAATTTGTGTATTTTTAGTATCATCCACACCAGTTGATACGAAATGTCAAGACTTGTTGCAACTTCCCGTGAAGAAACTGAACGAATATCTTGAACTTTACTCATCGCTTGCAAACCTGCCATCTCATTTACATTTTCTCTATCGTTGTACCTTCATCTAGGATTTAGAAATAAACCACAATCGGCTAAAGTCAAATATATGGATCACTTACAAAAATCACTTAAAAACGGCATTCTTCTAGATAAGCTTGAAATAATTCATAGGTTCTTCTAGCATATTTAAGTTAAGTGTCAAAATTCAGTTTGTTAAACGAAACTGTTGGTGGTTTTTTTTTAAAGCACTTTTCGCAAAAACAATTTTTTTCCAATTTTGTTCAGCGTGTAAGATTCGATCATAACGTGTGATAAACCGTTGTAATCAGTATAAAACTTTTTTAAAACGGAAAAATCCAGTATGGCGCGCAGAAAAAATAAAGTTGACTCTTGTAACTCTGGCATCAAGTACACCTTGGAAAATATAATAACAGCTTAAGATCTCTAGTGAAAAAGTGCCCCAAGAAGATCCCAGTTAAAAACTACTAGTTCTCTTGGTTTTCCCCTGAAAAAATAAAAACCTAAATTATCAATTTCCGTTTTTTCCAATATTTTAAAAACTATAAATACACATCTTTAAGTAATTGTTCACCATGAAAATGCGCAACTTGGCCCTAATTTGAACAATCTCGTGTCTCTTATAATAACTGACATCCCCATGGTGGAGCTCGAAAAACGGACACGTATATTGAATCATAAGAAATTATGTTTCAGTTACCCAAAGTCCAATACCGTTAGTATGTCTGGTGATAGAAGGTGGTACAAACACAATCCGTGCCGTTTTGGAGTACGTTACCGATGAACCCCCTGTACCTGTAGTGATATGTGATGGTTCCGGAAGGGCAGCTGATATTATAGCGTTCATGTGCAAGTAAGAATCTTGATTCAAGAGTGCTAGGTAGTAAGTGACGTCATCGCCATTCGTTACTTCATATCCTCCTTTTACGATGCAAAAGTGGAGAATCCTAATCATTGTCAGCAGATATTATGGTTTTTGCGAAATATTTTTTTTTCAAAACTAATTATTTTTCTTTGAAGACTGATCTCGTTTTGTATTTTTATTTATAAATTTTCAGCATGATCAATTATTTTCTAGATATGAATGTTCTGTACTCAAGTCCATGAAAGAGTACATAATAGCAACAATTCAAAGGGCCTTTGAAGTGCCTGTTGAACTAGCTGATGGCCTCTTTGCTGAATTGATGCAGTGCGTAGAGAATAAACATTTGGTAAGCTTCAAGTCTATTTCAATATTTTGTTCAGATATTCTGTTGATATTAAATAATGGGAAAAGTTGATCAAAATACCTTCTTTGTATTCTCTAATATCGTAAGAACCAAGGAAAAATGGGAAGAAATTGATGTTTTTCTTGGATTACCTCCTTACCTCCTTCATAAATACTAACTAAAAAGGGATAAAGTTAATTTGATTGCATCTTCGAATAATGCCAATCCGTTAACAGGAAAAGCTTCAATCATTATTCTCAATCACTACAGAAAAAAACGCTAAAATGATATTGAGAGAACGTCTTCATTTCCATTGCCAAATTCTCTTGTGTACAAAACCTCTACATCTCAACAATACTCCGAGGTTGAGTTGTTCATGTTCCGTGTTCCGATTTTCTTTTTCTTGATATAAATAAATAATTCTTCAGGTGAATATACTATGCATATCGACTCAAGTTTGGAACGCTTCACAATCCAGGCTGCAGCCATCTTTTCTTCTCTGAACAGACGACCAGGATATCTGACCACCATATGTCGAGAAATCCTCACACCGTCGAGAAAGACTGCTAGTGATCGATTTTTGATAGGTACTCTCTGGGATACTTCAGTACGAGCTCCATCTTTCTTTATTTCTGACTTCTGTCCTAGACTGTCCAAGATACAAAACTTACGGAATTTGTCTTCTCTCTAGGCGCACTACTCCTCTAAATCTTCATGCAGCTGGTCCTGTGCGTGTTATCGTTCTTCTTTTTGGGTTTCTTCAACCCTTCTTCTCCATGCGAAGCTTTCTGGACAATTTAACTAAAAACTGTATTTGTTTTCCTTTTCACTTTACTTTGCTTTTCCACAATTTTTCGAAAATTGTCTTGCAGCCGAAAATCTTCATTTAAGTTTATTTCTCCATTCCTCCAACTTTCACCATCGTTTCTTTTTATTTGTTTCGCCTTGAGCCTTAGTTTTCCATGTTTTCGTTGTGCTTTCTCTCGTTTCTTTCTCTTCTCACCTTCATTCTACATCTTCTCTCCGTCGTAATTTCTCTTTCTGTTCGTCCTTGCGACTTCTCCTTATTCGTGTTTTTTTAGAATGAAAGCTTCTTCATAGAGTAAAAATTTGTTGGATCTGCTTATATTCAATGACCTCTTGTTTCGCTTTGCGCATTCTTTCTACATCTCCATTTCATCGTGCTTCATCTTCTTGTTTCTCTTTGAGCCTTCGCGCTTCTTTTTTTTTTCGTTTCTCTTCATATTCATGTTTTTCTTTTAGCATTATAAATAGTTTTCAGCTTCTTCGTAAAGTCAAAATTTCTTGGACCTGCTAATATCCAATGACCACCACTTCTGACACCAATCGTCGCAAATCTCCTTGGATCCCCATACGAATTCCTCGGAATCGCCTGTAGCAAATAATGCCACTTCTGATACCAACTGGTATAATATCGGGGTTTGTGGACAGTTATGAATCGTTTATTCACAATCAACATTGAATTCCGACAATTCAATTTATCAGCTCGAATACCCTACGTACTTCACTGGACTATAGTCGCTAACTCAATTGACCTTGTTACCGAATCATCCAGGTTTCCAGAGAAAATCCTCTCAAAATCATAAAAAAAAACTCTTTCTTTCTAGGAATATCTGGTACTGGCGAACGATGGCAGGTGCTGGGATTTGAACTCACGTCGTTTGGGTGAGAAGCAATCGCTCTGCCATCACAGCCACCACATCCCAAACATCCTTCAATTCGAATCATCGAGAACTCCATGGGCTGTGGGCTTATGGTCTATTGCATCCATGTCATTCCAGAAACCGGGTTCTCGGTGCTCATGTAGTAACGTAGGATATTTTCGGAATCCTATGGTTCATTCTCTGATCAACACCAAAGTATACATTACACCTTTGTCATATGGCACTTGAAATACAAATATGTTCCTGTAAAAATCAGGATGGCTCGTTTTTAAATCAAATGACTATAGCGGTATTTTTTTCAGATAACAGTATTCAGAATAGCCGACAAGTACGATCAAAAACCCCAAGAATTGGACCAAATTGTTTTAACGGCTCTGTTCAAATCTCAACACCTTTCTCCAACCGAACAACTAAGTCTTGCGTTGACATGGAATCGCGCCGACATTGCGCGTTCGGAAATATTCGTTTACGGCCAAGAGTGGCCGGCGGGGGCACTAGAAGACGCCATGATTAAGGCGTTGGAGCACGATCGATGCGATTTCGTCAAACTCTTGTTGGAAAACGGGGTCAGCATGAGGAAGTTTTTGACGATACCCAGGCTGGAGAATTTATACAATACCAAGCAGGGGCCCAGCAATACATTGGGGTATATACTGAGGGACGTTAGACCCCACATACCAGCTGGGTATGTTTATACTTTGCACGATATCGGCTTGGTCATAAATAAGTTGATGGGAGGGGCCTATAGGTGAGTTTTCTTTAAATCCTTCAGAGGTCAAAAGCAATTGTTGTCGAAGAAGTTATAAAAATTAAAATTCCAATTAAATGGAGTGGTTAAGCGAAGGATGAATGATTATGGCCAGTGACAGAGCAAATAACTGTCAATTTCAACTAAGCCCAGATCTTACCATGTCTGGTATTCTGTATCTGGAAAAGTCCTAATCTGCAGACTGTTGTTGAAAGTTGTAGAGTCGTTTTAATACTTACCTAATATATGTTCACATCATGTGGAAAATGAGGTAAAGTTCGGCTCTCCAATCTTCTAGAACAGCCGGCTCAGTAAGACATTTCAGAAGAGAGATAGTAGGACATCAAGAAGATCTAGATTCACTTCTTTTTTTTTGGCATACATTTGTTCGTTCATTCATTATTCTATTCATACAGTCCATTCTTTGAAATGTGTTTTTCTCCTCTATACAGACGTTATGGGTACTGGGTGGCTTTGTCCACGGTATAATTCGTACAGCTCTCGGACGCCAGTAAGATTATAGTGGTATGCCCCACATTCTCCCGAATCACTGTCCAAAACAGCTTTCAGGGCACTAGGACTCGCGATATGGGTTTTACCCACTCCTATTGCTCACCTGCTATTGAAGTTCGAAGGTATATGACAAACGAATTCCGAGGAGCCGTTCAAGCCGGTACCTCCGGAATACGTAATTTAAGTGCCGCAGCCTACGTACTAGTTGTAAGAGAAATCTGTGCCTTCGGGCCGTAAAGTCATCACTTCGGGGTTGGATAGCGCTGTACGTCTCTAGCAGAGATACAGTAGTGTGGGACGTGGGTACGCGAACCGTATTCCTGAAGGGCAAAAATTGGATAAGCATTAATCTTCGGGAATAAACAACGTGGTACTTCGATTATCAAGGAGGTTGCTGTTGAATTCGGGAATGTCAAATGACCTGATAATATGCAAATGATAAAGTAATATAACTTAGCTTATCCTCGAAATGTCGGTCTGGATTTTCACTACTTAACTTCGATTGCAAATATATGAATCACTACTTGTTTTCTGCTTGTCGGTACAAAAGAGGACTCGATTCTTAAGCGTTCCCACTTTTTACACCCCTAGTTGGCGTTAGTTGCAAAACACATGAAAACCGGTAGCAGAAGGCACAAAAATTATTTTTTTTCTAGCAAAAATCATTTCCTATCATAAAAACTGTACTGTCACAAACTGTATATATAAGTAAATATTTTTTGCGCAAGGAACAAATGGTAGCAAAAACGGCACGGCGTAAAAAATAAATCAGAATGGAAGGGGTCGTGTTTCAACTCAAACTTACAGTTTTTCATTTTTTCAGAGCTCTGTACACTAGAAGAAAATTTCGACCTATTTACGCAAAAATCATGAACAAAGGGCACAGTATGGCTCACACTTCTGGAAGGAATTTGGGCGCATTGGGCCTAATACCGGGATGTATACCGGGCGGTGCGAGTCCATGCTTATTCGACTATCCATTCAACGAACTACTCGTAAGTTTCTATACTACAATTATCGTTGACCATTTGGTTTAGGTAAGAAACGCTCAACGGGCATTTTTGTTGTATCAAATCCTCCAATGGAAGCTTGCATCTCACATATTTTTCAACTGAGTAGACACAAGAATTGTAGGAATCGGAAAACACGTTCGGTAAACATCACTTGATTTGTCTGCATCTGTCACCTTTATTTATTTTCCCTAGCCTTTTTACAATACATAACAACAGAGCGTAGCTTCTGTCCTAGAACAGAATAGAGTTCGGATCAGTGTCGAAAACTAGACCAAGTTCTCCGGCCACACAGGTTGCTCCAGTGCTGCTGCAGACCTACTTTCCTGGCTAATCCCGGGTGTTGACCTATTTAATTCAATGTTAACTTACTAATAGAGAATGTACTCGACAAAAATAAAAAATTGTAAAAAATTCCAAGAGTACTGCCTACATACTTGTTGAGATAATATCTTCGACTCTCTAGATCCATTTTTTACATTTTATAACCTCCTTCTATATAATTTAAAAACTGTATTTTCAATTCAAAAAGTAAAACTGAAAAATAGATACAATGGCTAACAAAAGGAATAAAGAATTCAGCAAACAAATTTAAATCCGTACACACAATTAGAAAATATACCAGTGAATCATTCTTTTATAAATCTACCTGTGCTATATGCCAATCTATATCAAAAACTATTGAAATTTGCAAAAGACATAAATTACAAGTCAAGAATTGATGAATCTTCCAACAAATCTAAAGAAAGCTGGAGAATAATAAATGAGGGAAACAGAAAACTTCACTTGAAATCCCATTCAACCCAAATACCCTTAACGACTTACAGCACTGTAGCCTCTAAATTAACTGCACACTTGAGCCCATCAAACAACTCAGATTATCACTTGCCAAATCTCTATGCCGACGATACTTTCCGTTTTGATCCAACTCATGCCACTGAATTGAAAGACATAATCAGAAGTATAAAAAATAAAAAGACTTCAGAGCTAGATGAACTCTCAATCAACATATTTGCAAACTTTCCAGGCTGCTCTTGAGGTTTTGGCAGCTCTCATCAATCAATCATTCGAACAAGGTGTCAAGGTGTCTCCATTTTTGAAATCCCATGTTGTAGTACATAGTAACACTACACAAAATGAAGGAGATCCAGCAGATCTTTCCAATTAACGTTCAATATCACTAATACCTACCCTGGCCAAAATAATGGAAAAATCAGTTCAGAAGAGAGTCAGAGAATTTTTTATCAAAAATAATATCTTGAGTGAGAACCAGTTTGGTTTTTAATGGCAAAAAATCACGAAATTATGCAAGAAATTGTCCTCCCGATGCTATGCCATTAGGATAATATCACGATAGTTGGGTTTTATTACTGCTAAAACAGCCTATTTTGCGCTTATTGAAATCCATCGGCTCTATTGTCTATGGTATAGCATCCTGGAGTGTTTGCCGCAATCAATTATTCCACTCCGAGTTTTTTGGGAAACTTAGTAAAACTATTCATCATCGAATCCAAGAGCATACTTTTTATGTATTGTGTATTTTTGTAGATTTGGGCGGTTTTAATGAAAAGACACAAAATGGCGTTGTTGATGTGGCAACATGGCGAAGAGGCTCTAGCTAAGGCCTTGGTCGCATGTAAATTATATAAAGCAATGGCACACGAAGCTGCGGAAGACGATATGGAAACAGAAGTTTACGAAGAACTACGAGGATATGGAAAAGAATTCGAAAGCATCGGTGAGTAAGTAAAAACGTTTTAACTCACCAGAGTTGTATTGATCTGAATCTATTTCCAGGTCTGGAAGTGTTAGATTATTGTTACAGACAAGACGATGATCAAACTCAGCAACTTTTGACTTGCGAATTGCAGAATTGGTCGGGCCATACTTGTCTAAGTCTTGCTGTTACGGCCAATCACAGGGCACTGCTAGCTCACCCGTGTTCGCAAATAATTCTCGCCGATTTGTGGATGGGAGGACTCCGCACAAGAAAAAACACAAATATTAAGGTAATCGCAATAGTCAAGACAAGATTCGGGTGAATATTATAATGAATTTTCATCTTGTTCTTGAGAAGTATGTAATGACCCGTCGACTTTCAAATATAATTTGAAATACTTTTCACTTGTGAATTCTCAGAAAATTGATGACCCGGGTTCGATCTCGGCCAGCAGACCTTTTTTTGTTAGTAGGCATGAGTTATTTTCCATTTTTTTATAGACGTGAATTATTGGATGTTTGAATAGCTTATATATTTTGGATAGCTATTGAGTGTTAATTTTCTCATAGGTAATATTATGTACCTACCTAGGTTGAATAAAGTATCGAGCGTTTTTTTTGTGTAAGAACTTCGTAGAAAAAACATTGATCGGCAATCTATCACTAAAAGATCTCTATTTGCCTATTTTGAAGACCACATGTCCTTAAGACTATCTAAGGGTCGTACTATATATATAGATAAACGTGTGTGGGTTTCATTGCAAGTTTGAATTTGTGGAGAAAATTCGAATCTTGACCGTGTTTCTTTAGGATTTCAACCTTCCACAGTTTGAAAATCAAAATGTGTACAAATTGATTCGTTTACCGTCTAAAAAACATGTGCGTAAGTTATTGGTATATTGTATAGCTTAGTCTCGTACCGTATATTACAAAAGATACATCTCTTCGTTCCTAATGTTTGTAGGCGGACCAATCATCCTTCTCGAAATATTCCTTTAAAAACTAGCTCTCACGGAGCTGAGTTGCCAACTGCCAAAATTACTTCATCTTATCGTGAGTAGTATCGCCAATTCTTTATGTTCTTAGAAATAATGTTTTTTTAAGTAAATAGGTATGTTAGCAGGTGAATTTGGAAAACGGTTTACCGTCTTGTCTGTTTATATTTCATTCAAGCACAATTTTGTTAATAAAAAAGAATTCTAAAAAACAGCAGGTTTAAAATTTGAAAAACTATAACACAAAGATTTAGTTTTTTCAATTGCTAGAAATGGAGTTGAATCTTGAAAACTAAAAATTGCTAATTGTTTGAATACCTGTTGTTGACTAACAGTGGAAAAATTAAAAACATCCGATGGCAATTGGCATTTCCAGTATCTTGAAATATGCACTCATTAAGGGATGATTTCTGCAATACGTATGAAGGAAGCATTTACAGCTGTATAACAACCTTCTCCTGAGCCATTTTCGTATTTTTCAACATTTGCTGTATAACAACCTTCTTTCGTATTTCGTATTTTTCAACATTCCTCGTGTTGGGAAGACTTTTGAGTTTTGTCAGATGCAGAAACTTTCATGAGGAATAAAATTTTCCTCAGTCCTTAGGAAAAGAACGTTCACAACATTCGAATTGGTTCTGGAATTCCAACTCGTAATTTTCAATAATTTTTTTGTATAATGAGTATTGCATTTTCAGGTTATATTAGGGCTCTTTTTCATGCCGTACATTTTGAAATTAGAATTCAAATCGAAAGAAGAGTTGCAGCTGATGCCCCAAACGACGGAAGAGCACATGGAGCTAGAAAACGAAGACGACGACAAATCCGATTCCGAAAAAAATCAAGACGGCGAAGTAAGTGCCTATCACGTCAAGGCGAACAAAACTCTGGCAAGTTGATACTAACGCTAACAAGTAATCGATTTCATTATTGGGATTTTTCTTTTAGCATAAAGTGGTTCTGAAACATTATATAGAGTTTTACCCGAAAGTAAGATACGTTCATAGAACTTTCCACGTATGCACTAATGACACTTTTTCGCACATTTGGCATAAATTTCCTTCGGATATTTTGACTGAAAAAGGTTGTGGGACTTTTTTTCTAGCACAATTTCACACTTCAAGTCACTGTTTATCAGATCTCTGTTTAGTGATTGCACTTTTGACATTTCGAAATGTTTTTATCCTATAAATGTGATGGACTGAAATCTTTGAATGATTTCAACCACGACCCATTTCAAAAATAATTTTAACCTTCAAAATTCCAATTCCAAAATTTGAATACGACGATTTCCCTTAAATCGGTGCATCTTGCAAGATGTGCCCTTTATAACTCGATTGTGCAAACTACACATCGGACAGAAAACATTTTGCGCGGAGTTGAACCTCTGATTATTATCTATCAGTTTGCATACCTACCGAATCAAATAACAGTTATCAATGGTCTAAAACAATTCGGAAAATCTGTTAAGCACCTCATCTTGATGGGAATAGGCTTATACGGCTTAAATGAATATCAAATCTTGTCCTTTCTATGATTTGTGAAATTGAACTGCGATTAATTACCAACTTTTAAAATGTTGTTTTGTTATAATCTTTGGATTACGTCGATGTCCTAATTCATACATGTTTTATTCGTATGAGTAAATATCCACATTGTGTTACTCACTATGTTGTGAAAGTTTTTGACTTTGTCGAAAAAATGTTTACGTTTTTGACAATAAATGCTTATCTATCTTCTCTCATGAAGTAGTATCGGTAATACCATTCAAAATATTTTCTGTTCCATTGTTCCAAACCAAACTTTATCGGGGGATGGGTACCATTCCGATATTTTAAGTGAATATTGTGAAAAATATTAATGAAATCCGAAAAAATTTAGCTGGTCGTATGAAAATCCGTTTTGTAGGTTTTATAAATCTCTGCAAAAGTTCCATTGGCTCTAAAACGATTCCTTGAATAATCTTTGAAATATTTCCAAAGAACCAAAAAAGGTTGTTTACAAAATTCCACAAAGCGATTTTCTGGAGTTTTCATTAACGAACTATCGTATAAAAATCAGTCCATTTGCGTCTTTTATAGCTTGGTCTTAATGTGATAGTACATTATGCGCAGATCTATGGAGAAACAACGAAGTTGCTGCTTCAAATTCAGAGAGACCAACACAGAGAACTTTTCTGGTAGTTAGGGTAGAATAATAGAGAGTTATCGGACGCGCAATTTAGGAAGAGCAGTATTAAAGTAGCCCTTATTTTGACATCGAGTATGCGCTCATCAACCGTACCTTATATTCCTTTTTTAGGATAGTGCGTGACTTTATTTATACCGTCCTCAAGTAACTTTAATTTTTACCTTATTTTCATTGTTCGGACAAATTCGGTCGTGAACGTGACCATCTCTCACAAATTGTGAATTTACTCTCATTAAAATATAACCTGATATCCATGCATTAAAAACTATCCTGTGATAGATTTGAGATACGAAAGGTGATCCAAGATTTTGATTGTTAAATAAAAATATTCAAAAGAATGCAAAAAGCTATTAAACCTGTAAACAAAAAAGTTTATTACAAATACGAAAAAATTCACTCAACATGAGTAATTTTAGTCCTTTGCCGGACTTTAACCTGTGACTTTCTGTGTCCGGGTTCTTATATTTATTTCGGTAATCCCAATATCCGGAAACTCTCTGTGTACATATCATTCCTTTCAAAGCGAAAATTAAGTTTTATTTCACTAGCTGAGAAGTCATTCAAATCGAAATTATCAAATGAATCTATTACATGATCCCTGTCAGTGAAAATGTTATTCAACATTTTCACATCAACATTTTCGCCTCCTAAAATAACTGCTTCCAGTACACTCCCGGGGTGATGGTATAAAAAAGCTCCAAGGGATTTATTGAACGTGGTACCATCTATTGATGAAAGCGCCGAGTGCCATTTCAATAATTATTGTACATTTTTTTATAATTATTTGAATTTATCAAGTCATTACTCAATACCATAATCTGGCGCTTGGTACCTTTTAGTTGAACGCTGTCCAATTATTCTGAATGCTGCAGCCAGAAATATAATTGGTTTTACCAGTTCAATCGTATCATCGCTAAATACTATATGTCCATCCATAGAGATGTAGCAACACGTTCATATACAGGGTGTTTCTTAAGTACGTGTAGAAAATAAGAAGAAAAGTTCTTATAAACATATGTCCGCAAATTATTCGTTTCTGAGATACAGAGTGTCAAAGTTGAATTCTGATTTTTATTTTTTGTGAATAATTTTAAAATAATTTTGATATTTGGGTAAAGTTTGGTATCTGGGAATATTTATTATTCAGTTTGTTTAAAATGTATATTCTTGGTAGTCAATGAGAGCAACTGTTTTCGAGTTATTGAGATTTGAAATAATCGATGCAAGTGATTTTGAATGACAAGATTTTTTGATTAAAAATAAATTCAATTAGAAATTAGTTTTTTTCACAATTGACATAAAATTTGATTTTGTCATTGAAAAATCATCCCAGATACCAAAGTTTACTCGAATATCACAAATATTTTGGAATTTATTCACAAAAAACAAATTTAAGAATTAAACTTTGACACTCTGTATCATAGAAACGAATAACTTGCGGATAGGTGTTTATGGGAACTTTTTTTCTTATTTTGACGTCAACAACATGCTCCTGAAGTTTCTACACGTACTTAAGAAACACCCTGTATAAAAGGTTGATTTTTTTTGTCGAGCCAAGCCAGGTCCACTCATATCATAGAACATAAGAGAGCTTTCTTTTCCGCGCCATTATACAAAAAAAAACAATCTATTGTATTGCACTTGCAAATAAAGTGAAGGTTCTGATCCGTGACGTGTCCAGTATATTTTTCGACACGACCAACTAACCACGTCATATGCTAAAGAGGATGCATGTAGTAAAAGTTTTTTCCAATGGTATCTCGTGAAATAATATTGTAATTATATTCGAGTCTGAATAATTATAATTACATATCGATAGAGAGGGTGTTTCTAAATTCATTCGAAAAAAACTCTGGAGGAAAAAATTGTCCAACCCCTTAAGAGAAATCAACCCAACTCAAATGTAGAAACGTAAAATTTGGGAGATTACATACACTCGAAAAGAGGTACAGTTCAAGTAAACGATTTTACGCGAAATTAAAGTGGCTGCAATCTGAAAGGCCTGGAAACTGAACTAGTCCAAGTGGACTCTCGAGAATTTTTGCTCTTTGTATGGAGTAGTTTCTACCAACAGTGCCTTATGATTCGCTGAAAAGTCATAAAATGCTATTCGAAGTATTTTCTCGACATATAAGTGTTGTAGTTTGTGTCGTTTACTCGGTTTACTTCAAATATAGGTACTTTTTTCAGGATTACCATTATGTTATACGGAGTGAAAGTAACAACCTATAATATGTATATTTTATATCGTAACTTTTTTATGGAGTTCGCTTGAATTCAGAAACATCCAGTGATTTTTTCTTTTTTCTAGTCTATTTCTGAAGATTGAACCTTTGTTTTCAAACCATTCAGAATTTTCCAATCCTGATATATTTAATTCAATAGTAATATTTATTTTAATGAATATGTATCAATTTTTTTTTTTAAAGTACAGACTATTTTTAAATAGTATGTGGTATAGCTTCCAGAAATCATATATATCCCTCTAATAATTTAATCGTGTTTAAAATAAGGATTTCGTTTTTGATTCCAACAATATAATAGTGTATACTTCTCTTTGGCATAAGCAATGATCCAACAATTTTTCAACTGTTATAAAAATATACATCCATACTGTTTTTGAGACAATACTTACTTGATATATTGTTCACGACTTGAGCCATATACATGTGATTTTTTCTTTTATTTCTAAAGATTGAACCTTCGTCTTCAAAGCATCCTTCAAGTCTAAACTACCGAGTAACTTTCTCAATAAAAATCTTTTTCACATCTATGACGAATTTTTCATGAGATCAGCAATATTTAACTCTAGCAAAGGAATGATTGGATGATTTCCAGCAGAACATTGCTTGACAATTGTAATTTCTACTCTACATTACTTTACTTTACTTTATTTATATTCTTCGACACTATGCTTGCTTCCTATTCCGTTCTCAGCTAGTTTTTTCTTTGTATGTCATCACAAATTAACACGAACATTACTAAAGATGATTTGTTATTATTTTAGAAACAAACTAGAAGTTTGAGTATTCGGAACAAAACGCCAAAGCCACAGGGTGTGAAGGTAGCAAAAGCTTGACAAGATGTTTGTTTGAATGTTGTTTTATCTGTACATTCTTGGTGTCCCCTGTCTATTGTAATGCTTTTTGTTTCCCATCGCGAACAGATTTTCTGATTGAGATTTGAAGACCGGTTTCCAACAAATCTACAGTGGATAGTTATTAAAATACCTCTTGTGCCCAATAGCAAAAAATGCTCCTGTATAGTAAGTGAAATTGTGTTGAAGATTCACACTGATCAAGTTTCTGAATGTTCGTTCTAATCTCTCTCACATGCCTGGTTTTTACTCTTAATGTTGTTTACTCCTTACGAAACTTTGACATATTCAAACGCATGCGGCACAGACAGCAACTTCTTGAGATAAATTTTCACACTGTTCAATGGTGATGGCTTAAGTGATATACACTGCCCGCCAGCAGCGATTGAAAATGGTTGGTTCCATCGCTACTGGCGGGCAGTGTATATCACTTAGGCCATCACCATTGAACCGGTAGGTGTATTTCCATAATTTCTTTCAGTCCTGAGAGTTTCATCATTCTACCTTGATAATTACGGAAGTTACGGGGGTGTTCCATGAAAAGTGAGACAAATTTGGATTTTTCGGGACCGAATTTTTTCAGGAAAAAGGAGTATCTGTAATAAGTTGGGAGTCCTGATAACGACTGATGGAATTTCGCTTCTATTTTGCCCCCTAATATGATTTACCGTAAAAATTGGTTGTTCCATCGCGACTGGCGGGCAGTGTATATCACTTAGGCCATCACCATTGAACCGGTATATGCATTTCTATAATTTCCTTCAGTCCTGAGAGTTTCATCATTCTACTTTGATAATTAAGGAAGTTACGGCGGTGCTTCCATGAAAAGTGAGACACACTGCATAGATAAAATCATTGTGTCCAAGAAAAAAATCCTTATCACAAAGAGTTTGGTGCACAGGTGAAAAATATTTTATAATAACAATGATTCATATGAGTTTATAATATTTGCAACAGATAATAATAATAAAATAGTAACAACGCTATAGAGCAAGGGGAAAACATTATTTTGCGTCAATTCAAGAAGAAGAATTAGTGAATTTGTTGTTTTGAGAGTTCGAACAAGTATATGTACTGCTAGTTTGTGTCAGAAAATATTTCTGTTCATAACGATGTTATCACATTTCATACAATTGTCCACTGTAGATTTTATGATAAAGAAAGTGAAATGAACCGAAATCATCAAGCAATCCGAAAATCTGCGATTTTTGTATATACACAACTTTCGCTTTCTGGCTTAACCTGTCTCCGTATCTCCTACATTGTGTACAATTCAATCTTTTTTCGTCTCCAAAAGCAGTTCGATTTCCGAGTGTATTGTAATGGTTTTTCTTTCAGGCTCTTCTAACGGAAAATTTCATAACACGAGACACTATCGTACAAGAGAACGGCAAAATTCTCTCGGATTTGGACGAACTGAAATTCCACACGCAAGACAATAAGGGCAGAGAGTTGAAAATGAAAAAGAAGTTGTACGAGTTTTTTACTGCTCCAATTACGAAATTTTGGTCGAATTCCGTAAGTATTGATTCGGATGATGTGATTAGCTAGGCGTAGGTAGAGCCTGACTACTTTTATTTCGGACTCACATTTTCTGGATATTACTTTGAAAATGACGTTTCAATCAGTGTTTGATGACTGGATTCGAGGTAATGAGACGCGGCTTCCGGACAATTGCCCGAAAACAATTTCCCGAAAGACAATTCCCCGAAAATAGTTGCCCGAATGGACAATTTCCCGAAACACAATTGATCGAATGTACAATTGCCCGAATAGACACTTGCCCGAATAGACAATTGCCCGAAGAACAATTGCCCGAAAGACAATTCCCCGAAAACAGTTGCCCGAATGGACAATTGCCCGAATGGACAATTTCCCGAAACACAATTGATCGAATGTACAATTGCCCGAATAGACAATTGCCCGAATAGACAATTGCCCGAATAGACAATTGCCCGAATAGACAATTGCCCGAAGAACAATTGCCCGAAAAGACAATTGACCGAAAAATGTATTTTAGCGCTACTTTATAAATTTGTAACCAATATTTTAGTATATGCACTACTACCTAACAAGGCACAAGAAACTTATGTTCGCTTACTTTCGAAAGTAAAAGAACTTTTGCCTGAAGCTTCGCCTGCAACCATATTAACAGATTTTGAAACCGGTATAAGTGCTATAAGACAACAATATCCCAACTCAAGACATCGTGGGTGCTTTTTCCATTTCAGTCAATGTCTCTTCAGAAGAATCCAGTCAGACGGTTTAAAAAGAAGGTACGAAACTGATGCAGATTTTGCTTTAAAGCTCCGATTATTGCCGGCCTCAGCATTCGTTCCTACTGCAGACGTAGTGGAGGAATTTGAAACCATTTGCGAGCAAAATGTGTTACCTGCAGAAGCCCAGTCAGTAATTGATTATTTTGAAGATACCTGGATCGGGCGTCCACAGAGAGGGAGACAACGTCGTTTACCCTTATTTTCGCATGATCTGTGGAATTGTTATGATGGGGTGCAAGAAAGTTTGCCAAAAACAAACAATTCCATAGAAGGATGGCATCGAGGGTTTGAACAACAAATTTCTGCAGATCATCCAAACATTTGGAGATTTATTAAAGGCATTCAGATGGAGCAAAGCTTACACGAACTTCAAATTGAACAGTATGTAGGAGGCTTTGAAGGCCCTCCTACACGTAAAAAATACAGAGATTGTGCTGAGCGGATTGCAAGTCTGGTAAATAATTACGATCCTGCGAACACTTATGAGTTCCTAAGGGGAATAGCGCATAATTAATCGTATTAGTATAAAGATGAATAATAAATAAATTCTCTAAAAAAAAGGCAAATTGAATGTTTTATTCCAAGTTCTAAACACGCCTAGCGATAGACGTGATTGTGATTGTGATTGTCCTTTCGGGCAATTGTTCTTCGGGCAATTGTCTATTCGGGCAATTGTACATTCGATCAACTGTGTTTCGGGAAATTATCCATTCGGGGAACTGCTTTCGGGGAATTGTCTTTCGGGAAATTGTATCCGGGCAATTGTCCTAGATCCATGAGGCGCATGTTTAGTTAAGTTTGACTCTAGATACGCACAAGTAAATTGGGATTATATCCCCCATTTAAAAGACCTTTTCTTATTTTTTTACTATAGTCTACATGATGAGTTTAATGGAGCTTTTCCAATACAGACGATCAAAATTTAAGATAGAAATCAATGTGTTACTAAATAATAAAGATTTACTCAAAAAATGCACGTTCTTTACATCATCAGAAAGTTCACTAATAGTGAAAATGGAAATCGCAAAATATCAAGAACATTGATTAAATGAATCAATATGGAAAAAGGATATTGAAAGCTAGAAATTCATCAGAAGAAAGTTCGTCATTGTGTCCTGATACTCTGAATGACTATTATTGTTCCATTGCTAGGTGACAAACACTATTGTAAGGACAAAAATAAAAAGAAGTGATTTAGATGAGATTTCGCCTAAAAAATTTTAAAATCTTCCTGAATCTGCTTCAAGTATTCTTGCTGTTTTAACAAATGATTCATTTCATGATGGAAATTTTCCATGCTTCCTAAAGACGCCTCTTGTTATTCCTATATAGAAAGGTGTTGTTCAAAATTCAATAATTTGTATTGGATGAAACAATTCAGACAATGGAAATCCGAAATAGATGTAATCAATTTACAATAGGTAGAGCCTGATGTGAACACACTTATTCAAATTTCTTGGCGGTGGTTTCAGATCCATTCAAACTGATGTGTCTTATTCCACTGAGCTTATTAAAATGGACGAGGACTTGAATTGATTGAATTAAATTCCTTCACATAATAAGGCATAATGGAGTACATTCTTCTGTTCAAAGTGGTGCTCATTCAATTTTGAAACTCGCGAACCTTCAAAGGCGTACATTTCTACTAAAACTACAGTGCGGTCCTAAATAGTCTTCCTCCTGCTTACTTTTGAACTCCTTGGTATATTGTTTTAAACTTCTGTTGAATTGAATAGAACGAAAAATAGTATTTTTTTAAGAGAATATGGGTCCAATTTCTGATTATTTTTAATGGAATCTAGTTACTTCAAACACTACTTTGAAGCAGCATACTGACAGTGCCTAGTACTTCCCCAACGTTTGGTGAATTTGTCAATGTCCAAATCAAAATGACGGGCATGATCATTTTAAGGCTCTTGTAATTTTCGAACCTACACCAAACTCCCTGGATATTTTAAAATTATATCAAAATACTCTCAAAACTTTTCTATGAAACATTCTTGTATATCTCCTCCAACAAACCAGATATTGCCTGTCGCATAAAATGTACGACACCCGGTATATTGAGAGTAAAACGGTTCGCGTGACGTCAACTGCTGCCAAGAGGGCACTATTACCTTTTATAAACAGTTGAAATTTTATTAAATAAATAACTAATAACTATTATTTCCAACATAACCTTAACTAACCTTAATAATTTCACAAAATTTCAAATCGAAAATAAGTTTATTGCTTAGCAGACGGATAGATGAAAATTAGAACTGAATTAAAAAAATTTGGATCAACCGGAATTCGAACCCGGGATCTCTAGGTTTCCGACCGAGTGCATTCTATAAGTGACGTGTTGCTGTTGGTGAACCATTTTGCTGGAACGTAACGTTCATATGAAATCAATTTGGTTCTACCTAAAGTATTTCTTGAATCATGGGGTTGATCCGATTTTGAAGCATGTACATGCATAGACACCCGGTTAAAATTTCCTCCACAAATATTGGACCTATGATGTGGTTACCCAAAATACCCGCCCACACGTTAATTCGTATGCATTAGCTATACATACCCTAAACATGAGGAGTTCTGAATTCCTTAAATAAGTTTCCTAAATAAGTTTTCGATATAATTTTTCGTGTAATGGATACATCTTCTATTGAACACGTGCTACACACTTCAAATCAAAATACAATACTTTTCTCGTTTGAATACTGTGAGGTCAAAGTGTCTCTTTGAACTTCCTTGGCAACAGCTACATAATTTTTATTTTAAAAATGAAAGTTCCCATTTCAAATGTTAAGAAGGGACGGGAGACTATTTTCAACCTCACTTCATGTCGTAAAGCGTCAAAATAGGCACTATATCTCTTTTCCAAAAGTCCTCGTCCAGTCGTTGAGTGTGATGATACTGAAGGTTCCTACGTTTTCAGATCGCCTATATAGTATTTTTAGTGCTGTACAGCTACACCGTACTGGTCAAAATGAATCAGATACCTTCTTGGCAAGAACTGGTATCGATCGCTTTCATAGTATCGCTAGGCTGCGAAAAGTTGCGAGAACTGTTCTCCTCCGAGCCTGTAGGCTTGTCTCAAAAGTTCGCGGTGTGGTCTTGGAACATGTGGAATCCCTGCGATATGGCCGCCGTGTCCATGTTCCTCGTCGGTATGTCGATGAGGCTGCGAGAAGAATCGTTCGAAGTCGGCAGGTTGGTGTACTGCGTGAACTGTATTTACTGGTACCTGCGTATCTTGAATATTCTGAGTGTGAACAAATATCTAGGTAAGGATAAAGCGACGATTAATCGATAAATTCACCAGGCACCAAAACTAAAACATTCAAACTCGATAATAATTTAGCATAACCTAACCTAACCTCAACTTAGCCACTCAAGTCCGTCAGTATATGTTAAAACATGAAGCTGAAGCGGACTGTAAGATTCTGGACTTTCATTTCCATTCAAATATTTAGAAGCTCTCAAATGCAGGCAGAAGAACAATACAGTTCTTCTTAGCGAATAAGACTGAAAGCCGCAATGGAAGTCATGTTAAACCTGCCACAGCTCATCATTGTTGTGAGTGGTGAAGCTAGGACAATATTGTACAAGCTGCAAATTTCAGGTAAACTAAGAGTACAGCATCCTAGCTCAAATCACATGGGGATCATAGGTGTTGAAACCTAGTTTTCGAAATGGGATCGTACTACATTTTATATACTCCACTCTACTTGAAATATACAACAATAAAGAAAATTATGAGAATATCTCTGAAACTCACCGGTATCCAACTAGGACTGGTAACTTGTTGAAAAAACACAAACATAGACTTGCAGTGACTAGCAAAAACACGTTAAATATCGACATTTATAATAAGTTGCCAGAAGAAGTTAGGTTTTTAAATGCCCACAAGTTCAAAACCACAGTTAAACACTTTCTTTTAAACAATTGTTTCTACAGTGTGACAGAATATCTCAACATGAACATGAGATTACTGATATTCCCTTCTTTAAGTGTTTCAAATGAATCCACCTCTTGAGACATATATTTATACAATTATTATTTTACATTATTTGTTATACTCTTGTGATCGTTGCATATTATATTGACTCTATTTTATTTATACACAATTTGTATTCATAGTGTTGTCCTGACATTTTAAAATTTTACACTTTTAGATTCTATTTCTCCTTTTGTCTCTATTTATATAACCTAACCTAACCTCAACTTAGCCACTCAAGTCCGTCAGTATATGTTAAAACATGATGCTGAAGCGGACTGTAAGATTCTGGACTTTCATTTCCATTCAAATATTTAGAAGCTCTCAAATGCAGGCAGAAGAACAATACAGTTCTTTTTAGCGAACGCTATTGGCAATCAATATAAGACTGAAAGCAGCAATGGAAGTCATGTTAAACCTGCCACAGCTCAACATTGTTGTGAGTGGTGAAGCTAGGACAAGATTGTACAAGCTGCAAATTTCAGGTAAACTAAGAGTACAGCATCCTAGCTCAGATCACATGGGGATCATAGGTGTTGAAACCTAGTTTTCGAAATGTTACTTACAATGACGTAACGTCCAATAATCATAAGTAGGTGTGCCACAATGAATTATCTTCTTTGATATAGTGGAAGTCCTAAACCATTTTCCTCAAACTGAGACATTGTCTATTACTTTCATACAACGTAAATCTTTTCACAATATAGTATGCGGATGACTGCACCATATGCTATGAAAGTGATTCCATTGATATAGTGGCTGAGCAAGTTGATAAAGCCAAATCTACCTCTTATGATTATTTTACGTCGAATAAAATAACTTTTCGAAAACAAGTATATGTTAAGTATCACAATTCACCTTTATCCTCCACAAACAAATACGGGCTTATTTCAGCCCCTGGTTACATCTTGGTATACATCTTATTGAACTCGGACGATTGGAGCTGTATCTCAGCTACAGATCCAATCATCCTATTTTATCAGAAATATCCTGATTATATTGATGGAAATTGTGATGTCAATAAGCAGCAACCAAGAATTATTGAAATCCAAAATAAACCACATGGACGCTGAAACGGATATAGCAAGAAATTTCTGGAAGAAGCGCTGAAACGACTTCAAATACCCAATTCAGCCTAGAAACAATAATAAAACCCATTTATCTACCTTCCATAAATCAGATGTGCCCCTGAATCAAGAGGATCGGAAACAACGGCTCTAAGTCTGCCAGTACTTTACGACGCTTCCAAAACAGAATCAAATATTAAATATAAATCCAGCAAGAACTATATTCAGGAGTTCCCACGTGTATATGGGAATTTCTACATAGGATAGGCAAAGAAACAATCATCAGTAAAACTGACAGAACACATACAATGAACTCAAGGTGGGAATTACATTGAAATCGGTATTAATTACTGACTACTCCTAGAATAAGCTCCATCCAGTGGGACAATACAAATATTCAACAAAGAACTGAAACTTCAAGGTGACTGCCTACTGAGGAGACCAGGAATATATTTGAACCGTTGTTATTTCGTTTTGGCGGGCTACCGAGGCTTATAAAATACCAAGTCAGTTTTATGCTGATATAAGCAATCGAAACGTCGTGAAAAATCTTTAATTAATTTATTAAATCTCTTAATATCTTCTCAAGAATGCAGGTAACTATTAATTGCTTAATCCGTGGTGACGTAAGTTGATGCTTCCTGTCCTTTAATTGAAAAACTCCGTCGTATTTTCACACTTTTTGTTTCAAAGTGGATTAGTTTATTTTTTTGGCATATCTTCCGGTATTGGTCGCTTTTGAATTCTTAATATTTTGAAATTTTTCAAACAAATCCATTCAAGGTTCTGAACATTTTCATAACTTTTCCCGTTGCCTCCGCTATTGATTGAAAAGCCTCGATCGCAGTATCTCATGCTTAATGTTAGGTATTTCAGGAACCATTTTCGAATAAATAGGAGTGAACAAACATTCTCTTCGAACTTTATAACATCTCTTGTGTGTTACGGTTTAGAGAATTGAACCAATCAGCAAGTATGCGTCAAATAGAAGCAGATAGAAAACATTTTAGAAAGACTGTATTTTCTGGAGAGAATAGGCAGTACGATTAATTTAGAATGCCGTTCGGGCTCACAAGCAGCCCTTCCGCATTTACACCAGTAATGCAACACCTGTGACATAAATGACGTTCAGTTTGCCTGCACATCATTATTCAAACAATAAATGGTCATATTCCCTGATTACAAGAATAAAATGAAAGTTTGTGATGAGCTTGCCTCAAAATTCAACATGAAAAAGAAGTAGCAAGCAAACTCTAATGAAATCAATAATCCTTCATGGGAACCCAAAACATTCTGCAAAACAATCCATTCTCTTGATGATGAGTTTACACCTTATATTTTAAAGGACTTTATAAGGGTGGCCTGGTTTGATCAACAAACTTTTTGTCACAAACATTCAAACTGATTTTATGGGTGATTGATATTTGGATAGTTTTAATATAGGCTACCTATCAAAAACTTATTTCTAGACAAATGAAGTATTACTCTTGAAACACAAGTCGTCAGATAAAAAACGAATGTTTTAGTTTTGATGTTCTGGGAAAGGGAATATCATTAGATCCAGATTACATTTTAGCTTTTTGAGAAGTAAGATTTCATGCTGAAATTTTTCAACAAACAGTAGTTAAAACAATTCACATTTTCGAAACACTCTTTAAACATTTTAGATATCATAATGGTTTTTTAAGGTCCGTTGGTAACCATGATGGGGAAAATGGTCAAGAATATGATATACTTTGTCGTTCTGTTGTTGATCGTTCTCATGAGCTTTGGTGTATCGAGACAAGCCATTCTGTATCCAGATAATGAACCCAGTTGGCGGATTATCAAAGAGGTAAGTGAGTTATTGGTGCTTATATCAAATCTACTGTAATAATTAAAAAAAGATTGATAAAGTAAATTTCAAAACTTTCCTCAAATACAAAAATAGAAATAAACACCTTAGAAAACAACAAACTTTGAAATCATTGAAATGTCTTATTGACAAAACACCCCGTTACTCATTTAGAAGCACACAGTTACAAAGATAAAAAACCATCTTGAAAAATAATTTTATAGTTTAATGTAAAAAATAAACAAATTGCACAATTCCTTCTACAAAAATAGTAAAATTGCCCAGTTGAATACAAATATATCCATTCCTTCTATAACAAAAATGAAGGAGATTAGTTGGTAGGAAACTTGTTGAAAAAAAACTACTAGAACATCCAGAAAGGCCAGTTGTGAAAAAGATTTGTTGAAGGTTATAAATCCAAAATTAAAGAAAAAATTTGAAGAAAGTGAAGAAAGTAAACAAACTGAGTTTTCCAAGACCTAACCTAACCAATACATGTAAATTTTCTACCATTAAGAAGTGAAAACTCCACAAATACCGAAAAAAAAGATATTCAAAAATCTCATTAATACCGTTTTTCACTACAAACTGCCATAATATCGAGAATTTTTTCTTCATAAAAGAACTGTTGCGCACTGCATGCGTAAATCTCCAAAGTGATACAAACTTTCCAAAGTTTGAACACCATAAAGACATTTAGTAGTTTTTAACTTGTAGAAATTAAGAATACGTAGATTAAGATCATTATCAATCCAGCAAATTTCATGAAACTTGCGTACGTGTCATCTCAGAGGCAGCGCAGATTATGTTTGAAAAGATTCTGTGACCAAAACCAGTGCAGAAACATTTGTTCTGGAAGTAAGATTCCGTGATTAAAAGATTACTCTGAACCATTTGCAAATAGATGGCGGTCATGAACAAGAAATGTCAGCAGTTAATTTCAATTATAAAGATAAAGATTGGAAATTTAAACAAAGAGGAGAACTCAAATGACAAATTAATAATAAGTAATAGATAATTATAGTGTTTATTGTTGCAAGGTTAATTATATCTGTGAAACTGATTTATTTGTTAGTGAAATTAAATATTATCATGGAATGGTCTGGAATCATTGTTAAAAAAAAACACAACTGGGTCAATCCTATGGAACTTGCCTCTGGGAAAAGAATAAAGTTAATAAGAGTCTAGCTGAAACATTCAGAAACTTGAAACCTAGAAATAAAATAATTTCGAAATCAATATTATGAAAACAGAATTGTAAAATCGAAATTATTATTAGACAACCTAACTTAAGAGCAATTCACAATGAAATAGAAATTCATAATAATTATTCATCAAACTCAAACACCAGTTCATGCAGCTGCAGTTTCGTAAGAATTTATCATCTTTTCCACCAACCGATTTCCTGGAATCTTTAAAGTCCACTAGATACTCGTTAGGACAACAAGAGGATTGTTCCGAATTCTTGGGGTTCTTGTTGAATACTCTTCTTGAGCAGGAAAATAATAAAATCAATACTCCTGACAGCTCTGGATTAAATGATTCCGTACAGTGTATCTCGTCTTGTGTTTGTAGATCCTTCGCTGGAAAAATCCTCACTAGTTTACGTTGTAGTATATGTTCAATAGGCAAAAACGTATGTGACTTTCTGGAACTTCGACTAGCATTTCCCGATATGTCTGATAACCAGTCCCTGCAAAGCTTACTGTTTCATCATCTGAAAATCGAACTTTTAACTGTATTTCCTAATATGCGCCAGGACATTGGCAGATCAAGATCTTCAGATGATGAGGTGCTGCAGGTTTTTTCCGGGTTTTCCTGCAGCTGAAAAAGCAAATGCGCAACCGGAATCAATCAAGTCGCCCCGGAGCGCCAATTAATTTTTGTTGTTTTATAATTTGTATCACCTGTTATATATATTATATATTATATATTATTATATTATGTCTTGGGAAAAGTAAATAATGTTAAAAATAACAAAGATTTCAAAATTTGAGAAATGCAAAAATGTGAGTAATAGCAAAAAGCTGGAGTGTCTTTATTATGCATCAGTACAGTCTCATGAAATCATTTAATGAGGAAGTTCATCGAATAACCTCAGGAATACAATTTAAGTAACACGGTATTATCGAAATAAGAACAAAATAATTTAATTTTCATTGGAATGTCATCCACTATAAAAATTTATTCCAGGTTTTTCTGGAACCGTACTTCATGTTGTACGGAGAGGTGTACGCCGACAAAATCGACCCGGTATGCGGAGGCCCACATCACGAACCCTGCCAGACGGGCAGATGGGTCACGCCAGTCATCATGTCCATCTACCTCCTGGTGGCCAACATCCTCCTGATCAACCTGCTGATCGCCGTCTTCAACAACATCTTCAACGAAGTGAACGCTATCGCCCACCAAGTGTGGATGTTCCAGCGGTTCACCGTCGTGATGGAGTACGAGCAGAAGCCGCTGCTACCGCCGCCGTTCATCTTGTTCTGCCACCTCTTTCTGCTGTTCAAGTACTGCCGCCGCAAGATGGAGGGCGTCGAGGAGAGCTACGACAACGGCCTGAAGCTGTTCCTGGACAAGGACGAGATGGAGCGGCTGTACGACTTCGAGGAGGATTGCGTCGAAGGGTACTTCGCCGAGCAGGAGAACAAGCTGCAGCAGTCGACCGAGGAACGGATCAAGATTACCACCGAGCGGATCGAACATTTGACGCAGGTATTTTTATTTATGTTACTGGCAGTCGCTTGTTGCACTTTCCCTAATGTTGATTTCATATTCACTGGACTATCCCTCTACCAATCATTCTGATTTCTTAGCAGACTAAAGTAGCGTCTGGAGGTTATACTGAACCTCCCTCCTCTGCATTTGCATATTGCAGTGAAGGCGAGGTTAGAAGCCTCCAGACTGAAGTGCCTGGGCCAATATAGGGGCAATTAGCTAGGCCTCTCGAACATAATGGAGGTTATAAAAATTGACACATCTGAGATGCCGTCGGACAAAATGACTCCAGTCTACTCCTTCGATGGAACATACACCAGCATCATACAAGACGGGGAAGTCACATCAAAGGCAATACCAACGCTGTCGAGAGGGCCAATCTGGTACAGGCAATGGAGTAGGGGCAGGAATATACGGGGAGAGACCAAGGCAAGACATTAGTCTAAGCCTCGGCACTCAAGCCTCAATATTCCAAGTCGAGGTAATGGCTATTTCCGTTTGCACGAAAGGGATTCGTAGGAGTGGCCCGAGAAACCAACCCATAGTCATACTCTCCGACGCGACAGTCAGGCGGCAATAAAGGCCCTGCAATCATGCAGGGTTTTTTTCCAAACTAGTGTGGGAGACTCGCAAAAACCTCAGACCTAGGAGCACATAACAAAGTGAAACTTGTCTGGGTACCAGGGGAATGAGAGCGCAGATGACTAAGCAAGAGCGGGGGCAGCTCTCATAGCGGAACCATCCTGCGGAATACCGTTTGAAGACATTAAGCAGGACACGAAGAAATGGGTTGAGAACCATCACCAATCCTCCTGGGAGAACGCCTTTGGTAATACTCGGGAAGATGAAGATGAAGGGGCCAACCGACCGGCTCACCAGACATCTCCTCGAACTGAGCCGGAACTCTCTCAGAAACGGGGCACTACCACCTGAAAAAACACCTGCGCATGCTGGGGATACAGCAAGACTCCACACTATGCAGGTTCTGTTAGGACGAAGCCCTGGCTCGCATGAGGATGGATATTTTTGGACACTGCAGTGCAGAAGACATCATCCCACAGGAAAATCTCCAGGAGTTCATCAGACGATCCGGAGTACTCACGAGATAGACCTGAAAGCAGGGAACAGAAAGGTTCTACTCAGAACTACCTGTGCTTCGGACGTTTAAAATTTGCAAGAGGATCAACTGCAAAACTCTAGGTGTAGTACTTTAAATTGATAACCCTTGTAAAGCAGTACATTCAAGCAGAATGAATAGGTGATTTTCAACTTCATCTGAAGAAAATGTCTCCTTTTATAAGCTACAAGCCACTGGTTTTATGCAAAAACTGCGCATTTATATCGGTAAGAAATGATGTGCCTGAAAGACAAATTGGACCCCGCTGAGTTTCAGAAGGTCACCATTTAACTGTTCAAAGATAAGACAAGTTGTGTTCCGTTATTTGGACCGACATGACTATTGGCCAAATGCTATATAATGAGGACATAGTGTAAGAAGAGTTTTAGAAAGAGTATATAAGATACTTATTGGACAAAAATCGTTGAGGTTTAGTGGATTAGTTATTGTTAGTTATACATTTTAGTTAATCTACGTTCCATTCGCGTTTTAGAAAAAATGTGAAAAATAGTCGCGAATTCTATATTCCTTTCAATAATGAATCTTGTATTTTCGTATAAACAAAAGTAATTTTGAGAAAGATCCATTTCGTCGATACTAACTTCATCAAAGTATTCATCATATATCATGTTCTCAACTTCCGTCCATGATCTCGCGGTAATTTAAAACACCATTGGTTAAAAGCCGCGGGTCCTGGTCCTATCAACATGGTAGTGCTTATAGCTACGAACGGTTACCCATCAAACGTAGACTGGAGGGATCCAGTCTGACATAGGTATGCAGTATATGTGAAAACGACTGCATACGGCGACCCATCAAACGGAGTCGGAGGAATCTCAGTAACATGGGTACCTAGGGGAAAGTAGAAGCCCCATCAAGGAAACTTGATGCCCCTCCATATGGCGTTGGCCTCTAGGGAGTATGGCTTCGCTGGGTAGCAAAATGAATATCGTTCTTCGGTAGAGGTGGCCGAAGTCCCCTCCTTTGGGTTTTGGGTGGGTAAGCAACGCTCAATTTGCACGGGCATTGACACTGAAGAGCCAGTAGTATGCTCCAGCATACGACCTCACCATTGGTAATATGCAAATGGTACCTCGACCTCTGTTGTCTACGGATATAGAACAAGATGTGGCGCATTGATTTAGCGTAACTAAATCCTCATTGAGCCTATGCAACAGTCTCGCAGGTGAGCAGGTCGGCTGTGGTGGGGCGAAGTGGGACCACGGTTGTCGGTCCTTACATTGATTTTTTAGTCCATCCAAGTTCCTTTGTTAAAACAAATTCGACTTTCAGAAAGTCGAGGACATCCACACCAAAGAGAATCTCCAGACGACTGTCTTACAAAACGTCGACGCTCGCTCTCGAAGGTTCACCGAGCAGCTCCAAGACCTGGTGACAGAAGTCGGGGCTCTTCGGCACATGGTTCTGCAGCAGAAACAACCGATCGAAGTCCTCGTACCGTCCGCGATCCACGAGAGCATGCGCGCGCGCACCATCAGCGAGCAGAGCGAGCTGTCCGAAGACGGTACCGTAGTCGGCCAGATGATCGTGCAGCCGAAGAGGAAGAAGACGATAGTTAGGTCACTGACGGAAGTCCGACCGGATGCTTACATCTTCGACAATGGGCAGCACATCGAGTATCGGTTCGCCGATGACGACGATGCGACTGAGAAGGAGCAGTTGGATAACATGTCGGCGGCAGGTGAGTGCCAGGAAACTATTTGTCTTCGCAAGAATATATTAAACATTTTAATAAATATATATGAATAAATTCAATTTGCCTGAAAATAATAATGAAAATTAATAATTTAAATAAATTGTGAAACAAAACACGCTTTTTAGTCATTATTGCCCTCATTATTTCACTCAGAAAAAAGTACGTAGATCTACGAACTTTCCATGTGTAAATTTTACCTACTTCTTTTTTAAAATTGGCAACGCTGGACTGAAGAGAGTATATTTCGATTCAATTCCGAGAGCTCCACCATTCGCCGATAGCTGTTTAGTATTTTCATACTCATCAAGACGACTTCATGGAACTATCGAAATTAAAACGAATCCACTCCACTAACTAACAGTTTAGTAATCCCTACTGATGAAGATAACTTTGTCATCGAAATGCGCATCTAGGAATTGAGTTACTTGTGTAGTGAAGGGGTAAAATACTTTTTGTTTTCACTTCTAATAGCTGAGCAATTATGGAATCGAAACGTTTTTAATAACGGAAAGAGAACTCACTTTACTTCCTGGCGATAATTTGTTGAATTAAAATGGGCCATCACTCAGGAAGTTTTATTTTTTCTCATTTGGGCGAACAGTTCCAATATAAAAACTGTCGTAGTGTCAGAGATACGATAATTTTTCAACTAATTAACGAACTAAAAATGATGAATTGAAGTAAAGTTGAACCGTAATAAATCAATTATACATATGACATCACATCTGCTTAATTAATCTTGACATTGAAAAATCTACATTTTTAACTCTTCAATTTTTTGTAGGGTTTGTCTGAATTGTCTGTTGCCCACGTTTTCGATTTCATTATTATTGTTTCTATCCATGTTTCTTATGACACCAAGAAATCATATCCGAGTAATCCTAAACATTAGAGCTTTGTAGAGATCATCCATCTTGACAGATCAAAGTAAAGGCAACCCCGGTTTTTCTCCGGCCTCCACTGTACCAGTTCTATGCCGGGTGATGGAAGGTCATGTGTCTTCGTATTTTGCTTTCTCAGCGCCATCGATTTTATCTTTCATGTTTTCTTCAGTCAGTCATCTCAATTTCATAGACTAGAATACCTACGATAGACTTCTTGATAGACAAATTATCCACTCTGATTGATTTTCATGCTGTAAAGACTATTTCAACTTTTTTTAGGGCTTAATTCTAATATAAACACACATGTAAGTCTCGCTCAAATTCACCCATTCATCTCTCGTACAGTTTGTCTTGACTGGTTTCATGTACTACACTGTCCAGTTTCTATCTTGACTACCTCTATTTCCGTCTTCATGTTATCAAGTCATTTCATGTTAAAGGCAGCAGACAAAGTCTTTCCCTGGTACGTCAGAGAACCAAAAGCATCGAATCAAAAACTTCAATGGAGAGCGATAGAAATTCTGATATCTCAGCGGATGACATTGCTGGATTGAGCATTGACATTCTGAAAAACAGAGCAGCGCAGAAGAGGCGAGATTCTTGTGGCACCAGGAGAGGATCAGAAAGCGGACCAAGTAAGTAGTCTTTCGTTGAAATCATTTGATTGGATAACGATTTGAATTGTTTGAGGAATTTTTTTTTCAGTGACGAACCAATTCATTATTTAAAGATATTTGCTCTAAAATCAACAACTTACTACATGGGTCTCACTTCAATGATTTCGTATTTGATTTTATTATTATCACTATTATTTTGTCAACTGATTATAAATTACTAGTGGAGTTAATCGTTTAAACAAACACAAGACATTTATTATTCTGTGATGTTATACAAGTATAAAACTATCTTCATAAGCCATTTTGTTTTCTCTCAAAATGTGAGAACGCTATGAATAATAACTGTTAGTTGAAGGCAATTTTTTTCTAAGCACAAACTAAGAATAATGGACTCCAAACTGCGATACTTTTTCGGCAACCATGTCGACTGACCAGGTTCATAGAGGGGTCATCAAGGATCGGCAACAGAACAAGAATAGACTTTATAGAGAAAGTTCTAGAGTGAGTCCAAGCTAGTCTCTGGGGCTAATAGTAGTATATAGTATTTCTGACCTGAATGCCAGGAAATCAAAAGGCTTTTCATATTAAAGGGGTTCGACGTTGAATGATGTGGTATAAACCATTAGTACTGTCGCTTGTTATGGATTCCATTGGCGCTGTGGTTTTGTAGTACACGAATATCGATTTACAGACTTCTGAACAGTTAGAAAATGTGTCACGAAGGAATATCGTGTTTTAGATTTCAGTTTGATGCTAAAATGAGATTCTTATAAGAAACTTTGTTGGCAAACTTGCCAAGAGTAGGGATGAGCCACTCATTTCTGTTACTTAACAAATGGTTCAAGAGGGAGCAACAAAAGGGCACACTAATTAATCAACAGCATTAATCAACAAGATCATTACATACTACTACTAACCGGTCCGTCAATTGAACGACCCTATCATTACGGGATATAGGAATAGCCGGAGGGTGTAAAAACAATTATTAGGGGAATCACAATAATCCCTCTTGGGTGCTTTGTGTAAGGTATCGCAATGATATACCGGCCCTGTGAAGAAAAAGAAAAAAAGTTCTCTGAAAGCACCAACAAACTTTATGTATTCATTTTACCATTCGGTCGAAATTATTGAAGTGAGCACTCGAACTGTCACAGGAAAATATGTTTCCTTCACTAACAACGGTTTTTTAAACATTTTCAACTAATAACTTTCGCTGTTTATTTGTTAATCTAATACGCTTATTTTGTTTGTCTATTTACTAGCATGTGAACTACGGGCACCTTTTCTCACACCAAAAAGCCTCTCTTTCTGCCACATTTTCAGGAACTTAGGTATGAAGAGTGTAATCAGATGTATTTTTTGATATTTTAATGTTTACTGTTCGGCAATGATATTGGAAATCAAAGCATGTTCATTTTCTATGGATCACTTTCATCAGAAACATTAGAATAGAAATCCATCATGTCTATCGAGTCATCATTACTCGAAAAAACCGGCGAGTTTTATACTGAGCAGTGTGTCAACCAAAAACACTCCTCCTGTCTACATCGCTTGACACTAGTGCATCAGTTCGTAAAAACAAATTTTACATTTTTTCACAGTTGTGGTATTATGATGAAACTACATCAACTCAAATTGATTCAGCTAGTCAAATAAATTATTTATAACATTGAGTATACCAGAATTCAGCTCCTCCCAATACTCCCGGTGCTATTTACTTTCATCGTTGTTTTACGTCAAAGCTTTATATCATGAAATGCTCGTTTTTTGCGGAAAAACTTGGTCGAACATTCAGGATCTCTGTCTGTTTTTTCGTTCAGCGGTCGTTTCATTCATGTTTCATTTGTTCTGCTCAAAATGCTTGCAAAGTTGCCGTTTCTGAAAACATACAGCTTCCGCTTTATTCGCTGCTTCAGGACCCTTATAACAATTAAATCAATCTTGTACACATACTCATAAAACCGTTTCCCAAATTGTGTCCTCAAAATGAACGTTTCGGGATTTTTTTTAAGATTTCAAAGACCAATTTGGGAAATGCTCTCAATATAGCAATAATTAATTAATGGTTTAGGGAATTTGGGTTTGGAACAACATTCGCACCTGTATTGTTGACCGAAGAAATTGTTTTACTGATTTCAAAATGATCTTGAGAGAGACATCCATGTTTTCCATATAGGGTTAAGAGCGAATCAACATCTGCACATAAGAATTCATAGCAGACATTAATCTCTCATTAAACTTGACACTTTTTGGTTTGTACACGATATCAAGTAACATGTTCATAACCGCTGGTGCAATACGTTGGTACCAACACAGTAATAATGGCAGAACTATTCTCTTTTCTGCCTGAATGCAATCCATCCCAAATTCCAAAAACTCTTACCAAGGTCGACTGTAACGCTAAAAAACTCCTCCCAAAACCGTGCATATTTCCTCTCAGGCGACGAGTCCTCCGTCTCGACCAAGCGCCAGTTTTCGCAAACGCAATCCGAGCCCGAGACCTCCGATCCGCCTGCCATTCTGCCTACGAGCACGGTGTCTCTGGAACGTAGCGTTACGTTCACGGAGCCCAAAATTAAGGTGATACCACCGGCTGGAGGTAGTCGCGCGGGCCTTCTCATGCACATGCACACAGAATACACCAGCATCACGGACGAACTGGAATCTGTGTGCGGTCTGTTGAGTCCGCCCAGGTCTCCTGGTTTGCTTTCACCACCCAGACCGGATCAGTCTCCGCCAAGTAAGTCTAGCTGTTGTTTATTCTGGTAAATGTTGAACGCACCGAGATATCGAGATAGTTCCGTAGTTGTCCTAGGCATGAGTAGTATTCATCTTTGCTTGATCACTTTTTGTTAGAGATCATTCACATATGATATTCACGAAGAGAGGTTACGCCGAGCGAACTTGTAATTTAAATTACTGGAAACTGTTATATTAAATTTGGGTAATTGATTTTCAAGAAACATGAATACAATGAAGATACACTTTTAAACTCAAGATATACCACCCAGTTAACCCTTCTGGAAAAATGTATATCATATGAGTATTCCGAAATATTCAACTGTATATAAACCTTGAAATTCAATATTGATCAAGGATTTTCCCGAAATGTTATTTAAATTGTAAGAATAGCCTAATTTATCCCAGATATTTTTATAGAAATGAACATATAAGCTGATTTTTCATAATCAACTAGTAATGTATGATATTGGAGCCAATAAAATTTCAATCAAGTTATGAACCATAGATAGTTCAATTGGCTTTGAGTTTCTTAGATGAATAATTTTAGTGTCATCATCCTCAAATGATTTGATGTACCCTAATAAATTGTATGTTGAAACTGAAATTACTTGAACCAATAAAAAATAAGGCTCAATACACAACGCTATGGAACACTACAGACGTTTCGTATAGAAATGTCTATAAGTAAAATAGAACGGAGATCACTAGTAAACATTTCTTCTTATACCAATTGTTTCTAGTTTGTAACAAAATAAAATCTTGGCAGTTATTGTTGACTTTATGATAAAACGAATGGTTTCAACCAGAAGTAATTATTTCATTCCATTCAAAGGTTCAAAGGTTGATATTTTAAAATTCATCGGTTTCATTATATATAATACAAAAAAATTTGTGTTATAGTTTTGCACGAGTCATGACTCCAGCAGTATCTCTAGAATGTAACTTGTTACTAATTCAGTAATTTAAATCACATTCTCACTGAATGTTTTCTCTATTCGTATGGATAGGTGTATTGATGGCCTGTTTCAGATGTAGTTGCATGAGATGAATAAATTGTATTTATAACTTACCCTAGACACTTTTCAATGTATTCTGTTCCACAATTAAGAATTGCTTGTCTGTGGAAAATATCTAGTACAGTAAGTGTTGAAGCTGAATGTGTACCTAGTTTTTGTAGCTTTCAATGGCGTTTTGATGGATTTGTGTCATGGTATGGATGAATGAATATGTTCAGTTCATCCAGGCGTTTCATATTTTCTTTATGGGAGTCATGTAATGATAGGTAATTCCTCAACGTAGACGTATTTATAGAAGGAATACTACGATATTTTAATTATATAAATTCAGGTAAGGCTCTTTGCTTGATGCTTAAATTAATTTGGCCTTGCATGGAAATGATCCAACCTTAACGTTGCTTCTTGGGGTTTTTTTAACAGGCGCATGTTTGATCAAATGGGTTATGCTGTTGGGTCTCTCTTTCCAATTATGCAGGGTTTTCTGGGGTATCGCCATGTCTATATAAAGTAAGTATTTAAAGTGATACTACTCTTTTTTTCTCAGTTGTCAGTGAAGTGAATTGAATGAAATTTCCGGCTAAGGATCTGCTGACAAATTCCAATATGATAGATTGATAATATATGTTGATTAGATACAGAGAATTGAATTATTAGTTCCAAAAGTTACATTCATAAATTGTACACCCAAGGTGTCCAATATTTTTTCATGAAATTTGGTGTGAAAATTTTAATTTCAGTTGATTCATTTTGGAAGAAAAACCTATCCATTAGTGTTCAAATAAAACAAAAGTTGTTGAGCTGATGGCGATTTTATTTTGAAGCACTTTCAATGAATATTGTTCTTGAAGAACGGATCTAGCATTGAAACTTCAGTGAAAGATGGTCCATCCATAGCTGAAACGATCAAGTGCGTGATTCCACTCAAGTTCAGTTGCAGTGACATCATCGAGGAGTGTGGTACCGATTATTAGATGAATATTTTCTTTAGCCTTCTACGTGGATTTAAATTTTTTGGGAGGGAAACATGTATATGACACTTCATAAATGAATACGATTAGTTGCAAAACTTCTGACATTGAAGTATATTTTTACTTTGAGGTTTGTCATATTTATTTGTTGAAAGAAATCTCCCATTTTGGTTTACCTCCTCCCCCTTGTTACGAAACACCATATATGTGAAGCTGGAGTGCGTCGTTTGCTAGTAAATAATGATATAAGTAGAGAAGCTCAAAATCACTAATTGTATTACCAACCCAATTCAACTCCTGGATAACTCAAATAAACATATATTCCTACAGGTTCTCGAAAACGCAATCAGTCCGAAATGTCCAATCCCGAGATCGCTCTCAACTTCGAAAAAGAACACCTGCGCAGTGCCGAAGAATGCGACTACATGGTCATGGAAAACCTCATACAACGAAGGTACAGCGAAGAAGACGATGAAGAAGAAGGCTTCGCCGAAATAGATTGCACGGTTGTGCCGAATCCCACGTTGCTCAGCGTCATGTCGGAGACTCGGGAGTATCGGGTAAATTCGTGGCCGATTCGAAACACACTCCGCAGGTCGGTAGCCATCGAAGACGACTCGCCTGCCATGCACGGCACTATAGGTAAGGGTAGGTCGATCATTCTGCCTGTGTACCAAGAGACGCGGAAAATCAGAAAGGTTGTGACGGTTGATAACACTGTTTTTGTTTGAATAGTTTCTGTACACAAACTGCCACAAATGAATAATAAACAAATACTGAATGCTGGCAATACAAGCGATACGATATATTGTCGTCAAATTGCTGAGCTATAGGTACAGCTTGGCAAATCTATCCGTGCCTCTGAGATGCGCGAACGATAAACAGAAAGGGTAATTACCCGCTACAAACTTAAATCGGGAAGGACAAGAAAGGACAGCGGCTGTTCTAGCGCGCACTCAATATTCAGAGGCACAGATAGATTTGCCAAGCTGTACAGCAAGTAGTTTTCTTTTCTTGTTTATCTGGTTCATGGCTAAATGACGTGGTTACTGTTTTTTAGAGTTTTCGATATTCAGCCCTATGCTGTATCACTTCCGTTAAGTTAAACGGTAAGACATTATCCCAACTTAATGGTCGTAGGCAAACGTCCATCGGTAAAGCCCGTATGCTGTATCTGCATTTTAAAGTTCAATTTATAAACTCCGCCGCCGTAGTTACAGTTGACGCAGCCGTTGCAGTTGTGGAAAAATTGTTAATTTATAAACTGGCCGACCGCTGCACCAGCGCATGCGTTTTCAGTATAGAATTATATTTCAATTATATTAGTAAATGATTCCAAAAGAGTCAAAAACAACCCTACATCCATAATTGTATGTCACTCGCCTGGACAAATCGAATAAATAAAACCAGAAAATGCTGTCAAAGATGAAAGTTGGTTATCTTCTTGCGGCAACTACAGCGGCAACGTGTCGCTGTGGAGTTTATAAACAGTTGCACTCATTAAGCATTTTTCATCTTCGGCTGCGTCAACTGTAGCTACGGCGGCGGAGTTTATAAATTGATGTGAATGGTTACCGGTTTGTCGTCCACTTAAAAGCATCTTTTCTCGAGATCCCGCTGATCTAACGAGAACTGAATTTCAGTTCCCGCTGCATTTTCGCGACAGAACGGTAAAGGTTTCCTCAAACCAACGCGGAAACGCGGGACGGGAGCGGGAATGGGATGAACGCGAGACTATATTATATAGCATGATTATGTAAAAATGCATACCGGTGCGATTATTCGTATTCCGAAATGCCGACAGAGAAATATGTTTTGTTTACTACGTGCCCTGTTTTTCTAGCAATTCGCAAAGTTCCCAATTTCCGTTCCCGCTCCCGCGTTCCTGCTTTGGTTTAAGGAAACCTTAATAGGGAAGTACGTTAATGAAGTCATTAGTGACGCCATAATTCATAAAACGAGAACTGTTTCACTTCCCGCATTAGACTGGGAGATGGTGACAGATTTCAGGTAACGATTTTCTCGTTTATGCCTTTGAGACCAGTGAAAGATATGAAAATTCTGACCAAAATGATGAAAAATTTAAGCGGTTGCCGCGTGGCGTTCATATAAAGATTCAATTCCGGCACTTAACCTCACTTCGACATCCGCAAACCTTACACTTTTTATATGGGACATTCATGGTGGAAACTTCCATTATTTCAATTGGCAGCAACGAGAAAATCGTCTAAAATTTAATAAAATTCACATGTTTACGCCATCACTTATGCCTATAATTTTTTCGCTGCTTTTGTCTATCTTAACATGCCGTTGGTGTACGTGGCAGCGGTGATAAAATCGTCCCAAAACATATATTATTTTAATGAAAATCGAATTGTTTATATGAAAGCCACGCGGCGACCGCTCAAATTTTTCATCATTCTTGTCAGAATTTTCATATCATTCACTGGTCTCAGAGGCATAAACGAGAATATCGTCACCTGAAATCTGTCACCATCTCCCAGTCTACATCTACATAAGCGGCGCGGTTACAGAAATTGAATTAACAGGAGTGACATTGGTTTGAAAATCAAAAGTGGAAAATGTAAGAATTGGAACAAGTAGAACTGATTTTGAATGATCGACGAGAAAATATTCAAGTTGTTCTTGATTGACAATATACCACTAGAATATAATAAGGTTTTTCTCCGGACCAAATGAGAAATTTCCACCTCGCCATCAGTAACTACGAAAAAGTATTTCTTTCCATTCTGAAAAGCTAGAAAAACACCACCTCATTATATTTGTCTAATCAGTCTATATGATTCACCCTAGGGTGAAAATAATCCGAAAATCGAAGCCTTATTGAACTCTGCAACGTTACTTGTGATGACATAAGTACAAGCAGGGTAACATAAAAAAAACGTCAATTATCGGTAAAACTGATAGAATTCTTTTTTATTTGAATTGAATAATAAAGAATTTTCGAATATGTTACTCGTCTATCGCGTTTTATTTGTTTATGTATATCCGGTTAACCGCCTGGTCATTTTCTCGAGAGAACATGAACGATAACAACCTTCAAAAATTTTTGTAACCGATTTCAGATCAAGGGGATCTCGCGAAAAAATACTTTATGCTGTAGTGTTCATTTCGGAAGACAGTATTACTTTCTCGAAGAAAAGGAACGCTATATGAAAGCATTGCGTGTAAGAGTAAATACGACGAGTGCTGTCAGGCTTTCAACAAATATACATTCGCCGCTCGCCTTATCGTAAATGTCACGCCGCAAATTTGAAAATACCGGAATATTAATCTATCGGAATAATGCAGTTACGAAATTTACCTTGACTATTGGTCGATCGCAAGTAATGGTAATCATATTTTCAAGTATTACAGTTAATTTTTCAAATGTGAGTTATTGATCTGCTACTGCTACTGAGATAAACAGTTATCTCTGCTATGATTTTACTCAAAAGAGATTGCTCAACAGCCAAATGCTGTACTCAAAATCTTCAACTTACAGAAATGAGTACATTACCGACTCATTACTTCGTTTTCCTTGCTGTAAATGAACCCTTAAAACTTCAACTAAAGTCCTCACTGAATTTCTTGATGGGAAAACATGCTTTTGATAACTAATCAGTTCAAATGGATTGCTGATATCGCGTAACATTCTTCTTTCCATGTTTTGTTCATGTCTTGAATGGAAGATATAACACACCTACTTAACCTTATTTAAAAAAAATAAAAGCTGCTGATTTGAAGACAACGCAAAAACTTCAACTAGCTTTGAATTGCATCTCTAATTGCTCGCGTAAAGCGGCACGCAAAATTCCTTCAAAATTCATTTCTTTTGGGTATTTAATTGGAAAACACGAAAAACAAACTGAAGGCTTGGACAGTTATTGTCGTAACATATGACAAATCCCAAGTAGCACACCTATATTGGTAAAATATTGATACAATATTGTGAACATATTGGCGAAATATTTGAAATGCAATATTGGCTAGAAAAAAAATGTGAACATTCGGCGATATTGGTCCAATATTACTTGAATAATATTGGCGAAATATTTTTGAACTAATATTGGCCTCAAAATGTTCGGCGAAATTGGTACAATATATCTGATACAATATTGGCACAATATTCAAAAGTTATATTGTCGAGAAGTAAAATGTGAACATTTTGCGATATTGGTCGAATATTGTTTGAATATTTTAGAAATAGTTTTGGTGGAATATTCTTGAAGCAATAATGGCCTCAAAATATTTATCGATATCGGTACAATATTTATCGATATTGGTAGAATATTTATCGATATTGGTACAATATTTATCGATATTGGTACAATATCATTTGAATATATTGGTGGATGTCAATATACCTTGGTAAATTATTAAATGTCCTTTAGTTGATGAAGGTGACACCAGAGTCTGCCTTTTGATCGCTATAACCGCTGAGTGAGCTGTCTTGAAAACAAGCTAAGGGAAGTATTTAATATACTTTCGTAGGTTTTAGAAGACGTTCTATATGTAGAGCCACCTAGCGGATTTATATCCAAGTTTGATCATGATATAATTTCAATATGTTTCATTGAATATTCGGCCAATATTCAAATTTCATCTCAATCTAGATGTAGGAAACAATATAAAGACAATATTGTTTTAACGATATCGATAAATATTATTGAACCAATATTGACCCAATATTAATTAATAAGATTTGTTGAATATTGGCGAAATGATATTCAACCAATGTGTAATCACACATGGAGATACAATATAGTTTTTATTCCTAGAATCGATATTAGGGGAATATTAGGATTGCGATATTTATTCTAGATGTTAAAAACGATGTGAAGACAATATTGTTTTATTGATATTGGTAAATATCGTTCAACCAATATTGACTCAATATGAGTTATTACAATTTGTCAAATAAAGTGGAAATGATATTCAACCAATATTCTAACAAACTTGAAAATACAATATAGTTTTTTCCCTTATAATCGATATGACTGGAATATTTGGATTGCAATATTTATTCTAGATGTGGAAAACAATATATAACCAATATTGTATTATCGATATTGGTAGAAATTATTCAACCAATATTGACCCAATATTTCGTGTGATAATCTACATTCAAAACTAGTTCAACCAATATTCCACCAATATTATTAATATAATATTATTTTTTGAATATTCACCCATATTGGACCAATATTGATTTTTCATTTACAATATATCTATATTGGCCCAATATGGAACCAAGATTCAGCCGATATGATGTGCTACCTGGGATACGTCAAGTGAAATTACGATCGTTATGTTCTGAAATAACGGAATCAGTTAACGAAACACGTAACATGCAACGTGGTTATCCCTCCGATGGTTATTCATGATACAGCATACCGATCTTAGTAAAATAATAGAAGTAGCGAATAACTTTGACGTTATGTTTAACGGAAGTGATACTGCTTATGGCTGATTATCACTGTTATTTTGAATGAGTTAGTATTGCTCAATCCGTCTTTGTAACTCTTGGACTAGAAACGAAGCTGATTTATCATTTTTGTGGTTCCTAAAATCGTGATGGATGAAATTTTGCACCATAAATACAAAGTGATTTTGCTTAGTTTTTTTAGTTCCACTGAAAAAGTATTGAATACTTGTTCATGTTTAATAGCTAGATTATACGAACATATCAAGCAAGAATTTTCTATTTTGTTCATTTCTACAGTCAGAGATCATTCACATGTTACATTTCATAAGCCAAGACTTGATCGGTGTGCAATTTGAATTACCGAATGAATCATTAATCATTTCTCGGAGTTTTTGATGACGTGATGATTGATTACCGCATGGAGGTTGAAAATCTATCTAATTTTTGCTGTTTATCATACGACCCGATTATCCACAAACTAATATCTATCGCTTCCGCTCTTTCTGGTGTAGGTTCTTCTGGTTCGTCAGCCGATCGTCAAGATTCGACAGAATCTAGTGATAACAACGCATCATCCGCCATTAACCATCCGCCGATGCCGCAAAGACCATCCATCATCATCGATTCTTCACAGTTGCCCATTCAGAAAGAAGTCCTTCCGAAAGCTGAATCCAAAGGTAGTCTCCACATGCAGTCGGAAACCATGTGTTAGTCGTAGTGATAATTTCCGATGATGTTCGTCTTGTCTGGCTATGTTTGTTAGAGGGGGAGAGAGAGATATATATGCCCGAGATTCGGCTACTCACGGCCTCATTCATAACAAGCGAGATGGTAGAGTTGGTAACGTTACTGATGGTGAGGATTCTGTCTCAGATTACAAGATTATTACTAAGCGCAAAGGAAACGAAAAGTGAATATTACCAGTTTCCAAACAGCTATAATTTTTTTGTAATAAATTCTTTGAATAATATTTGCTAATCAAGGGTATGAGGTCAGAGGTATCTTCATCCGATGAGATGCAATGATTTGAATAAGCAAAAAATTGCAACATATCTCAAATTCACACTTTCATTTTATAGGACGCATATATTTTTCAATGAAAATCTAAATTTGTCAACTAGTTATGGAATGTTAATTAGATATGCACTGGATGAAACTTATGGTATGTTTACGAAATTGTGTTCTCTTGAATACTAAAAACGTTTGATTGTAAACTTTGTATTATACTGTGGCCAGCAGATTCCTGGAAATGAAGGAAACAAGTATCTCATCAAACTCGGTATGCATCTTCTCAACGTATGTTATCTTCTTCCATACACGAGGGATGGTGGATTCTATGAGAATATTTTAGGAGTATAAAGTACAAGCCCATCGTAGATTTTGAAGGGCGCAAGTGACCCAGCATAAATTATATTCAAAACGGTTGTGCTTTATGAAACAATTTCTGTAACTGTCGTCAATTTTGGGCGGTACAGGACTGTATAGGTAAATCTAATTTCCCATCCGAAAAAGCGCATTTGCGACAAAATATTCTTGTACCTACGTTCATGTTCCTCATTTTAATATATCATGAACCCTTGCCCTGGACCCGTTGAGTACAAGATCATTGCAAAATGGAGGGAGATTCCATAGTGCTATTTAAATAATGAGTAACAATTGTGTCGTCTAAAAGTTATGGTTAATATAAGTATAAATATAAATGAAAAATTACCTGCATTTGTTGGTTGAATCTTATCTGATGACGATAAGATTGTAAGTTCCTGTATGGCAACTAATGATGACTATGGCCATGATGTTATTAAATATAACCGTTCTACATTACAGCCGGTTATAATAAATGGAACCAAATGAAAATATAAATTTTCCAAATTCATACAAATGTATCAAATTGCACTGTATGAATAATATTTTTGCTATTTTGAATCATTCAAACATAGGAAAACAAAAAAAAAACATGACATTTTGACTTTTAGGATTTTCCGCAGTTAATGAGATTCTCCATATTACACGACTTTAACGACACAAAGGGGTCTTGGCAAAAAACGAATTTGAATGAATTGATTAACGTGGAATTTACCCGGCAAACCGAAACTTTATCGCTATGTTTACTGTCTTTATAGTGGTTCTTACCCAGATATGAATGCACGTGGGGTTAGTAATTATTGCAAGCTATATGATAGAACTGCTAACTCCTATCGACGATATCAAATAATAAGAGTTGAAAATTATGGTGCCGTTAGTATTAGATGGAAGCTTTGTTTCAATTTTCAATACCTTCTCCAAAACCGCCATGTTTAGCGTTTTTAGTGAGATTTGTTTGACTTAATAGATTTAACTTGAAAGATTTTTGGATTTTGTATATTCAAAACTGTATATAAACACGTAAGTGATATATAATACATTTTTCAATATAAAAATAATATGTTAGAAAGATCTCAAAATAATCTCTACAAGGAATTTTTTTTAACAAACGAAATGTGCGATAATAACATTAGAGTGCAATTTTATACTAATATTATTCCCGAAAAATGATATGAAGAACTATAATACTTAGTTATTTATTTGTTCAGGTGAATTTTTTTTTTCAACTGAATCCTTCGGACATTCTCTTTAATAATAAATGTTAAAAAGCTTCTTATATTTAGAAATGTCTACATTATGGTTCATATTTACCAATGATATTATAATTGAATCCATGCACTAGATGATTTCAGTTTCCATCAATTCTTGAAAATAAGCAATCAACACATTTTCGGAGAATGTCGAAATATTATTTATATTTCTCCAGTCCATATAGTTTTTCGTACACTTTCTTAGATTTTTGGGGTAAAATATTTTGTACTGCATTTTCTGCTTTCTGCGATATATGTTTCGAGGAGTCGATGGTAATTCTTCTTTATCGATATCAGACATTTTGATAATATAATTATCGAAGTTAAGCTAAATTCTACAAAGATTTAATACCTACTGATTTTGACAAATAAAACAATCAGATAGTAATCTAGGACAAACGTCAAATGCACAGCATGCTTTATTAAAAATCTGTATCGTTATGAAAAATCATTATGAAACGGATTATGGGCATATAATTGTATTATTATTACGGGTGTAGAAAAATTACTATTTTTATAAAGAGATGGTTGGTTATCGACTTGAGTAAAGATGTTTAAAAATGTATTTCTGTCCACTGTTATTGTAAATATTTTTTTTTTATTATTCATTATAATAATTATAAATCAATTTATAACTCAGAAAGGTAAAAAATATGGCGAAATAAGAAAATTTACATTTTTTTTAAAAACTTCACTGAAAAAATGTTATTCTTTTATGCTTCGAGCGATTTCAATTTTTGTATTAGCCCATAATTATTATAAGGCAAATTTTTTAAAAATTATTTTAGACGTGGAATAATATTTTAGAATACTTGCCATACATTTTGCAATGATCTTGCACCCTACGGGTCTAGAGTACAGCGCCTTACTGAATAATGCATCTATCTAAGCATAGAAATCGAATTGTAGGTACCTAGAACCGCCGTAAAGTATTGAATCACCTTTATGAAGTAGGAAATAGTTGCAAATATTAAATAATTCTAGGAGTTGGCAAAATACTTTGTCAACCATCCACGTTCTTTGTACGGCATTTAGATTTTATTGAATAATGTTGTGAGTATTTACAAAATATACTGATTTCGTAAAAAAATCCACCGTAAAGTCTTAGAACGAAAATGCGATATTTTTTAATAATAATTTCGTGTTACAACTACAAAGGGTAATGGAAAATAATTTAAACTTATTTTGGATTCAGTGGCAGTTGCCTCATTCCTTTTTTTTATATGTATTTTGAACAACCGAGTTTCTGTAAGTACACGATAGTAAGCTCTTCCCATATAGTTCCGGCATTGAAAGTCTCAAATTTCTCATTATCGTGATACAATGAATAGATCGATCCAGTACCAACAGGAAAGAGTAGGTTTTGTTCTGCAGAAAATTTGAATTTTCATGGCATATTCAACGTTACCAATCTACTGCTCGCCACTCTTAGACGGAGAGATGCTGACGAATTTGGAGAAGGGATATTAGGCAATTTGAATTTATAAAACACCTTATATTATCGATGTTATCGAATACGGAAGAGGATGAGGGTGTACGGTTATTTTACTTTTGCGCAGCTATTGACAATCTCAAATTATTTTGAAAAAAATTCTTTAGGCAACTTGAAAACAATCGAATATTTCATTTTGATGTTTATAAAAACTAATAACAAAAATCCCAGACTATTTTGACGGTTTTGAAGTATGACGTGCCTGCCTCAAATTTTTTGCGAATGTAATCATAGCTGCGCTGTAACAAAATAACCGCAAACCCACTTCCTGACTCTCGATTCCATTATCGCTAACATCGATGATATACTGTGTTTTCGATTTTCAAATTGCCTAAAATAACTTCCCTAAATTCGACACCAGCTCTGGATCAAAATTCAAACGCACCGGTTCATGAATTCGAAATAGGTTACAACAAACGATTAAAAGTTCAATTTTGTACATGAATATCAATTTTAAAATATTGGTAGTGACGATAAACCTCATCAGTTTCCATGCCCCGTGCATTCGAAATCTTGTGAGGACAAATCACTATATTTGTACTCAGACGCGTATCCGTTACTCCACGAATAAAAAATGGATAAACAGCAATTATATTATTGAATCTAATTCACCATTAGACAGTTATGATAGTTCTTTCTGTCGATCACCATGAACAGTTGGATTTAGTATTAAAAACGCCAATTGGTAAATCGGCGAATTCATCACATCTAAATATTTTCACTGACTGGACTAAACTGATAAACATAGCCAGAGATGACAGGTATCACATAGTTCATTTTGCTCTTTTTCAACAACTGACCAATGCTGTAATAGTTTTTTTGGATTTTCGTCAAAGTATTTTTTTATTTCTGCCACGGTAATTGTTTCTAAGTTGTTGATCTTTTATTTATCGGTAAATAGTATTGACAATAAATTACCGAACTCGTAGATTTGAAAAATATTTGAAAAACTCAAACACAAACACGCATAATTTTTTATTAATTTTTCTTGAATCTTCGTAATTCCTCGGTCGTTTCAAATTTTAGTGTACAAAAAAAAAATAGAAAACGTAGTTTCCTCAAGATAGGTACTTACTTGAGATTAGCAACTAGTCAGACATATCTAATAATCTAATAAAAAATGAGCACTAGCAGTATTCAACTACCATCCAATCTATTTTTGTGTACATGTTAATCTGTATCTGCTATTTTCCACCTTAATATTATGAAAAAGTAAGGCTCGATGTAACAGAAACCAAAAGTTTTAAAAAAGCAGTTTTGATTTCTTGCTGGCAAGGAATTTCAAAACTAAAATATTCGAATATTTTCAGTGATCGAAAAAATAGTATGGTATTTCCAACGTTATCGGTTTTCCTACTGAGTTATTTTTTAATAATACATATTCGGTAGATATTTTTAACAAATACAGTCATAAGATTTTGAAAAACTTTATAGTGGAGTAGCGCTATACTTTATCTCGGAACTCTCAATTTGTTTAATAGGATTGTTGAATCAAAATCAGTCAAAAATATAACTTATAGTCGAAAGTTATAAAAAACGTATAGACAAAGCTTCACTGTATCAAATATAGTGTTGAAATATAATTGAAATAACTTTATTATAAAAGTAGTACATTTGAAAAACGATATCCGATGGCCTTTTACATTGGATACTATAAAGTACAGCCCTTCCAAAAACTGTTTTAGGCTATACAACGAGAAAAACCGTTTTCTCTGAAATTTTTTTGTCATTAGTACAAATTTCCCGACAAGAGCGTCAATTTTTAAACTATAAAGATTGAAGTAAAAGTTCCGAGATAATACACTTTTTTTGTCTAACGCTCTTTCACTAATACTTCTGAAATTAATTGATGAAAATAATAAAATGTAAATAATCCTAATCTCGTTACCAGATTTTTTTGTAGTAGGTATGTAATTTTTGGATCTTTCACTGGATCTTTTTTAGAAGCCTATCTGGTGTTTTTATCAAATTATAAAATTTTTGTATGAAATTATCGGTAGTTTGTAGTACAATTGATGTTTGGAAAGGTTATCTTCCTCCTGGTGTATTGGTCTGATCAATCATCGTCACTTTTTCTGAATTTTTTCTCAACATATACACCACCAAATAATCATAATGAGTAAGTACGTTGTGATATTTTTAATATTTTGATGCAAATATTTCTGCCCTGATAAGTAAATAATAACCTATTAGGACAGACATTTTATTTGTAGTGTTTAGTTATATGATATTTAGTAATTAATGATTCTTAATAAATTTGACAATATTAGAGTTATTTGTAAAAAATTATCTTATATACTTAAATTCAATAAATCTCTAAAACTTTCTTTCGTTCTGTACTCAATCTTTAAGATTCAGCTCTCAAAAAGGAATAAGAATGTTGAAAATTTTGTTCATATCCAAGAATCACAAAGATTGTGTACAATAAACAAAAATTATGTTTTTTGGGATATTGTTACAGCTTCTGGAATATATTTTGATAATGTTTTAAAAATCTTCCTTGAAATTTGCCACTGAAACATTTTTAAATTTCAATTTGAATAAAAATTATTGGACGAATGAAATGGGGTAAATAGTATTTTCTGATAAATGGATCCAACAAACCCCTCTCAGCCTTGTCTTATTGCTCCTCTATTTCCAGTAGTATTGTAGCTCAAAACTCATGCTCAATTCGTAGAACTCTAGCAATACTTATATTTACATTGTTACTTTTTGAACTGTATATCTTTGACTTGCCAGTTCATTTCATGCTTTTTCTATCGTGAAACTACTCCATACCCCTATAACGGAGATTGTAGATTTTGGCATTAGGGTTATACACGTGAACACTTTGGAAAAGTCTTGTTATTCCTATATTTTTCAGTGAGAAACAGGCACATAGTTTGAAATAAGTATTTTAATAAATTTAATTGACAAATATATATAATGTACATTCAGTGAGATTTCTGCATATTTTCCGTGTAAGACAATGGACATATCGAATAGGATACCAAATAAAATACCTCTGAATCAAAAATAAAAAAGTGATAAGGATAAATTATTTGATATTTATTTACTGTAAAGCTGCGTTCACAAACCACTGAGCAGTTGATCCTCTGTATTGACCTCCTAACAGAACAAAAAATGTACCGTTAAAATCCGCATGGAACACATTTTTTTACGGTAGGGTTCATGAATAGTTTGTACTTTGAAAAAATAAAAAAATGCCGTTAATAATTTTCATATCAATCGGCTATAACTGTTCATTGTAATATTTTTTTAAACATGTTGTAAAATGTGAGGTTATTTCTCAAAATGTCAAAAAATGTAAAAGGCCAAAAGTAGGTACAATCATCTGCTGAAGGGGCCTTTTCTGCATACAAATATTTTTGAATGGAAATTCTAAATGAGCTAATGAAATCATGTTTTGTAAAGTTGCTCTAATTTCAACATTTCTCAAGGAAAATTTGCTCTATTATTTTTCGTCGCGATACAAAAGGGTGGTATATGAATTCATGAAAATCAGTAGAGCAATTTTTTCTGTTACATATTGGATTTAAGAGCAATTTCAGCAATTCTGCATACAGTATGAAAGGAATTAGCATAACTGGAATAAAACACATAAAAAAACTTCTGCAGATGAGTGTCTTTTATAATTTGAAGAAATGAGGAGAATGCTAAAAAATTGTTATAATTCAATTTTTTCAGGTGGATTGTAAAATTTGAAAGAGAACAACTTTTGTATAAGTATACAACTTTTTTCGAAATTTTCAAAAATATTTCAAAATGCAGAATTAAATATAGCCTATCGATACAAAAAATTGTCAGTCATTTCAATTCAATTTTCAATGCCCATGCAAACTGTTAATAAACTCTAAAGGATCCCGCACAAATCAAATGGGAAATGGATCCCTGTCGAATTGGCTGAAATTTGGATATGTTGTAGTTTATACCCTTCTGATCAAAAGTCTCCATTGGCCCGATACCTAAAAATGGACAGTTATTTTGGTATCGAAAGTCAAAAGTTGCAACTTGTGCAAATCGACCATGTTAAAATGACTTTGTCCAGTTTTGACACGAATAATAACTATTTCTGAATTGTCAATAAATGTCAAGTTTCTACAAAAGGTAGTGTTTTGAAGATTCTTATACTCGCATTATTTTGAATAATATGGCTTTTAGAAGAAAATGCCGACAAATGTAAAATCGCCATACGCAGACGAGACCAAAGGAAGAGATGCAAATTGTTTTTCGATCGCGTGAGAGATTTGCACTAGTCCCAAGTTTTGACCTTCGATAACCAAAAAACTGTCCATTTTTAGGTCTCGGGCCCATGAAGACTTTTGATCAGAAGGGTATAAACTACAAAATATCCAAATTTCAGAAAATTCGACAGGAATCCATTTCTCCTTTGCTTAAAATAAGTATGTCAAAAGAATTTCCCATATGATGAGGACTATGGCGGTGCCGCTGTATATTTTTTCAATGATTGAACATAATAAAAATAATGATATTGAAAAAATCTGTTCAGGAACGAAATAACTTATTTATGATAACTGCAATTTTTTCTGTAAGTATAAAATAAATAGGAACTTTCGACTACAGTGGTTTGTGAATGAGGGCTCATTTTTGTTACCGCATTGATTATTTGGAAATAATAAAATGTGAAATGACGATACATAGTGCCTCATTTATATCCGAATATCCCCATTTGTAGCCTAACTCTTTCTCGCGCCTTTTGAAATTAGGAAGATTTTTCATAATAATTTTCGATTGTGATTTAGAAATTCCTGAGATGATATTGAATGAATAATGAAATACCTTCGGACAGACGCCGAGAAGTTTTCCTAGTACTTGAGTATAAGCCACTTCTAGAGACAACTTCACAAAATAAATGGAGAATTCTCCACTTCATCAATGGTAATAGTCTGCGCGTAGGGGAGCAATCAGTTGACGGAAATAACAATTTTAACAATTTTTAACAAGTTGAAAAACGTGAAAAATAGAAATAAAGTTCCTAAAAATATGAGCGATAGCTCATTGGATTCGGAATGCCCACTAGAAAAATGTATTTCAATGATTTTACCGCACGTAAAAAATTGCGATTCTTATTAACAAAATAATATGAAAAACGGGTACCTAGTTAGTTTTTTGTTAATAACTCAAAAACTTTTGATATTCAAGAAGTTTTGAAAAAAGTTCCGTAAAAAGGAGGATATTTCCAATTAAAATGTCCTGACTCCCGGAACTATATCTCCATTATTTATAATTTTAATTTAACGCTGAAAATAGTCCTCCGCGAGGCCGTTACAGCACGGGCGCACCGCCGCAAAAGACAGTATATCACAGAAAATAATTTTTCTAAACCATTAAGTAAATGTTAATTTAAAATTTTGAATAAATCAGGGTGTCATGTGAACACTTGAAAGAATATATCCCCATTGGAAAAAAAATGTGTAATGTAATTGTATCTATTATGGACCACCGAATTTCGCGCCCAAAATACAAAATACGAGGATATATTGAAAAATTCTTAGCCCCCTATAGAACCAAACAAAATTTCAATGTCAAAATATTTTATTACTCAACATATTCTCCTCTTAATTGGATACATTTATTACAGCGAACCTGCAACGTCTCTAGACCTTTCAAAAAAATTGTTTCTTCTTGCTCAGCAAACCAGACCTCCACAGCTTTTATTACCTCCTCGTTGGAAGAAAATTTACGACCTTTTAAACTTTTTTTCAGTTGAGGAAAGAGATGATAGTCGGACGGAGCCAAATCTGGTGAATAAGGGGGGGTGTTCTAGTAATTCAAACCCTAAATCACGAATTTTTTGCATGGCAACATGAGATTTGTGTGCAGGGGCGTTGTCCTGTAAAAACAAAACACCTTTGGATAGCTTTCCGCGTCTTTTCTCTTTAATTTTTTCCCGTAGAGTGGTCAGTAATGTCGAATAGTAATCTCCATAGTTATTGTTCTACCCTTATCCAGAAAATCAATCATGATTACTCCATGACAATCTCGAAAAACTGAAGCAAGAACTTTTCCATCAGATTTTTGGACACGAAACTTCTTAGGTCTTGGAGAACCGGAGTGTCGCCATTCCATCGATTGTTGCTTTGTTTCTGGATCGTAGAAATGTACCTACCCAAGTCTCATCCATAGTAACAATTCGGTTTAAGAAGTCTACATCGTTTTCAAATCGAACACAGATCGAACGCGATGCTACTACCCTTGCACGCTTTTGGTCAACATGCAAACATTTGGGGATCAATTTTGCAGCCATTTTTCTCATGTCCAAATTGACGTGCTTCAGATATCCGTTTTAGCCCAATTCGACGGTCTGTTAAAATCATGTCATGAACTGCATTGATATTTTCGGGGACTGACACATAAACTGGGCTTCCCGATCGGTCATCATCTTCAATGGAAAATTTACCTCTTTTGAAGCTTGCAGTACAATTTTTCACGGTCGCATACGAAGGACATTGATCACCAAGGGTATTAAGCATATCTTCGTAAAACTGCTTACCTCTTAACCCTTTTAAATATAGGTACTTGATGATGGCTCGATACTCCAATTTTTCGATTTTCACAATTTCGGTGGACATATTTTTTCTTTTAATTTATTGCGTAACTCTGGTTTACTTTTTTACGTCAAACTTTACACTGACACTTCTTATAAGTTATTGTTCGTTGCTATGGTAACGCAATATTTTGTTTATGCAGGGAACTGGTCTTGGCTAACTAGATATCAATACATCCTCGTAACCTGAACCTACATATTAATTGGGAATACCTGACAACCAGCCATTAAACTACGATGGATTGTCAGTTTAGCAACTGTAGTCTTCATGAGAGGTTTGTACTTTTTATGGCCGATTTCACCAACTGATTCCTAAAGTTAGGAAATACCTAAATCGGATTTAGGAATACCCGAGTCCGATTTGCGATTCACCACACGTGAAGTAATGCTTAAGATTGATATGAAATATCTATGTGAGGTATTTCCTATCACTTTCAAGTAATGCTTAACGCTTGGTGAAACGCAAATTGCACTTGGGCATTCCTAAATTCAATTTAGGTATTTCCTAACTTTAGGAATCAGTTGGTGAAATCGGCCATCAGTGTTTCTTTTCGTTCACACACATAACCTTGTTTGAATATTTAGAGGCAGGTAAGTACTAACTTTGCTGATTCAATTTGCTTTTTCAATTTCAAAAGTATTGGCGTATCCGCATAGAATATTTTCAAAGGTTTACGTGAAAATGATCATTTTATTACTCTCATTCAGAGTGTTGTAGGGGTGATTCAAATTAGGTGCTCAGTATCATTGTGTGTCCCATTTGTGGACAGTATCGAAATCAAATTGTAACGTTCATTGATTCGCCGAGAAATAAGAATTCGACTGATCTAAGTTAGAGGCGGATTCTGTGATTACAATATATTTTGGACCATGTGGTCCATATTTGGCATATTTGATGGTCTATAATAGTGTCGTAAATGTTGAATTTGAATTATTTTAGTGCATTGATCCATTCATCTTATTGTTTATTAATTCGTCCACGATATAGAAGTTCATTGTCATATGTGACCGACATTGAATTTAGCGATGTCGCGTGACGAGCTAAAATCGCTGACCGAATGAACAAAACATATTTCCTTATATAAATACAAAAGGAATAGATTGATGAAATAGTTAGTAATAGACTCCTGTAGATGAGAGAGTCCTAGCGCTCTGTTAGCCTTATAGGCTAGGCCCTTTTGGCCTTAGCTGTAAGTATTGGTTAAGTGATGGTTTTAGGTAAGAGTTTTATTTGTATTCCATATTTTATTATTGAATGTCCCTTATTTTGCAATGTGTATATACTTTCCCCCGTATCCCTGTTGTTCTATAATAAATGTTTATATTCCTTTGCTACCCCTTGAGTTTTAATAGCTACCATCTGTAGCTACACCCCAAGTCGCATTTAGTATAAGGGAAACAACCCCTTATACGGCTAGGGATGCTACCCTAGTAGCCCTAGTCGCGACATATGGTGGAGGCGCCTTGCTAGTCCCGGGGGGTTGATTCTTCATAATTAACCCCGCCCAGTCCCTTTTCACTCCAGCCATAGTCCAAGGACTATGGTGGAGGCGCCTAGCTGGTTCCGAGGGTTAATTCTTCATAATTAACCCTACCCCATCCCTTATTACTCCAACCATAGTCTAAGGACTATGGTGGAGGCGCCTAGCTGGTCCCGGGGGGGGGGGGTTAATTCTTCATAATTAACCCTACCCCATCTCTTACTACGCTAACCATAGTCTAAGGACTATGGTGGAGGCGACTAGCTGGTTCCGGGGGTTGATTCGTCATAATTAACCCCAGCCCCATAATTACTCCACCCATAGTCCAGGACTATGGTGGAAGCACCTTGCTTGTCCCGGGGGGTTAATTCTCCATAATTAACCCCACCCTGCCCCGTTTCACCCCAACCACAGCCTAAGGACTATGATGGATGGGCTTTGCTCGTCCTAAGAAAGCTGGGGTCCAGCTTTCTTAGAAGGTGGGCATATGTCGTAAATGTTGAATTTGAATTATTTTAGTGCATTGATCCATTCATCTTATTGTTTATTAATTCGTCCACGATATAGAAGTTCATTGTCATATGTGACCGACATTGAATTTAGCGATGTCGCGTGACGAGCTAAAATCGCTGACCGAATGAACAAAACATATTTCCTTATATAAATACAAAAGGAATAGATTGATGAAATAGTTAGTAATAGACTCCTGTAGATGAGAGAGCCCTAGCGCTCTGTTAGCCTTATAGGCTAGGCCCTTTTGGCCTTAGCTGTAAGTATTGGTTAAGTGATGGTCTTAGGTACGAGTTTTATTTGTATTCCATATTTTATTATTGAATGTCCCTTATTTTGCAATGTGTATATACTTTCCCCCGTATCCCTGTTGTTCTATAATAAATGTTATATTCCTTTGCTACCTCTTGAGTTTTAATAGCTACCATCTGTAGCTACACCCCAAGTCGCATTTAGTATAAGGGAAACAACCCCTTATACGGCTCAGGATGCTACCCTAGTAGCCCTAAGTCGCGACAATAGTTGAGAATCAATATTTTTATTCACAGAATGGAAAAACCAAAACGCAGTCAGTATAGTGGTATAGTAATGAGACAGATTCTAGACTGGAAATAGACGTTACTTCTGACAAGTGTCCTTACCTTCAAAAAACTAGGACGGAAATAACTACACCTCACAAAAATATCGAATGTCCTACAAGCAATTGTGTTCAGTTCAGCAACCTTCCACTAGTCAGTGCTTAATTGATATAATACCATCACCATTTAAACGGAATCCCTTCTGGCTTGAAGAATCAAAAACTGGGAAAAAGCGAATAAAAGAAAAAACACCTGCAGTTGTAACATCCCCACAAACGCTAAAATGTTTGGAAAAGAAAGCAGAGAAAAAGAGAGCTGAAGAAGCTGAAAAGGAGCGAAAAAGGAAAGAAAGAGAAGACAGAAAAAGAGCCAAAGAGGCAAAAATGAAAATAGTCAAGTCCCCTTCAGTAGCATCAACATCATCTGAAGATATCCATATTCAGCCTGCAAGAGTCTGGTGACTCTGACTGGCAAGAAGAAGAAAACGTAGATGAGGTCGGTAAAGAGGCTACCACTATTAATGATATTAAAGGAGATTTTGTACTAACCAGCTTTCTAGGTGGAAAAAGAATCACAGCCAAATTTGGGTTGGGGTTTGAAATCATGTGACTCTGATGATTACAAAAGTTTTATGATGTATCTATTGTTATTCTTCACCAAATAATCATTTTGCTCCCAGGTCCATAATTTCAATATAGGTACTGTACATGTATTTTTATTTTCCCCTGAAGTTTTGTTATTTAATATTAAATTTATATTATGAATAAAAAAACTATTCCATTAATAATCATTAATGTTATTATTAATGTATTTCATGTACTGATTTTTAATGATCCATAAATGGGGGTCCATAACTGGACCATTACATAATATTCGTATGTCCATAATCACTGTGTTGAAATTGATGAAAATTTAGGTCATAACTTTTTTTGTATTCAACATAAATGAAAATCATCATAATTTAAAATCAGTTCATTACAAAAAATTTAAAACCAACAGACTTTTGCATAAATATGGACATACATTTAGTGAAAACTGTTAACTGGACCATAATTGGTGGATGTACCTTAAGTCTATTATTCAACAAAGTATACTATTGTTAATTAACAAATTTTTTTCCAGTTTCCGTTTTCATAAATAACGAAGTGAAAGTTTAAATAATTGACCTATAATTATTTAGCTTCACATCGAACTTCACGAACTTTATTTCATCACATGTTTCGCTAACATAGTAGCTTGAATGTACCTACAAGCTAAATGCAAATCCTGTTAATAAAAACACAAAAAATATGTCCTTCTTCCAATAAAAACGCCACACACCCTTATTTACTTGCTTTCATCACTGTTTAGCAAAAATACTACTGTTTTTTTCAAAAAAATTACTCTTATTCGAAACGTGAACAAATCATGGACTGAATTCGAAAAGCCGACAAAAGCCGAGAACCCTCGAGAGACAACGAGAAACGAACAATTAAAATTACTATAATTTGTTTACGTTTTAAAGAAAGATTTTTTTATTGTATTTTCTTCCTCTAAAAAGTGCTGAAAAGAAGTAGCTAAATAGGGGTGTGTATGTGGTGTTTTGATTAAAATAATTTTGATTTCTCAATAACAATATTTTGATATATGAACGGATGAAGTTACACAAAAAAATAAGCCCGTTTCTTCGAAAGTAGTCGTGACCGCCAAATATTTTATTTGGATTTTTTGTAGAGGAGTCCGAAATACGGTAATTCGAAAAACTTTTTTTTTTTTGAAAATTTCACACCTCGCTTTTTTATCCAATAAAAAAATTGGTTTTTGTTTAGTTGTCATGACAAACCAAAAAAATTCCGGAAATTATTAACCTCCAGGGTCCCCTGAATGAATTTTGCTTTTATATACGAATGGAATTTCATTTTTCGGCAACCATCCGGGAAGTGTTCACTTCCCGGACACTTTTTCTCTGGGAAAGTAGCACTTCCCGGCCTAGTCCGAGAAGTACGTACTACCTATCTTCTGTTCGAATTTCAATATATAATACAAATAAGAACTAAAATGTTCGAAATATTCAAATTTGGAATCACAGCCAGGGTAGTTTACTCTTGATCATAATTCTATTTTTGTTCCCCCCTGTACACCGTTGGGAAATGTAGAAGTTTGATAACTTGAATATAAGTATTTCGTAATGCACCAATTTTTATTAAGAATAAAATTTTCTGACAAATCGATAATAAAAAAGTTTCCATATGGTGAAAATTTTTGAAACTCACTGTATATAGTCATGACCAATTTTCATAGGCAACCCATTTTAGGCGTTTTCATCTATTTATGTATCTGAAAAAAAAGTATGTGTCATACGATGAATACGTCCATCGATAAAACATTATATCAATCGCAAATATCTACCTTGACTACATGAATTTAATATTTGAAACAATTTTATTCACGACGATTGCGGATTCAAGCAATTGAACCGTTGTGAAAAAATCTGAAAGATATAGAAATCTTTCAACCATTAACCCTGCGTTACATACGTGGATAATTGTTGCATCAGTACATACGTGGGGTGTGACAAACCCCATTTCCTGAAAAATCGTATTTTTTTTATCTTGTTCTTTTTCTGATATTAAGTTGTTCCATAGTATCAGGGGATCATTTCGGAACAATAAAAACACGCAAGGAATAATCAAATAGGCTTTATTTCAAGAAATCTGATATAAACTGAAAAAGGCTAGTTTTTCATGTACCAAAAAACACACCGCGACAAAAAAAATTATGTGAGATAAATGAACATCTCACCCCGGAATGAACATTCGGAAACTAAAATTTGATTATGATGAAATACAAAGAAAATAATTGCAGATTGAAAAACAGAAAGGAAAAAAAATAATCACTGTCTGAGCCATGCAATTTTGGCAAGTAATCACACCCCAGGGCACTTAAGTTCCCTATAACTTCACTCAGTGTCTACAAGATACTGCGGAAATGCCTGAATTCGATGATGCAGACATATTTTGGAAGCTATTAGGAGGGGCGTACTTATAAGTTTACGTTTGGCATATTTTCAAAGCGATATTCGGCGGCTGGGGTCCAAGACACCCCACGTATGTAACGCAGGGTTAAGATGATGGACGTCCGAAATATAAGTAATCAAGTTACTACATCGTCTAAAACATTCAAACAAATTTTATTCAACTTATCTTTTCGTGAAAACTTGGTTGAAATTTTCAGACGCTTTCTTTGTACTACGCTGATAGATTTCTCATTTTTGTTCAAGTATTTCAATTATGGGTAACTTCTTTTATCTTCGGAATATGCATAATGTAGGTATGTTTTTGTTGTTTCTCCGTTATTTCTTATTTCTAATTATAAAGTATTCTCCGCAATAATATTCTTCTGAAACCTTGAAAACAACTTCACAACAATACGAACAAGAAAATTGAGCCTAACTGGTCAGTGGTTAAGATCGGTGCGTCTAACCAAGGAGACTAAAATTTAACAAGGAGTGTTTGATTCCCATAAGACAATGGGGACACTAGTAGAAAGAAATTAAAGAATATTTGTGACGAAATGTGACGTAGTAGGACGTGTCATGGCTGCCGTTCTCTATAGACAGTGACGGACTAGCTCTTGGTATATGAGAGTTACTGCTGATAGTTTTGTTGCTTGGTTCGAGTTCGACTCTGTACTCATATCCAAGTACGTCACTATGACGCGTTGATGCTACAAGTTTCTGATTGGCTAGAGCTTATTAAACCCTCCTTGTTAAATTTTAGTCTCCTTGGCGTCTAACAGCATGCAGCGGCTAGAGCCGCTTTTACGATTCACGTGGTAGACGGCTGACAGGTCTTCCAGCCGCTACAGATGAACAAAGCGCTTTATTTTCCGCTGGATTTATTTGAAGCGGTTCAGTGGTCTGTAATTTGAACCGTCTAGTAGACTTGTAAAGCGCTTTTATGCTTTATCCAGCACAGCGCTTTCCGTTTCTTTTCTGATAGACACATATTTTCAACACACGCCACAATACGAATGCGTATCTGTCACTGTGTCAACAAAAACCATTCATGGCCCACTGATGTTATCACTTGTTTTGTCTTGAATAATCTCCAAGGAAGATGAAATTAGCATTAATTTAATATATTGTGGTGTGAAATTTTCAGTAGTAATATCCTGACAAAATGCTGAAATTTCAAAAAATACTTTCACCTTGCTGTCACGAAAACTGTGTTGCTTAGAAACACCACGAGAGCTTGCTCGAGTGGTGTTTTGTACAGCAACAGTTTGAGCAACTGGCAAGGTGAAAGTATTTTGAAAATTCTGCATTTTGAAGGGATATTCGATCAGACAATTTCACGAATACATTGAATATTATGGACCAAATGCGTATTGCAGGAACGATTCATCATGTGTCATTAATCATTAATGTCAGTTGAAGAGTTGAACTAAAGTTGAACCGTCAATCTGACGTTTCTATATTTACAGTGATTGTTGTAACTATGGAAACGTATAAATAAGGAAGAAGCGAAACACCGATTTGAAAATACCACGGGCTGGAGACAGTGTTTTCGAAAAGTCCTTTTCTCATTGGTTTGAATTAAAAAAATTATGGCATTTGATTGGTTTATATGATATGAGGGAAATTATCTTACCGAATCCCCCGTGTGCTTGAATTAATTGCAGGAAATTCATCTCATCGTACATGATTTTTTTAGCGAGACTCGGGTAATTTTCAAAAAATTCATGTACTCGAAAAACTTCCGACAATAATTCAATCACTTGGGAGATTATAAGTGAAAATTCTGTGTCACTCTAACCTAAGTTTTACCGATGTGTTTTCGCTTCCTCATTGGTTAATAAAACAAATTTACTCACCAGCAAGCTGATATATAATTGCACAACACCGAACTTTGTCCAAAACTGTGACAAGCACTCACTTTTAATTCATATCAACTTCTCAACTTTCGACAAATTCTGGATCCATGTTGAACAATAAAATCACTAAAGCCAAAACCGACAAAAACTGTGAAATGTTGGAAATTTTGGTATTGGATTGGAACAACAGTAAAATGAAATGGACAAAAGACGCGCTGTAAAGCCTAGTCACAGACCTCATAGAGGTCTGTTCTGTGAGCCTAGTTCAAGTAATCGAAACGTAAGGTAAGCCAATCAGACAGCTATCAGAAACGATGTATTCCGAGTGGAGACGACTGGTGTAAACCGTAATAACCAGAACATCTGGATTGGTATAGGTACATTATTTACTTCAGTTATCTGACGGTCTGAAATTTGAGAAGTGTGAAAATCTGAATAAATATGGATGATACTTATTTTACAATAACAAATACACAACTGTCAGTCGTTTATCTCATGCCAGTTGCTACGAAAGATATATTCTATATACCTTACGTTTTCCTGAACCGTACTTCCTTTACCTTACGTTCTTGCGTTACCTTACCTTACGTTTACATGAACTAGCTTTAATTGGTACTGTAATAGCGGGAAGTTTAAAACGACAAGAAAGCTGCAGAAACTAAGTCGACTAAAAAAAAGCCGCAAAAAAGTGCGTTAAAACAGACTGGGGAAAAAATCAGGAAAAATTTTCCTTGGGAAAAAATACCTGGTAAAAAAGACCGGGGGAAAATTTCCAAGAGAAAATAGTGCATGGAAAAAGTCCGGAGAAAAAAGTCCAAAAATAAAAGTCCGGGGAATAAATGTCCAGGAAAAAAGGCAGAGTAAAAAATTCTCAGGAGAAAAAAATTCCATGAGCAAAGTAGTCTGTTACAATTTAATGACAAAAATGCGTGCATAAATAGTGCTAATATAAAGGATGCATTTTGAGTTTGGCAATAGCCCTTCATTTGTCACTTCTAGAAGCCTCGAGTAAAACCTAATGGTAGATAGTGTAGTTCAAAATGTTTCCTGCTAGAGAGCGAAAACGCTATGAAGAGACGCTCTGTCAAAATCTTGACACTAGGACCATTCATAGGTAAACAGAAGTAAGTGCACTCCCAGTCGGCTCCTTTCATGTATCGGGTTGAGATTTTATTTTTTTCTGGCATGCGGGGTCGGCTGACCATAATCAATGTTCCGAACAGCGTTGCCAACCGTACTATGATTATAGTATTTGTACTATAATTACAACTTCATGTACTATAAAATTTCAAAGTGAATATAGTACGCAATTTGTACTATAATTTCATATTTTATTAATATACAACAATTTGTACATTTACAATTCATGAAAATACACCAAACGTTTTTGCAATAGCACTTCCAGCGCCAACTAATAGTTAATAATGAAATTGACTCGTAACTCATAATATCCAGTTGATAAACTGGGAATCCTCTGAACGAATAGGGGACTCCCAGATTTATTATTTACCAAGAGAAGACGAGCAGAGTATAATTTCTAATCCAGTAAGAAGTAAGAGTTGAGAGTTGATTGAACCCAGTTACCTAATTAAGATAATTAGTATTCGTTGTTTATTTTTCATAAATATTCAAAAATAGCTTATTGTTGTTGGTGGCATTTTCAAGTAAGTTTAAATGATTTTGTTACAATACGTATATAATAGCAAGTATATTTTTACTTGCAGAATTTGCATACATATCTCATAAGCAACAATGGATAAGAGCGATTCTGAAGAGGATCAAAGTCAATCAACCCCACCAAAAAAGAGACTTTGTGTTAAGAGAACACAAAAATATCGCCAAGAATGGGAAACAAGTTTTAACTGGGTTTGCGGTGATAAAGACTCTAAAACAAAGGCGTACTGTAAAATTTGTTCCACTTCACTAAAATCGGAGATTCAGATATTGAAACTTCATGAAAATAGTGCAAAACATAAAAAAATGATAAAATCTCACCAATCGCAAAAGTCACTAATAGGTTTTGTAAAACTGAAATCTGAGTTACCAGAACGAAATAGTTTACGAGCGCAATTAAAAATTGCTGTTTTTTTTGCAGAACATAATATATACCATTTTCATTAAGTGATCATTTAACAAAACTATTGAAGGACATTTTTCCCGACTCTCAAATTGCGAAAGATTTGCGTTTGGGGAGAACAAAACTTACTGAAATTGTTAAAAATGTAATAGGTCAGGAACATAAAGAAGAATTGGCGAAAAAATTAAAGACGTGTAAATTCAGTATATTAACCGATGAATCAACGGATATTTCCTCCGAAAAATGTAGCTGCATTGTAGTGCGGTACTTTGATGAAGAAACGGGTCACATTGTGAGCAAGTTTTGGGAACTTGTTCAAGTATATTCCGATTCCGATGTGGAAGCCAGACAGGGAGCAACTGCAGAGCACTTATACTCATCTATTGTAAATTCTTTTACGAAGTATGATATACCTCCAGAAAATGTGGTTGGTTTTGCTTCAGACGGAACAAATGTTATGATGGGCCAACATAATAGTGTCGCTTCCCGATTCATTGAACATTATCCCGGCATTGTGATTATGAAGTGTATTTGCCACTCTGCACATCTTTGTGCTAGTGAATCCTGCAAAAAATTACCCAAAAAATGCGAAGATTTAGCGAGAAATATATATACTCATTTTAAAAATAGTTCAAAGAGGCAACATTATTTTAAACAATTTCAAATGTTTACAAATGTTGATATACATAAAATCTTACATCCATCACAAACTAGATGGTTGAGTTTAAATTAGGTAGTAAATAGAATCATAGAGCAATGGGAAGCTTTAAAACTTTATTTTACTAGTACTTATTTGACTGACCGTTTAGTAGCTACGGAAATGATTTATCAGGATCTTAAAGACCCTTTTATGAAACTTTATTATTATTTTCTGGGTTGGATTTTGCCAAAATTTACTAATTTTAATACATACTTTCAATCCGAACATGTTGTTATTTCAAATCTGAACCATGAAATTATAACATTATTTGAAGAAATTTTAATGGAACGAAATTATGTTTTAAAAACTAAGGTTGAGTTGATAGATCCAGGTAATGAAACTTCCTTTTTAATTATTAAAAATATGTATCTCGGCATACATGTCATGAATCTTCTTCAGGACGAAACAGTAAAAAGACACCCAGATTTAGTTACACATTTCCTTACCCGTTGTCGTTTATTTATGATTACCGCATGCCAACAAATTAAAATCAGATTTAATTTCAATTACCCACTTTTGAAAAATTTAAACTCCTTTTTGCCATCAAATTCACTCTCTAATAGTTTCAGAAATAGTAATCCAAGTTTATTTCCAATATTTCAACATTCCAAAAGATTTCTTCCATCTAGTAGTGCTGAAATACAGCAGTTGATTGATGATGAATGGAGAAAGTTACCTTCGATTTCACATCAGGAAAGCAGGCAAGAGAAACAAATAGATAATTTTTGGTCTCGTTTGTTACATTACAAAAATGTTCTAGATATTTTTGAATTTCAAAACCTAGCCACATTTGCCTTAAATTTAATGAGTATACCGCATTCTAACGCCCAGTGTGAAAGAATATTTAGCAAAGTTAATTTGATAAAAACCAAACAAAGGAACAAATTGATTACAAAGACTGTTAACGGTAGCTTACTAGCATCTCAATGTGTAAAAGATAAGAATGGTTCATGCATAACATTTGACCCATCAAATAAAATGTATATAGGCTGTAATCAGTTTATGTACGGACACGTTAAGAAAAATAAATCCGAAGAAGATTCCATTATGTCTGACGATGATGTTGAGCTTGAGCTCAATTTCGGCTGATAGTATATATATATACACACATTTCTTAAAATTGTTATTGTTTTGCTCCAAATTTGATTTTATTTTTTGTTTTTCATAGAATAAGTACTTGAAAATTTTATGAATTCAGAGTTTTTTGTTAATTTTTACTAAAAAATATAGGAATTCAAAAATTTCTTGTTTCTTATTTATTGTACTATATTTTTCTCCAATGTACTATAATAATTTAAGCGCCCGTACTATAACAGTTCCAATATAGTTGGCAACACTGGTTCCGAAGCATTCAATACCGTTCTCCTCAAAAATATAGATTCTAGCTTGGTATAAGCCATTGAGAAATAATTGAAACTTCGTTACTTGATAAACCCATAGAAAGAAATCCACATATTAGCTACTTTTTATTGTATTTTTAACTTTCAAATTTCCTGAAAGGACCATCCTTTCCATGAAGAACGAGCATTGACAATACCGCAAATCATTATGACAGTTCTCATGCAACAAAAGCACTGAAATGAAATTATCTAATAATTTCATTTCAGTGAACAAACGTGATCTCGAGATTTGAGATTAATATTTGTTTTTTTACATTCGACATTTAACTGATATATTCATTAATACTGTGGCGAGGTGTTTTATTATGGCCGATCTGGTATTAAAATAAATATAGAAAGGCTTCATGAAAGGAAGTTCGGACAATTTATCGAGGGTAGATTATGAGATGATTGAATCTTTCTATTTAACAAATATGAATTTATTTTTTGCAATGACTTAAATTTAAAATCGTTCCTGGAACGCTGCTTGAATACAGTAATATTCAGTTGGAAATGTTCTTCACAAAAACATATTATATTTTCGCTTTCTACACAAGGTTTATTCATTGCTTCGAACCACATTTTACAATTTTAGGAGCATAAAAAATTGTTTATTAGAATATCCACTGGTGTTCAGAAAACCAGGTACGAAGCACCTTTTCGACATTTTCAGTTATTGCAGGGATACAGGGATGCAGGGAACAGAGGTACGAACCCATCTGTATCAAATGACAACTGTCATACGACACATTATAGGATATGTTCCGTTAATCATCCGAAGTTACCAATGTTTTCAGGAGTGGTAACAACACTTTTGACAGTGCTTATCTACTGGTAACTATATACGGTTGTGGTTTATTTACGGAATGCCAGTCATTTGTCAAATTACAGTTTTGATCGTTTCCCGTGCCGTGTGTTTTTATTTTTTTCACTTTGCTTGATTGTTAAATTTTTCTCTATTTGCTTTTAATTCTTTTTTTTTACATTCATTACATACTTATTATTCATATGATGTGTCTTGGAACTGGATGCCAATGATGATGCCACATTCAGTTGGCTTGAGGATAATGAGATATTATTAGAATCCTTGAAGTTATATAATCATTCTGCTGGCTTGACGACAATGAAAGTCCTGAATATTCAGAATTTTTGTTATCAGCTTTATAAATCCGTTTCGTTTTATAATTTACATTGACATTTTAAAAGTAATTTAAACATTCATGCTCTGCCAAAATTTAATTTTCAATTAGGGTGTCCAAAGTTCCTAGTTCTTGTGCACAGTAAGCACAAGCAAAGGATATATTGTCCTGTAATTAAAAACTAAAGCACGTCAACGTCAACAAACAATAATAAACCGAACTTACCAGAGAAAATCGACGGTCGTTCTGGTTGCTTTTTCTGCAACCAAGTTCCGTAAATAGCCTGTGTTTCAGGAACCAACCGAACAATTTATATTTACGGGACAGAAAACGAGTAACCAAAGTAACCAAGTTGATTTACGGAACATATCCATATTCAATTGAGAATTTGAGATTCCACGGTGCAAAACTTTTACAACGTTGCAATTCGATAGAGTGGACTGTAAATCAACATTGGTATATTCTTAGAGGGTAGGTTCTCGAATGTGTTCGCCGTCCGCCTAGACAGCGTTGTTGCCGATTTTATGGAAAGTCGTAGAGAAAAAGTCAGTAACACCGAAAATAGGTAAAATTCAAAGGCATAGAAGAACAAATTATCCAGCAGAAACTTAATTTTTGCTTTATTTGCACTTTCATTATAATTTAGGAGACTGAGCAAATAATTTTTCATCGTAATTCATTGATTTTGTACTTGAAAACGAAAATAAAAGACCATGTTAATCATAATATCTTTTATTTGTACACATAAAATTGACGATCAACTTGGACTAGACCAATCCAATGTAGATTACTGGACCCGACCTATGGCACTTGGTGGATCAGATGACTGTTGTCATGCCTAAACCAAATATTACCAGTGCTGCTCATTTCATTCTTTTGCAAGAGCCGCAAAAAAAATTAACACACTGTCGGCACTCTGACCCTAGATAACTCATAGTAACTTGGTTCAGGGATTAAGGGTTGCAAAAAAAAACTCAAAGAGATATACATATATTATCGGTTCTTAGAATAAAAATAACTTCTCATTTTCCATTCCATAACAAAAATTAGTGAAAGTAGTAAAAAGTCGACTTTAAAAAGGAAAATCAAAAATAAATAACCTCGTTATATGACCGTCGCGTCGTAAAAATGTTAACGACCTGCCAACTCTGAAAACCCTTTAGGGACTGCGTCGTCCTTGGGATGCAGCGGTATGACGAACTTCGGCCCAAAGGGCGATTCGTACCTTATACCAACCTCATTGAAAATCTCGACAGGAAAACCCAAATTACAAAGGTACAATTTTCCGTTATTGGACGAATGCGGCAGCGGCAAAACGGGTAATAGAGAAAACTTCGGGACGATGCCGGGTGTTCCCACGGTGGGAGGGTCCAGCGCTAAGACGGGCGCTTTGTTTTTTTTCACCCATTCGGCCAGCAGAGGGTAGTGTTTGGGGTTCTCGGTGTCTTCACAGAGGGCAACAATTATCAAATCCGACACGTTGGGCAGTTCAGAGACGTGGTTGAGGACCCTGTTTTTGGTGAGCATGTACAGGGACGTTTCCTTCTTGATGATAGGGGAGTCCATAGAGACCGTATATACCATGGTCTGAACCCCATGGCTGGCAAGTTGTCGGGCAGTATTTATGCCCACTGCTCCTTGCCTGAAAAAGTAATATTTTTATTATTCACATCTTTACGACTTATACTATTGATCTAATTTTATTTCAAGTACTATCAAAGTCCACCAACTACGCAGGTACGAGAAGGAAACAATAGTCACGATAGCAATAGTTAGAATGTATAAATTCAGAACAGTAAAAGAGTTGCTAGATAAGTTTTGAGATAAACAAATAAAATAGCTATTGGTATGTTTTAAAATATTTGTTTTATACAACAACAACATGTTTTGAACACGAGTCTCTGATTGAAACATATTTGATTTAATACAATAGTTTTTAATCAGTGATTGAAGGGTCAATTTATGCAACATATCATTATCATAAACACTATCACAAACCTGGTCTTAGTCGTCTTAAGAAAATTTTATATTTATACATTATAGTCATTAGCTGGAAAATAAAAAATTTACAGATGACAAAACTAAAATGAGTATGTTGATTTTATTGAAAATATGAACAGGATGTTCATAAAGTCAGTTGTGGAATCATCTGCGACTGAAAGATAAACTTTAGTTGCTATTTTCCATAGTACAAGATAAACTGTTTTGGAAGGGATTCATGTTGTAAACGGAAAAAGTAACTTCAATTTATCGTAGGTTTTTCCATTTCCAGAGGAGTCATGTAATCGTACAATTTTCAATTGAGAATGTTTCCCTTTATATCATGAGTATCTTTTTATCAATTTATCCAAAAGGTAGGAACATTTTTCAATCATTTCAATAAGAGCATTCTTTTCCGAAACAATAACAAGGATCACGAGTCAAAATAAATAATTAATTCTGTCATTCATCAAATAGGTATCGACGCGTTGTGCAACTCATCTTAGTCATAAGTATAAAAATTGAAAATTGCCAACTTTGAAGGTCAAAGAGTATGATTGAGACTAAAACTAAAGTAATTGCATAAATGCTCCTAATGAAATGTAGTTTTAATTTAATTTTATGATTAAGACAGTGATTAGTATTATGATAAAGTAAATGATGCATAAATTGGCCCCAACAAAACTTTAGTAACAGGAAAACAAATAAATAAAGAATATTCTCCGCTCTGCTACAAAATATGACTTCTCTTAAATATAAATAGGATTCAAAATTTAGAAATAGAAATAAACATAAAATTAAATCATTTTGATTCTGAACCAATATCGATACTTTCAATCTCTTCTGTTTTTTATATACCCTTAGCCAAAACTTTTGTTTTAAACATGTTTTTGATGATTAAATCATGTTTTTTAAATGTGCAAAAAAACACAATTTAAATCAAATAAAACAGTTTCAAATAAAAAAAACACAATGTTTTGCTTTAAAAAAAACATGTTGTTTACCAACCCTGCTATTAATGTATTTAGAGCGAAAAGTATTGATCAAAGAGAGTTACCGCACGATGCGAAGCGGAGTGCGGTTATCTTTGGAGAGCGGCAATGACACTGCTAGAAATACACACATAAATTTTTCTACAAACGCGGCTCATAGACTTAAAAACGATCGACACTTCATTCAACATAGGCACTTAATATTACCTATGAGAAAATTAACACACGATTGTAATCCCAAATGTATAAGCTATTCAAATATCCAATAATTTACATCACTAACAAAAGTAGAAAAATAAAAAAATTACCGATTGCCGAGATCGTTACCCCAAGCCTTCAGATTACTAGGCAGCGACGCTAACTTCAGCACCACCACAATTACCTAGAGTACATTGAATTTATTGTCTATACTGTCAATCATGCAATAATAGGTTCGTTTTCAACAAAAGCTGTGGAGATCGAGCGTTTTCTCAATACGCCGTTACACAATGATATTTCTGGGAAAACATCAACTTTGAGTCAAATGCTACATTGGTAACCTGCAGCAGGATTCTATTTCACGAATCGAGTCGAATCCGCCATTTTGACTCGATTATTGGTCTCTCGATTACGTCGAATTAACTCGATGAGAATACTCGATAGCTCAAGAGGAGTCAAGTTGTCATTCTATCCCTTTTTTACCATTTCCTTTCATTTTATTGATGTATTTTTCGACAGAATAACGCTGGTACATCGCGGAAAAGTGATGGTTTTTTCGTTTGCTCGTGGATTCATTGCAGAATCAACTTCAACTTCTTATTATTTTTGCTACATATTAAGCGATTCAATTGAAACACCCCAAGGTCATGGCTTTCAAATGGAAAGATTCCCATTGGTAAATGTTATAAACAATTCTCGAAGAACGCGGCAATATGGCCAAAGGGTGACTTCAGGGCCTAAAGGTCGTGTATTCTGAAGAAATATAAAATAATAAATTTTAGTTGGAGAAAGCCATGTTGTTTTTTGCATGTTGAATATGGACTACTTTTATTTTTTGTTATATTTACTTACTTTTTTTAATAAAGGATAAAACTGCGACTTACTTAGAATATTAAAAAAATCCGACTCTTTTCTTCTTGATTGAAAAAAAAATCCTCATGCCTTCTTGATAAGAGTTATTCTCATTAAAAAAAAAGATTACAAATATAAGCACTTCTATAATCATCATAACAAATAGGTAACAATAATTATTATATATAGATTTACCGTCTACTAGCAGATTTCACCTTGATTCCATCTAAATCAAAATGTCATAACATTCCATCGAAAACCCGACGATTTTCGAAGCGAAATTCTATCGTGAAATAGAATACGGTATACATTCCACATCGAGTTTATCATCGTATCGTATACGATAGTCGTGAAATAGAATCTCCCTGCAGTTGTAGAAAAACAAATATTTATAATCGGAAATGGATTTATTGTTTTTCAAACCATTCTCTATCAAGATCTATACACTTTTGCATGCGTTTAAACCAATTAAGAGTTTTTTATCATTTCAACCTCAATGTCGAAATTTAAAAAAAGTCTAATTTTCAACATAAAAGTCGAAATTTTTCGATCAGTAAAATACTTACAATAATAAACTACCTCAACTTGTTCTCGAAAAATCGACTATTTTCGTGAAATTTCTACATTTTTAGCAAAATTTCGACTATTTTTCGAAATTTTCAGCTTTACTATAGAATTTTCAACTTTTTTCTTGAAATGTTGACTTTTTTCTCACTAATTCAACTTTCTCGAAATTACGCGTTTCACACGGATTTGCGAAATTTCGGCCGGACGCTCGCCTTCTTTGTTCATTTGGGATAAGCGATTGCCTTGCTCATAGAAGTGAGATTGAGGAAAGGAACAAGATACAATCTTTTTGAACTATGCGCCTTCAGATTTCCAGTGATGTCAAATTAGAGTTATACCAGATAATTAAGATTAACATTTATTTATTTTGATATTCTTTAAGTGCAAATTCCATAAATCTGTATTCAGTAAAATCGAAAATGGGATATTGGACGCCTGTGGTGCCACTCAGTGAGAACAAAAAGTATTTTACCCCTTCACCACACAAGTAATTTAATTCCTATATGCTCATTTCGATAACAAAGTTATCTGCATCAGTAGGGATTACTAAACTAACTAAATCCTCATACCAGTCTTATTTATATCACATAATTAATTATCATGAGGTAATCTGTTTACTAGGAAGTGACCCTACCTGATGGACAGGTACAACCCCACCCAATAAACAGTACAACAAAGGCACTTAATTATACCTTTACTAGTATCAAATCAAATAGTTTGGAATTTAATGGACCATTATCATTATTAAGCAAGGGTTCGAGCCCCTTTTTCGAATACTTTTTGTTTGCTGCCATGGCAACAGTTTTTCCATAACTGATTTCACATGAAATTATTTTCTTTAATTGTAACCGAATGTTTGTATATTAGGTTTGCCTATTTGAATAACGATTATTATTATTCTGTCCTTTCTCGACAACCGGGCATTTCCGCAAAACGGAAATGGTGTTTTTGTTTACTCTTCTCAGCAACAACGGTTATCATGGCAACTTTTTATCCATAACTGATTTCAACAAAAATTTCATTAAAATATAAAATAAAACAATAAAAAAGTAACAATAAAAAAGTAACAATAAAAAAATACAATAATCGGCGCTTGGGGGCGGTTTAAATTCGCATTCGCGTTTACGGCTGCAGGCAAAGTCGAAAAACCTCCAACACCACATCATCAAAATAGTTGTTGGAATTTATTAAACTAATGCAGACAACTTGGCAACCACGCATTTTCGCACCGGATGAGTAGAGTTTTTGTTTTTTCATTACATTGGCAACAGTTTTTCCGTTAAACTTTGAACTTAACCTAAGAATTCCGAATAAAATAGACACTACTTGAAAGCATTGATTTTAACATCTCTATAGGTATCAGGTGCAGTGAGTTGTTTCGTGTTCCTTTTCATCCAAAAAATCACGGGTTTCATCCCGATTTCTGGAATGATGGGGGATTCGAACCGGATTGCTGATAAATTGGATCTGTTTGGAATATCTCTAGTTGCTTTTAAACTCAAATTAAAATCATTCTGAGTACTACTTTGTCATAACCATTTTTTTATAGTTGAAAACTTTTGTGAAATAAGATCTAGTCTCAAGTGTTATATTTATTGTTATAGTTAAGTTTTAAGTACTATTGTATCACGAAATTTTAAATGTATTTTACTGGGGATACCCGTTTACAAATAGATAAATAAATTCGTGATTTTCCCGAAATACTTAATTTCTTTAAGAAAAAAGTGAAGAAACTGCTTAGTTTTTGGAAGTCATTGATATGTAACTTTTTGACCAAAATTGACTACCCAACATAATTTTATATCTTTATATGGGCAATGAGTTATTATTATTAAAGTTATTATTATTATTATTTTTTTCAAGTTTCACAAAACTTTCTGACTTAAGACTTATTGAAACAATTACAAAAAAAATGAGAAAAGTTTATTTGAAATCGAATATAGGTAAATGATTTATTAAAAAAAAATTGATAGATAATATAAAAGTATAGATTTCATTCGTCTTTTATTACCCCTTGTGTCTCTTATTCTCCTAATCTACCAACTTGATTTTTTTTTAATACTCACTACTATAAGTTTGTGAACTAAACCTTCAATGTTCAAATTACTGATTCTCCCAAACATATCTTAAAAATCACTTACTTGTGGGGGCCACATAACACAACCACTGTAGGCCACTGATGTGTATTATGAGGGTTCAACCGATGACCACCACCAAGAAGCTGTAAAGATATTTCTGTGGCAGCTCTCCCAATCAACTCAGTTCTTTTCTCGCTAGAGAGCCCTACTCGATCTGCCACTTCCCATAACTTTTTACGCAATGGTCTTGATATACTTGGTATAATTAGACCATCATCAGTAACATATTCACAGAAATCTTGCTTGGGTACTATTATCTGACGATACATTGTCGGTAAGGTTGCTATCACATTTTCGTCATGCCTAAAATTACTGCTCCAATGAAATATCCTATTTCAATAAAAACAATTCAAATTATTTGTTTCAAAACTTACCTATACTTAGTTGGCCTCCTATTATCAGCCTGTTTAACCAAGTCAGGCTTTTGAGCGTTGAGTTCATCCCAAATAGCTTGTTTATTGAACAGAGCCAAATTCTTCTCAAAATCAAAATCTTTATCAATATTGCTTTGATCCAAAGGTGTCCCAAAGCATTCTTCGTCTCTCCACCCCTTTGTCCACTTTCCCTTGCCTTTCTCCCTCTTATTCGGGGTGTTATTCTTGAATGAATTTGACAAAGACTCACTGGAATGCTTGTTGATTTCAATGTCAATGGGTTTTGTTTTGCTGTGGTTGTGCCCTCCATTAGCCCCTGCGGTTCTACTAAAACTGGTATTGTGTGCATCGGAGGTGCTGTGTGTTCTTCCAGCTTTTTTGGCTATTGGTTTCGCTATAGTAACAGTGCTACGTTCCGTTTCCAAATTATCAGTTTGTTTATCAATAAGTTGCAAGTCAATGATATTGTCGGCTCTAAAAACAACATTTCAGACATGTTTATCAACTCTCTCAATGAAATACCTTATTTGAACTTGGGTCTCTCCACAAGGAAACCCGTCACAAAACGCCTTTGTCAAAGTAATAACGGAGTTTGTTGCGGAAACTATTTCTCCTTGGAAATTACCGTGATCATTAGCACATCTAATGGAAACCATGAATCCTACCCAAGATGCCATCTTTTATAAATACTTTGGCACGAAGTTTCAGAAATCACTTTACGGGAAAACTATATACAATTACAAAATAAATATTTCACTGGAAGGATTCACACTCCTTGCGAGCTTTCTAATTCATGTATTCTCAACTCAAACTTTCTTTTTTCTACTTATGAACTTATGATAAACACAGAACAGCTGCTTCTGCTTGTACTACTACAAACTTTACTACTACAAACTTGTTTTGGTTCATGGAATTTGGGATTGATTGGATAAATTTACATTTAAGCATTGATCGAGATGCAGCGTTGCCAACTTACCACTCAATTTTATCTTTTTATGATTCACGGAGTCCATTTCTTTATGTCGACGTCGGGGGGGTTTTGGATTAGGTTAGAACATTCCGCTACAAGCAGAGGTTACGTTTCACCAAATGGATGGAAAGTGCAAGTATCGCACAAACAATGCGAGAAAATTGCTGCCCGACAAAATGAAAGTGAGTATTAATATCCGCGAACCATAGACAAGATGAGTTTTATATTACGCGAACTTTTTCAAAAAGTACTACAACAACTCCATCAAACAATGGATTGATCTCTCTTAAAACCAAAGAGTAGGTCTATAGACCCCTACTCTTTGAGAAAACCTCTCCACTTAAGGATTGACCACTGCCTAGCTGTTGGAGATAATGATTAATACTGAAAATATCAGCGAGTAGCAAAGAGTGACTCGGAGTACAGCAGAGTAAAACCAATTAGCTCCTGAAGGGATCTCACTGACCAAAATTGAGTTGGATGGAATCAAAAGAGACTAAACTAACAAGCAGGGTTTAATAAGCTCTAGCCAATCAGAATCTTGTAGCATCAACGCGTCATAGTGACGTACTTGGATATGAGTACGGAGTCGAACTCGAACCAACCAACAAAACTGTCAGCAGTAGCTCTCATGTACCAAGAGCTAGTCCGTCACTGTCTATAGAGAACGGTGGCCATGACACGTCCAACTACGTCACATTTCATCACAAATGTTCTTTCATCTCTTTCTATGAGTGTCCCCATTCTTATGGGGATTAAACTCTCCTTGTCAAATAATGTTTAGTCTCCTTGGGATGGAAGAAGCGAGAGGTCTTGTTTTTGGAAACAAACATCCTACTGAGACGTCAAAGTACGAAAGCACCCTGGTGTTACGCACGCCTCATTTTTTTGAGAACTCGTTGTAATAGGCATTTTCCATTTAGGAGTGTTAAGCCCCAGAACAAGCCACTGAGATCGGAAATTGCTTTATCACTGACTTTTTCGCCAAAAACTGTGTATTCGCGTTTTGACTTTTGTATACTTGTGCTTCATGCACCAATAAAACTGGTGGTGCTCGAGGAGCAAGGGGAATGTCAATCAGTGCTTGAAGCCCCACTAAATGGAACGCATGGGCATACGCTCTGGGTAGCTCTGAGGAGCTCTTTACGTTAAATGGAAAGCAGAAAATAACTTATTCCCATGACTTTTTTCCCATTATAATGAATTTTTTCCCATTAGTACGAATTATAATGTCTTTTATGATAATACGTCTTATAAAACTGTTTTTTGATATAAGTATTCCACGAAAACCCCCCTTTTTTTTCGTGTTTCATATCGATAATGAATGTACATGGGTATCTACTCCTGTGTATAGGCTAAAAAATCGAAGTGTACGCTATCTAACAATCCGGCAACTACTATATGTAGGGGGTGAACAACAAACAATAGCCTACTATTGTTTGCCGTGTAAAACGGCATGTTTTCATTTCTTAGTCTTCTAGTTTTCATGATATATATATATATATATATATATATATATATATATATATATAAGTAGAAAAGTTATTGGGTATAACCCTCAAAATGTTCTGCAACCGTAGACACGTGTTTCGAGCTTAAGCTCTCATCAGTACGGTAAAATCAAGTGCGAAGAATGTGTGGTTGGCTTCCTGTTGTTGACTTCTTTTGTGTCTATTTTTACATCCAAGTTTTGTACATCTACGCACTTGATTTTACCGTACTGATGAGAGCTTAAGCTCGAAATATATATATATATATATATATATATATATATATATATATATATATATATATATATATATATATATATATATATATATATATATATATATATATATATATATAACCTAAAAGTGCTTAGAATGGACCATTTGACAATGGTGGTTCGTTCGTTACGCTGTTCTCAGAAAATATCTATGCGGGAAGCACGGAGTGTAAAACGGTTAAAAGTCAACAGAAACAGTTTCTAAATTAATTTTTGTATTATTACCCCTATTCAAGTAACCGCCGCTGGCGCTGTCATAAGCTGGTGCTCCTTGGTTGTCTTAGAAAACTGTCAATTGTTTGCATAATTAGAGAGCCAAACAAAGCTTTCATGTTTGAAGTGGGTATTCTTGATCTATATACATAAAATCGATGGTTACAGCCGTCAGCTGTTTCTTTTAATTAACTTATTGGTTTGACAATGAAAGCAACCGTGTTGCATTTTCATTCCGATGCTATAACACAGAGTAGGGAATAATACGAAAAACTCTACAAATTCAAACTTGTAAATCATTCTCATATACTTGATTTACCAAACGTTAACTGTAGATGGCTTGCTGGATCTCTATCTCTTGCTAATGCTAACTTCTCTCGATAAATGTCTATTAATCTAGAGTCTATGGGGTATCTTTTATTATTAACACCATTTTTTCAATTATTGAAAGAAGATAAATAGGTGCATAGTTTCCAGGTATTTGGATTAATCCGGTCACTCACTGCTTGCCAAATTTATCACAAAAGAGATATCAATATCAGACAAAGTTGTAACCCTAGGTTTCGCCTGGCTAAATGCACCACAGGGTAGCAATTGCCATAGCCACATAAAAGAAGAAGAGATAGAGATCAACCTAACCAGAATTGGTGTGAACTGTGAACTGTCAATTCGAATTTGTGGTTGTGTTCGTAATTTTGTTCCTTTGTTCATTGAGTATTTGAAATCTACTTAAGAACTATTAAGAAGAAAGGGCAGAAAGGCTCATTTTATTGTATGGAGTAGGTAGTAGTGGTTGACCAAGACCCAAGTTATCAGAAAATTATATTTAAATTCCTTCAAATTTATAGTTTAATTTCCATTCCAAATATGGTATTAGTAATTAGTCAAGAAACTTTCGATGATGCAGTTAGGGAAAACGTCGAGCTGTTGGGATTAACACCAGAAGAAGCGATGAAAGAAGCTGCAAATCAGTTTGAGTCGCAGGTATACGATTTTTATAAAAAAGTTGACAGAATGAAGTTTCATTCAAAAATTAGTCAGCATTCCATTTGTCACTATTGACAGTGCCTTCCTTTCAGAGCAAATCAGTTTGAGTCGCAGGTATACGATTTTTATAAAAAAGTTGACAGAATGAAGTTTCATTCAAAAATTAGTCAGCATTCCATTTGTCACTATTGACAGTGCCTTCCTTTCAGGGTGTTGATTCGAAATCTATTGAACAATTCATGAATAATACACTTTCGGTAGAGAAAATTGAAGAAGAAGTTAAGAAGTTGGGAAAGCTGAACAATTCAAAATCAAAACCTACTGTGAATGAAATCATAGAGCAACTAGACGCGTTAAAAATTGAGTGTGAAAAGGGTATTTCACAAAGAGTAGTGGCAGGTAATAATCTTTGTTATAATACTTGGTAATTTCAAACTTCACATATATATTGAATGATGATTTTTTTGTTCTAGGTAAAGTTGGTGCATATGATGCCATTCTAGATACTCTAGAGAGCAATAGAAAAGATGTGAACATTGAAAAGACCTGTCTCAAAACTTTGGTAGCACTAATGAGCAAACAGCCTGATCTCTTGAATGACAGAGGAGTTGAGATTATTCTCACAAATCTCAAGAAAGACACAGATTTTGACATCAAGAAATGGACATTGAAATGGACTAGGGAATGCTGTGTAATGCATGAACAGAATAGGTGGGTTCAATAGTTTGAATTATTGATTTAGAAAATTACAAAGTTGATATGGCAAGAAACCTAGGAATTTTCATTACAGGTTCACATAAATGCCATAAAACTCTATGAAGTCTATACATCCAGATTTCTTGAAATTGAAAACCAATTCAATAATTATCACACATTGTTTCCTATTTTCAGGCAAAACATTTTCAATGCCCACATTTTGGACAATTTGAAAGAGCTGTTGAATGAAGGCTCTTCAGATATATTAAAAGAAGTCCTGGCAGTATGTCGATCTCTAGTTTTGGATGATGATGTTCGAGTTGAATTTGGAAATGCTCATGAGCATGCAAGGGAAATAGCAAGTGAAACGCTGTGCTCCCTTGTTGGACTACTTGCTCGTATGTATCAGCATTTCCTCTAATTAAAATTTACGCATTCTGCATTTTGATGTAAAGAAGGAATGGTTGTTTTGTAATAGCTACTGCTTTCACATCACATCTGTAAAAGTAAGATTAATCATGAAGAGTGGCTAAAGTATTAATTATCATCTACTTATGAAATATTGAAGGGATATTTGAAATAAAGTACAGAAAAAATAATTTGTTCTCAGGTTTCAAATTTGACGAAGCCTTTATTAACGAGTTGATGCTAACAATATCAGCATTGATGGTTAGGACAGAATTTTGTAAAAAAGTTGAGGATGCTGGTGGCCTGGAAATGATAAAAGAAGTGATGCTAAGTTTTCCTAACAGTGAGGTGAGTTTTTGGACTATTGTTTGGTTTTTCATAATAAATGCATTGATATCTGATTACTTGAATCATTGACAACTTATAACAAATCCTAATGCTATTTGCTCAGTTGTCCAAGTTGCAGAATTATTTCATAGATACCTTAATGGAGTACATTTTTCAAATATGGATGCGTTTGTTTTTATGCTTGCCAATTTTGCCATAGTAACTTCAGGATTGCTTCAGGGGTCATCTATATAAACAATGTAATTCAATATGTTCAAAAATTTAAACATTGGTATTTGTCAATCAATGAATCATCTTTACAGACAAAATTTGAAAGACTGATGTTCATTTTTTGTATTATTTAGATTAAACTGTCATTCAAGTTTGAATCCAGGAATATACTCTCCTAATTTGACAGATTATAGTATAATTCATCTTTAAAGAGATGCTCCTAACTTTACTTCTTTTCGTTTAAAAAATGGATTTATGTGCAATTTTTTACATAAGACCTTCACAGCTGGTTAACGGAAAAAACAATTTTAAACAATTTTAATATTTTTTTTTTCAAACTTGCTGACTAGTTCAAATCATTGGGACCCCTTTTGTACAATGAATGTACACAGTAAAATCATTCTATTTTTTTTTCAGAACACATAAAACAAAAGAAAATACTTTATTTTTACAATCTATGAACAATGCAAATTATGTCAGAATTCAATAATTTATTGTTGTGGATGTTTTCCAAAGATCTCATTATTAGATTTTTGTTTTCAGTATCTTGTTATGAACTTTCCAATAAAAGAGGAAAAGTTTGACTATCTATTCCATTTTGAATTTTGATTTTTTTTTGTTGTTTTCCAGAAAATCAACAGACAGTGTTTCAAACTCATCAAATCACTAGCAGGAAATGATGAATGTAAAGTCCATATGATACAGAAAGGTTTGGCGCCAGTGATTGTTACTGCTTTGGAGACAAACAAGGTTGGATTGATATTATTTATTATATCTAATCTTAATCCTTCAAGTTGAAAATGTTCAGTTGTTTTTTCCTTAAATATTTGGCTGTCGAATTCTTAGTGTTTCATTCAGTAATATAATTTTTGTATGATGAAACAAGAAAATCACCTTCACTTTATCTGGGAGCTTGAAAAATATTGAAATGTTATTGATCTTTTAGGCCAGTGTATCTACAGCTATAGCTGGGTTGGCATGTATATCTGCCTTAACACTTAGAAGTCCTGATAATAGTAAAACGTTTTTCGAAGTGGGGGTACCAGCAGTAATAGTTGATATCATGAACATGTATAGGAATGACAAGCAGATACAGGTAAAGTCATTGTTATTATATTTATTCTCATACGGAGTAATTGGCGTTTAAAGTGTTTTTATATCCACCACATTGGTGTGGTGGATTGTAAACTCGTCCTTTGATTTGTCTATTCAGAAATAAATATGCGGTGATTGGTCGAATGGAATCCACCACACCAATTTGGTGAATATAAAAACGTACCCTATATGTTAGTTTTTGCAGTACATAATTTAGCAGGTGTGTAGTAGGATATTATAGCCGGTTCTGCATCTCCCCCCACCACTGTGATGTCATTAGCGACCTTCGGGGGTCTATCTGGTGCTGTCGTAAAGGCGGTGTTCCGTGATTGAAATATTTTGGTGAAATTTCATTTTCACATACCCGGCTAGCAGTGGGTCTTCTGCCGCCAGACGCTCATGGTTTGGATCCATGATCCGAAAAACCAACTGCTTTGTTTTTAGTCCTAACCAAAGAAAGCTACTTCCCGAATGTATAGCTAAAACAGTCAGATTTCTTTTGAAATCTGACAGGTTCAACTGATTTGTCTTTTAAAGAAAGATCTGGAAGTGACAGAGTTTACCTTTGACTTCTCAAAATAAGAATTACTTGTAAAAAGTATACTGTACAAAAGGTTAAGAATGTTGTGATGTTTATAAAGTCTGAGTCACCAGAGTACTATAGACGAATTCATTTTTGATTTAGTCCAGAAGAACTTTTATAGCGACGGCAGGAACTACTCTAGTGAAATCGACTTGCTGAAAAAAAGGTATGCCTTCGGGAATTTCCCGAAGACCGAAAATATTCAAAGTTCAAAATTAAATTGTTTTTCACTGTTGAAAACTGTTGAAATGTTACTGACTTCCCTACAGCATTATGCAGGTAGTCACTTTGAATATTTTTCTTTTATCACACTTATTTATATTCACCTGTGAGCCTGCACAGGTCTCACTTTTCTTTCTTCGTGTTCTTGGGAAAAGGCTTAGAAGAAAAACCACAAAAGTTACTACAACCAATCCAGCTTCCTCTGCTTCAAACCAAGCGGGGCTAAGATTCCTTCCAGCCAGAAACCAGTTCCAATTTCCTTGATTCGAGAAATTTACATCAATTTGTCTCACTGCTTCCACAAATTTACTCGAAGAAAACCTCCAAAGCAAAGCTTTCAAAAGGTTAGGTGAATACTTGAAAGTATTGGGTGAAATATATTCAAAGAATATTATTTCCGGTAACTTTTATTTGTCTTATCAAAAATGGCTACTCAGTTCACCACTTCAAGACAAAATTCTGCTATCAGACAACGCTCTCGCTTGAATGCCAAGAGACTCTGAATAAATCGCCGAACTGGCGTTTATTTAAGCACTTCCCGACCAGCGGCAGCGCGAAGCGTCAAAATCGGTCGGTGGGCGGAGCCTAACGGAGTTCATTCTCCGTGACTACACTTTTCTCGAACGCATAAACCTTTTATTATTGGAACTTGGTTTCTCGAAGGACATTAAAAAAATTTATGAAATTTTGATAACGGGAGGTTATGACAGTGCATAGATGTCGTTGTATGACTATGATCTTGTAATGTCCTTGGTGTGATTTTAATTTTGTTGATCTCCAACTGTCCCGATTTACTTTCTGAATTTTATTTGAATGTCCCAGTTAGGCAACCAGAAAAGTTCTTCACACAACTTTAGGTCTGACATATTTCAACATGATAGTCAAGTTTGGGAATGAGTCCAGTGATCAGATAAACTTGTTTGGTTCTACTTTTGCATTCTGAAAACAAAAATTGAAGAACTTATGCTGAAATTTGTTTGATTCTCGTTATATTTTGATAGGTTTATGGTATATAAAAAAAATTTAACAATATTTAACGTCTTTTCAATTTCATCGTGTGACATTGTTATACTTTTTATTAGTTTAACTATAGTAAGGTAACTATTATTATGCCAACTTGTAAAATGGGTTTTACTCGTCCTAATGTTTGCGCAATTTTTAAAGCTGGCCACAAGTTGCGCACTAAACAGACTTGTTCCTCTCTTATACTGACTTAGTTCATATATTTCATCTCCGTTCTACGTGATCTGGGAAGGTATGTTGAAAACGCCGCACCATCCTGCATCTTGACAAGGCGAGCTCTCACACTTCCCAGTCAATCGATTATTGTATTCTTCTGATTTTATGACTAACGATTTGTTTTTTTTTCCGGCTTTCAAAAACACAATGCGTCGAGGGTATGTCTCCCGGCAGGAATATAAAGGTGTGTGATGATTATGTTTATATTGTATTTTGAGTTGTCATTTCACAGAATGCATTAAGTAGTCATTATATCATAACAATTTTGTATGGTTATTCTGGCAAGGTTAGTCAGGTTAGGTTAGATTGGCTAATAATTTACGCATTTTCAACTCAGTTTGCCTTCTTTCTTGTCATTTAAACTTCCCGCCATTACATTGAACAATCGCAATATAATATAATCTGACAAGTGACACTGACGTCACACTCTCATATTCCTGCCGAGAAGTATACCCTGCGGTCCCTGCGTCTAGAGCGATTTTCGACAGCTGACGGAACGTTGAGTTATATAATATTGTATAGATCCTAAATGCAAAACAATAAAGATATTTATTTTAATAATCTCTTATTTGATCATACTTTAAATTATTCAGTGTTTCCTTCTTAATTTTTTTGATTTGAAAGTGTGTTTTATTAATGACAGCAGTTGAACTAAGCTTTACTTTCAGAAAATGGCCAGCTGGGCAGTGAGAAATATGGTTTCCAGAAGCAAATACCAGTGCCAAATTTTCTTGGAGTTGGGTATAGAAGAAATCCTTCAAGAGGATTTGAAAAATTTCAAGGACATCGAGTATGATATCAAGGCTGCTCTGCGTGATGTAGGTGGTGTAGTGCAGCTGAGAGAGGAATGGACTGGTAAAGGGGGAATACTAACTTCGGGACTGGCGAGGAAATAATTTGAATTTCGCCGTACTACCGTATTATTCATCAGAATAAAGCTTGTATACTCTTAAATGCACTTATTTATTAATCATGTTAACTTTTTATACACTTTTGTAATCGTCTTTAATATATGTTGCTTTTTTTAATTAGTATTGTTTTTTTGAATAGTAAATAAGGCTAAAATTTGGTACACGTAATTTTTCTATTGTGCCTCTTTCATGGAGATTTTCCGAACCAAAAATGAAAGTTCTTCCTAAGAAGTCTTATCGTCCCATAATTTTAACGAGTCGACAGATTATTTAAAAACTTACCAATTATACTAAAGCCAATTTCATAAATAACTCCAATATGGTCAATTGATGAATTAATCTAGTTTCGCATGCTTCAAAGGCTCATTTGTACAGTTGTATCATAATATACTATTTCATTTTTTTAATCTTTTTCACATCCATGTGGTGCCCTGAAACATAGAAATTAATTAATTAATTATATGACGCAACCAACAGCGATAATTAATAATAATAATAATAAAGATATTTGATACTCCTCGGTATTTTTTTTCTTGTATTATGCCTCCATATTGGCACATTAAAAATATAGCAACAAAAAATATATTCTTACCAGCAACTTTTATCGGGCTTAAATACAGCCATCTTAATTCTCCGAGCTGTGGTGAGAAAAAAGGCACACCGCAAGGTAATTTGACAAACGAGTCATTTATTCGTAAATGTCAATTTCTCGGCTTATTTGGAAAACTAGGAAAAAACATGAGAGAATGAAGTTGTAGATAAAAAAACGACGATAATTTAGTTATTTCATTTTCTTCATCACAAACTGTAACTGCAATTTATTCAATTTCTTAGATATGGGATATTTTTTCCCCGTTTTTTCTGATAAGTGTGCAAACATCATAGATGATTTCTGATTTTTTTCATATATTTCATTTATAGTCTGACTGATGATTATTATATTACTTATCTTATTAGAAGGTACATACAGAATGTGCCAAATTCAGGTAAATTGTTTCATATGAATATATTATGGTAGGTTTTCACAACAACCATGAGGTACTACTGTGATGCGTTACTTTTAATTTTTGTGACTGGTTCGTTAGTAGCAATATTTTTCCACGATAAAATAGATATGTTATTGTAAAATAAAATTCTAGCTCTTACAGAATGAAAAACCTACCCTTCTAGTTGCCTAAATTCACAGCTGAAGTCTCTTTTTTTTTTAAATCGAATGTATAATTTTTCTGTTATTAAACATTGAGTGAAATCTAATGGAATGGTACAACATCCTTACTACTTTTCCTGTTGCAGTTCAGAACTTCGCAAACATGAGGAATTTTAAAATAAAATTGATTTAAAATATGACATTTTTACACCAAAAGTATGGGAAAATAAATTCGATTTCTCACTGGCTGAATTTGGTGAAATAGCTATATACGTCCATTATAAACCCGATGATATATTCTACTAAACCCGTCCATATAAAGCACATGCAAAGTAGACTAAACCTTGCGGGAAAATAGATGGCTCACACTGTTAATAGCAGATCCTAAAATTATATACGGGATGGCAAAATCATTTATACTTTACCTTCAGTCCTCCTTTTGAATTTGAAATAGTTCATTTATGATAGTCATACTAGCTTGCGACTTTATATCATCCAATTAAACTGATGGTGGCTTCCTAAATCACCTTGTATAAGTTCGTGTTCATCAAATTTCAATCTAGACACCTGAATGAACTTCATGTCGTGTCGCAAATCAAAAGTGTCACTAAAATTTCAAAATGCTCTCACCTTTTTGACCTAAAACTTACCATTCATCACAATTTTCATAATTTATTCGCAGACTTTCAAGAAAACTAATACAACTATTTCACGATGCCAAGAAAAAATATTGGTAAGTATACTTATAACGATAATAATAATGGAAAAGTGTTTCTGATTTGAGGTACACCAATGTCACCAATGACTGGTTCATAGCCCAAATTTTTACCTTGACTTTTTCTTTAATATTTTCCTTAAGTTCAAGCAGTGATATCGGCCGTTCATACACCGCTCTTGAAGAAAAATTGCAGATTTGCCCATTGATAAAATTGAGTTGTTTTCGGTTGAAAAGTTTCTGTCTGTTTTCTTTCATTATTTTATTTTTATAATGCTTATTCTTTTTATCCAGTCGATCTGCTGAACATTCTCAATTATTGTACGATATATATAATATATTCATTATACGATTAAAAAAGAAATTAAGTGGAAAACACCAATTTATTTATCATGTCTTCTGCATTGTTTTATGACTCGTGCGCTGAACATGAAAAAGTAGTATCCTACGAGTTAGTGAGAAAGTTTGTTGCATGATCGCTACTACTTAAACTCACTGTTTCCACTTTATTGATGTAAAAGTAAAAGACAAGGTGAAAGTATCATCCTTTTATTCAGACAAAGTCTGAAATTCAACATTCTTGTATTCATGGTGCTACTCTACTATACAACATTCAATTGATGAAGATGTGCTTTTAGGATAAAATATTTCGGAAGAAAGTTGTGGGATGATTCTGAAATATTTCTTCCCGATTCGTCTATACTACTACACTCTGAGCTGAAATTTGTTGAGAATGATTCAACTCCCAAAAAATACCTCATATCATAACTCTACGGTTATAGTAAAGAGTTTCATTCCACGACTTTTTTATATTAAATCAGGCTGATAAATCGGGAACTGATAAAAGTTTGTGTTCTCAATAGCTACAGCTACTAGTACACTCTGGAAGATGGTTTCTATAATATATTTTAAATATCCAAAAGGTTGCAACTTTGATACTCTCCAGTGGCGTTGAACGTTCTTTGGTACCGTTTGAGTCTTCATGACACTTGCGCGAGCTGAGAAATTTTTATTATTATCGTTATATAGTTTGGCGGGGCTGGTAGTCGGCCGAAATGTACATTTTCCAGATGTTTGTTCCATCCGGGTGATCTATGAGTCTTGGTTTAACCCCAGGTATTTCCACTCCTGTCATCTGTAGGTTTTCACCAAAGATTCGAAGAGATCTGATGATCTCTAGTTTTAGATCCACACTGACCTCCACATACTTTTCTTTAACCATTATGACGATATCGCCAACGTAGCCCTGAGCATACCCCTCTCACCGATTTAGGTCTCTAAGGAGGCTGATGTCTACCACGAGGTTCCACAATAATTAATAATAATAATAATAAAGATATTTGATACTCCTCGGTATTTTTTTTCTTGTATTATGCCTCCATATATATATATAGCAACAAAAAATATATTCTTACCAGCAACTTTTATCGGGCTTAAATACAGCCATCTTAATTCTCCGAGCTGTGGTGAGAAAAAAGGCACACCGCAAGGTAATTTGACAAACGAGTCATTTATTCGTAAATGTCAATTTCTCGGCTTATTTGGAAAACTAGGAAAAAACATGAGAGAATGAAGTTGTAGATAAAAAAACGACGATAATTTAGTTATTTCATTTTCTTCATCACAAACTGTAACTGCAATTTATTCAATTTCTTAGATATGGGATATTTTTTCCCCGTTTTTTCTGATAAGTGTGCAAACATCATAGATGATTTCTGATTTTTTTCATATATTTCATTTATAGTCTGACTGATGATTATTATATTACTTATCTTATTAGAAGGTACATACAGAATGTGCCAAATTCAGGTAAATTGTTTCATATGAATATATTATGGTAGGTTTTCACAACAACCATGAGGTACTACTGTGATGCGTTACTTTTAATTTTTGTGACTGGTTCGTTAGTAGCAATATTTTTCCACGATAAAATAGATATATTATTGTAAAATAAAATTCTAGCTCTTACAGAATGAAAAACCTACCCTTCTAGTTGCCTAAATTCACAGCTGAAGTCTCTTTTTTTTTAAATCGAATGTATAATTTTTCTGTTATTAAACATTGAGTGAAATCTAATGGAATGGTACAACATCCTTACTACTTTTCCTGTTGCAGTTCAGAACTTCGCAAACATGAGGAATTTTAAAATAAAATTGATTTAAAATATGACATTTTTACACCAAAAGTATGGGACAGTACTCCTGGCTTCACCCCCATTGCGTCCCTGACTAGGAAGGCCTACAACTAAGCATGACAGATATCCACTGGTTCAGGGCTCAGCCAACGTTTCTTTCACTTAGGACTTATTATGTGTGTTATCAAAGGCCCCTTCAACGTCAAGAAACGCTGTGAATGTTATATCTTTATTCCCGAGATGTTCCTCATGTCAGTAGGTGTGTTGGTAGCTTCCTCTCTTTCTTTATCATTTTTCCGGCTTATGTATAAAGATCATCTTGTACCTTCGCCAGGCGCTAGGTACGTATACCTGTTAGCCAGGCCCTGAACAGCCTGACTAGGTATGGAATCAGTAGGTCTGCCTCTCGCTGAAGTTAAGAAGTCCAGTGGTGTCAGGTCTGGAGATTTAGGCGGAAATATGTTCGTGGCCAGATGTGTAACAGGGCCACTGGTTTTCGAACATTTTATTCAACAATTAAGGAGCTAACTGCAACAGTTCCTACTATATGCAGAATCTTCATTCACTTGGTACCCTATAGCTTGGAAATTGTCCTGGTCGGGAACAAAAATTAAGACAGACACTATAGAGCTTTTTGGGTAACCCAAAGGACAATATGTCGAAAATTCGGAAAAGTCTGGAATTTACGAACTTAAATGTAAGGACTGAAATGTAAAATATTGATCTACTAAAAGATCTATGAAAGTAAAGATATAAAGAAAACTCATCAGCACATCAGAAATACGCAAGAACGGAAAAATGCAGTAGCTTATCATGTTTTGCAACAAAACCATTCTATATACAGGGTGTTTCATAATAAATGCGCAGGACTTTTCCGGATGTGATAACTCGTTCAAAAATATGAAAAAAAGTTTCTATTAACTTACCCTCTAAAATTCAACATTTTCGAGATACAGGGTGTTGAAATTTAAAAAAATATATAGTTTTTTGCGAATATCTCTGGAACCGTTTATCGCACAAAAAACAGATTTTGAATGCATTTTCTACTCATAATAAGCTATGTTTTGTAAAGATTTTTTATTTTTTAAAATTCATAATTGGTGAAGATTTTGAAGGGGTAGTGGGTGTCTTTTTGTCCAACTTCTACGCCACTGGAAAAGTATGATTTTGAGCCGCCTACTTGAACCGCCAATGTTTTCTATACAAAAACGGTACTCTTGGTCATAAGATCTAAAGTTGACCGTTTTCAAGAAAAATCATCTTTCATGTTGAAATAGGTGGTAAATTTTTTTAAATAAATTTTTTTCCCTATTATACAAAATTAATTTAAACGTTAAAACAAGTAACAAAACCAAACGTTAACTTAATTGCAAAATAAAAAAAAAAACAATAAATAAAATAAAAGTTGAATTGTTGGAAATGTCCGCCGTTAGCTTCAATGTTCGCAGCAATTTTTCGAGGAAAAAACATTATTTAAACAACATGAAAGTTGATTTTTCTTGAAAACAGTCAACTTTAGAGCTTATGACCAAGAATACCTTTTTTGTGTAGAAAACATTGGCGGTTCATATAGGAGGCTCAAAACTGTATTTTTTGCAGTGGCGTAAAAGTTGGAGCAAAAAACACCCACTACCCCTTCAAAATTTTCACCAATTATGAATTTGAAAAAATAAAAATCCGCACAAAACATAGCTTATTCTGAGTAGAAAATGCCTACGAAATCTGTTTTCTGTGCGATAAACGGTTCCAGAGATATTCGAAAAAAACTATTATTTTTTTAAATTTCAACATCCTGTATCTCGAAAATGGTGCATTTTAGAGGATAAGTTAGTAGAAACTTTTTTTCATATTTTTGGACGAGCTATCACATCCTGAAGTCCTGCGCATTTATTATGAAACTCCCTGTATATAGACTTCAATTCATTATGCTGTATAAATAACTAGACATAATAAAATTATGAATAATGATGTTGGACTGGGGCCTAACAATTCACTATGTTTGTTGAAATTATCCACTTGTTATTTGATATCACAAATATGTAATTAGCATAATATCGAATTAATTTTTATATTTACCTCACTAGTAACTAGACAACATTGTAATATTGATTTAAGATATATTATAATTAGGATGCAGGTACCTACCAGATATCGATCAAGTATAAATTAGGCCAACTCTTAATTTCCTATTATTCTAATTTAGATTTAGTTTAATTCTTCCTCCAAAAGATAGTCTTGGTGACTGAAACACGTGTCGATCTGTTAAAAATAGTATTGGGATAAAAATTAAGTGTTCAAACGTTAAGTAATTTCAACCAGTGGTAGAAGTCCATTGTATCTCGAAGTGGAGTGGTATGTTTTTACGAAGTAGAAAAAACTCAGTACTTTTGTTTGGTTCACATCGTGATTCGTCGATCATAAGTAAGTAAGTAGCATTTATTTTCTTTAGAGACAAATGTTAATTTGTATAAGAATGGTCAAATGTTGAAACTTAACCTAACTTAACCTAAAGCTTAAGAGCTAATTAAATAATAGATAAAATAATAGATTAAACACAGGTACACAAAGTACCTGAACATTCGGTATAAAATTCGGACAGTGAATAAAAACTTTTCTCTAGTAAAAATTCTTGCAGATTTTTTTTGAACTCATGAGAGTTACATTTTTTGTGTTTTATTCTGCACGGTAGCCTGTTAAAAATTTGCAGGCCAAGGTGTGAAGGAGCGTTTGTTGTCATTTTGTACTTACAATAAGGCACATAATAATTATTTTTTTGTCTAGTTTGTTTTGAATGAATGTTTCTTATTTCTGTGAAAAGAAATTTGTTATTGAATATATAGAGGCAAAGTTCCATTATCAGGAGAGACGGTACGGTCAAAACACGTAGCTCTCTAAATATTTCTCTGCATGTTTCATTTTGTTTCATTCCTGCAATTATTTTTATAATTTTTTTTGTGCGATAAATACATCGTTGGACAACGTAGAGTTGCCCCACAAGCATATACCGTACCTCAACGTTGATGCTGCCAAGCTATGATATACAAGAAGTATCTGATTTTGCAGGAGAATTGGCTTCAAGGCCCTGAGCATATAACTCAGAGAGTTTAGTTTGCTTATGATTGCTTGACAATGACCCCTCCAATCAAGGTTTTCATCTATCGTAATACCGAGAAATTTTGTGGTTTTATTATTCTGTATAGCTGAGCCGTTTAATTGAATCTCCATTTGAGGACATGTTTTTTGTCGATTGTGGAAGCGGACCAACTGAGTTTTTTTTACATTGAAAAAGAGTTCATTTGACCCACACCACTGGGAGATGTTGTTCAACACACTGTCACATTTTGACGTAAGGGTGTCGTCATTTTTATCTGAAATTAATAGAGAGGTGTCATCTGCGTAAATGGTAAAAAATGCTTCATCACTTATCTTATCAATTTCGTTAATGTACAACAGGAACAAGACTGGACCCAGTGCGGATCCTTGTGGTACCCCTGTGGCACAGTATGTGGGTTCAGATTTGATTTTTTTCATGTGTCCGTTCTCCACGGATGTTAGGCTAACATATTGTTGTCTGTTTTTTAGAAAGGAAGCCACCCACTCGTGGGCATTTCCACGGATTCCATATTGATAAATTTTTGACAACAGTTTACTATGATTGACACAGTCGAATGCCCTGCTGAAATCGCAAAAAATTCCGGCAGGACACTCGCCCGCATCGATCATTTCGACTAATTTTCCAATGTATGCTAGAACAGCAGTATTCGTAGATTTTTTCGAGCGGAAACCATGTTGACTGTTTGTCAGTATTTTCTCGCATTCTAGGAAGTTCATGAGGCGATTCAAGAAGCTGATCTCGAAAATTCTTGACAGACTAGAGGGTACTGTCACAGGTCTATAATTCTCTATGTCTTGTCTGTCCAATTTTTTATGCAGTGGTACGATCTTCCCCATCTTTAGAGATTGTGGAAACTCGCCCATTCCAAATGAAAGATTAACTAGAAAGGTAACGGGATCAATAATGTATTCAATTGATTTCTTCAGTAAAAATGCTGGAATTTCATCAAAGCCTGACGATTTTTTATTTTTTAATTTGTGCTTCAAAAGAGAAAGAAGCTCATATTCGGAAAAAGGTTTTAGGAATATTGAATTTTTTTGAGTTTTTTTTGCCTCATAAACTTGATAATGAGTAGCTGGTATTTTTTTCGTTAGATCAGTTGTCGCATTGATGAAGAAGCTGTTCAAAGCATTTGCCACCTGAATGGGATTGTCAATAATATGGCCATTCTGTAGTATATTTATGTTTTTTTGTTGTCTTTTTCGGTTAGATAATTCATTTACTACTTCCCAAGTGGCTTTGCAAGTATCTTGAGAGCTGATTATTTTTTTTTGAAAATATGATTTCTTGGTATTTTTTATAAGGAGTTCGTGTTGCTTTTTTTGAGCTTTGTACTGCTCTGTTAAATGCGGAGAGCTAGATTTCAACATAAAAAGATTCTTTAGTTTGCTGCTTGATATTTTAATTTCGTTTGTAACCCAATTTTTGTTATTTCTTGTCTGATTATAGAATTCTCTGGCTGGAAAATATTCTTCAAAATGAAACCGATATGTTTTGTAGAAGCTGTCGAACGCTTTGTTAATGTCAGTTTCTTTATATAATTCGAACCATGCCTCTCGTTTCAATGCGTTCAAAAATAAAGCGAGGTGGTGTTCACTAAAGCTCCTTCTTGTCTGGGAAGTATTACCGTTCCTAGACACATATTTTTCTTTGGATTCGATGAGGATGGACCTGTGATCGGAAATCTCATTGTCAAGCACACATATTAGAGGATGTGGTATATTTGTGAAGCAATGGTCTATCACGGTGGATGAATGTGACGTTACTCTAGTTGGCCAATTGATTTTGGGATGTAAATTGAATCCTTTCATAATATCGCATAGTTTAACAAAATCATTTTTGTTACGTGAATTGCTGGATGAGTCGAGATTGAAATCTCCAGTCAAAATAATATTGATTGCTGGTTTGTAAACTGACTCTAAAACAGAGACGATATTTCTAAAAAATACATGTAGATCGCCATCTGGCGACCTGTAACATGTTAATAATACAGTTCTAATATTGTTGATGCGGACTGAAAGACCGCAAATTTCTATGTGCTTGTCGGTGCAGTATTTCTCTAGAGAAAGTTTTTCAAAGTTCAAGTCTTTTTTTGAAAAAATGGCAACACCGCCTTTTTGGTATAAAGTTCTACAATAATAACTACTAAGTTGGAAACCTCCAATGTGTCTACTCTCCAGCGAGAGCCTATTACAATGTGTCTCTGTCAAACAAATAAAATTCAAGTCGAGGTCACTAATTTCAAGTTCCAAAAGGTCAATTGATTTTTGATTTAGGCTTTGCACATTCAAAACATATATGTCAGGATTGAAAAATGTTAGATTATTTGAGTTGCTGACGTTTGTTTTCGAAAAAACTTACTGATGCACGCGCCATCAGGCCATATCTTCGGATTCATGGCTGTTCGGAAGTTGTCATCGTGAATGGTAACTTTGAAAGAGGAGTAGATGCTGGGATGCCTCGGAGTTATTGATTCGCACCTGGCCTCGGGAAAATGCTCTCTGAGTTCAGCCACCAGTGTATCGGCAGATGTTGTTCGGTCAATTCTTGATACATGCAGTTCTAGGAGTTTTTTGACTCCCTTTATCGAGGTATCTTTATTGTTTCCGACTACTATTTTTCGTCTCCGGTTGTTTTTTTTATGTTGAACCTTTCTCCATTCATCTGTTTTCTCTGATATTTCATTTGTTGTTGGTGCCGAGTTATTATTTTCATTCTCGTTTTTTGTCAAATTCACGATTTCGGAGTATTTCAGCTGCGTCTGTACATTCATGAGTTCTAGCGCTACCGTTTCTTTGTTTATTTGGGAATTCCCTGTTTTTTGGCTTGTTTTGTTTTCGTTCGCCTGGCTTAACCTTTCCGTTTCTTTTTCATTGTTATGCTTTTTTGTGACAGTCGTTTTTGCTGTTGACCCTGAGTTTATGTTAGCCGTTTTTTTCTGGATATCTCTTGATAGATACTGGTCGTTTGGTATAAATTCATCTCAGAGTGTTCCTCCCACTCGCCATTTATATTTTTTATTTTATTTAGGGCCTGGACCAGGCAAATATATGCTGCCACCAGTTGTTGGTTATAGTGAACACGATGTATCAAGATACAGAAATCCCCAGTATTCTATCGGTTTGAAGCTCTTCAGCGGAAGAAAACCTTTCGGGCCTGGCCCTGGATATGACGTACAGGGAATGACTCGTTATGGAAAAGCCAGTCCAGCTGCATATTCCATGAAATCTAGGCCCAAACCATTAAGTAAGGATTTACTTTTTTATTTATTATTTCAACCAATATCGTTGAATGAAACAATTTAAGTATAGAGTTATGTTCACTAGTGTGTTATAACCACTCTAGTGGGTTATAATTCAAATTTGATTAGGAGTTATTTATTGATATAAACAAAAATGCACGAAAAGAAAATCCTCTATTATGTTCATCAGCATATCGAAACCAATGGCGTCTTCAGTCAGGCGAGCGTGGAAATCAAAAACGTATGAAGACTTTGAATAAGATTATGATTCTGCTGTAAATCCCAAACCTTCTACTTGTTTTCATTTGCTCACTGATTCATAATATATAAGCTGAGAATAAAATTATTTTTTTAGCAATATTTCAAGTTCCTGGTCCTGGTACTTACAGGCCAGAAGTGGTTCCCAGGATGAAGGAACCGCGCCCACCGATGTACTCAATGTCCTACAGGAATCCTCCCATCAAAAAATTCTTAACGCCCGGTCCTGATAAATACGAAGTTCCTTCTACTCTTGGACCCAAAGTGCCCGATAAAAATGCCAATGCTGCGTATAGCATGTAAGTAATAATAATAGTAATATCAATATGTTCAAGTATTATATATAAATAAGGTAAACACACATATACCTCTACTCCTTTGGGAAGCCAAAAATAACATCATATGATGTTTACTTTATCAGAAATTCACGAATTGAAAAAACTAGTTTCTTTATACTTTCAATGCGCTAGAGTTAATGAACATTTTAAAGATAAGTGCCTAGAAAAACTTTACAAATATACAATAAGGAGAAACTAAAAGAAAATTACAAACACTGTTCTGTTACCACAACATATTTTTTATCAAGTATATAGAAAAGTTCTTTTTTTTAATTATTTTTTATATTTTACATTTTTTCTTATTTTCGTTTTCAATTTCAATATTGGCACTACTATGCATTTGAGGTATGTAGAAAATTGCATCGCGTTAATTTTGTTGACACACCCGAAACTTTTCCTATTCACCTCCAATACCTGATGTCCAATGTACTATGCTCCGAATGCGCTTCGACAAAGTGTGTGTTGTTGTTTTGTGCAGACAACAAGCAAAAAACGTCGAACGAAACGAACCGTACGGCCCGAGGTCAAAGAGACTAAACTAACAAGGAGGGTTTAATAAGCTCTAGCCAATCAGAATCTTGTAGCATCAACGCGTCATAGTGACGTACTTGAATATGAGTACAGAGCATAGAAATATATACAGAGTCGAACTCGAATCAAGCAACAAAACTGTCAGCAGTGACTCTCATATACCAAGAGCTAGTCCGTCACTGTCTATAGAGAACGGCGGCCATGACACGTCCAACTACGTCACAAATGTTCTTTCATCTCTTTCTACTAGAGTCCCCATTGTCTTATGGGGATTAAACTCTCCTTGTTAAATAACGTTTAGTCTCCTTGACCCGAGGTGATCGCGCCAGTGCATAGATAGACTACGGAAGCCCGGTCGGGCCATTCAGACTTCAGAGATCCTCCGAAGAATTCAGATGCCCTCTGAATTCAGACATCCTCTGAAATTGTTCTAAGATACCTATATTGTCCTGTTTATAACCAACGAGACTAAAATTTAACATATCGTGAATCTTGTAACAACTCTGATGTGACGAGTGGTTCACTTTTGTTTTTAATTTTTCAAAGACAATCGAGGACTAGGTAGTTTCATTTATAATTACAGGCTGACAAATCCGTTGAAGGAACAGTTCACTGTTATAATACAACGACACCGACACTAGGCGAATATTGCGCGGTGTTCTGATGTCTCCTGTTTTATTCCAAAGTTTCTCAAGCAAAACTCGATACACCAGGATTTATTAGTGAAATATGTGATATTTTGCATCATATTGATCTTGAATTGTGATTGGTATTGAAACATTTCTGAAAAAACTGAGCAGTATGAAAATATTAAAATAAGTTATGGTTATTTTTTTATGAAATAAAAACAATGAGAAAACAAACTGAACATGAGAAAGAACACACTTGGAAAATGTTCGTCTACTTATTCTTTATTTAATTTTCTTTATTTTTCTGTTGGAATAAGGTTTCAAAATTGTGTTTCATTGAATAATTTTCTTATCAAAATATTCATTTTCGTATCGTGTTTTGGGCAACCATTGCAGAAAATTATTTGGCATTTTAACCCTGCGTTACCCGCACGGTGAGCGCGGCGCTCACTTTTTTTTTTTTTTAACTGTATGTATCCATCTAGGTAATCCTAGAAACATATTTTCCAAGTCAGTCAGCCTCGCTTGGGCCGTAATAAATGTATGTAGTGTCATTTGATATTTGTTTGAAGTAATAAAAGTGAGCGATCCGCTCACTTGCGGGTAACAGTAGCAGTATATTTTTGGTAAATTTTAGAAAAAAATTGAGTTCAGTGAGGAAATACAAATCTATTTTGACAATTACGTCACAAAACAAATTTTAGATTTCAGAGAATGTCTATAAATTCAGAGGACGTCTGAATTCGGAGGATGTCTGAACTCTGAATGGCCCGACAGGGCTTCCGTAATAGACAGTCAACAGCCCTTGCTGATAACAAAATACAATTTTGTGCAGAGGTGCCAATTTTGCGATACTCCAACGCACGTCTCAGTATATAACTCTTGTCTATGAACGCATGCATACCTTCCTAAGACCTCACCTGAACCTGAGAAGTCAAGGTGCAAACACCTTAGTTAGGACGGATTTTGATATTTCACAGACATATATCATATAATTGAACAATCATACATTCGGACGAGAAAAAACAAATCAGCGTCCCTATAGTAAATAATTACAGTTTATAATTTTTCTTGTGTTTACGCGAGAATAACACAAACACACTGTGTTTAGGACAATGTAAACAACTGGACCAATAAATCAAAGACTATGCATGTGGAAAATCGTGAATCAAATTCAAAAAATGGAAGCAATTCCAATATTATCATAATTGGTTCAGGTGAGTTTGACCTTTCTGAAATCGACATTTGGTCATATAATTTCAAGTCTCTTTGCCATAGGAAGGGAATACTAAACTGAACAGATCAGAATTCCTACTGATGAAGGTAACTTGGTTATCGAAATGCGCATCTAGGGGTGAAAATATTTGGTAAATGGGAAAATACCATTTGTTCTCTTTGAATGACACCACAGGCGTCGAGTATCTCATTTTCGATAGAACATTACAACATCTAAATTTATAAAATCACAATGTTAAAACCATCACTTGCCACAGAGGTTGGGATGGCTTTGCATTTTTTGAGGTGATGGGTTTCGTCCTGCTCTTCGAGGGCGAGGAAAACCGGCACACATCCACCCCAGGGCGAATCTTAGATACTGTAGGTCTAGGTCTCTTTGATGTTGACTGTCCCTTCCTCCTCATTGTTGCGCAAGGGGGCATATTGTTTTATATGTAAATCAACTGTTCAAATGTTGGATAATTATTTTTATCATTGAGTTTTTCGTGGACGATCAAAAAAACATCGAAAAAAACGGATTTGAACATTCGTTGACTTGTGTGTGGGTGTTACATGTCCTCTGATTTTTATCAGTAGAATCTATCAGTCTGTGAATACCTTCCAGGCAGAACAAGTTCTGGTATCAGGAAGTTGTACATATAATAATGATAAAAATGATTAACAATTGCAATTCAAAAAATATATCATAAATGACTGATAAACAGAGTAAAAATATACATCAATGATGAAACCATAATAAAATCATAAATTAGTGAACAAAGATTTATATCAGGATGTCAATTCCGTAAGGAAATGATGTGTTTTTTACAGATATTTTGAATTTGGAAAAACTTCTGCAATTGGTTATATTATAAGGTAATTTGTTAAATTCATGTAAAGCAGCGTGAGTGAATCTTTTTTGGTCAACTGTAGAGGTAGCAGAATCGAGGTGAAACAAGTTATATTGTCTAGTGAGATGACTATGAATTTCAGAGTTTTTCTTCAAAATTAAATTCGATTTCAATTTTTTATTAACTCTTCGATGGATATGGAATATCGGCTAGCTCCCTCAATGCTTCTAACCGAATGTTGTTGATGAGATTGAGAAAATATTTGAAAATAAAATGCTATGATTATTTTTCTTTCAACTCTCAAGCTAATTTAATTTAAAGACACTCTTACAATTCACACAAATTTAAAATTGTTGAAAAGAGTTGTTCCGATCAGGTACTGCGTGCGGAAGGTAAACACATAAACTCAACTGAACGATCGAAAATTTACGAATGGTTCAGGTTCATTATCTGAGAGGAGTGTATAAGAGTATGCAACCTATCTGATGTCTTAATATAACGGAATTAGTTATTCTGTTGAGACCTTAGGTGGCGTACGTATCCACTTTGGAATGAAAATATATTGTTTGACTTGCAACGATACTCTCAAATATCATTGGCTTTTTTTGGGGTTCAACACTTAGACTTCTATTCAAGGAAAGGCCGAATTTAAGAACACCACGTCACACACGTCACCACGAGGGCTATAGATCGACCAGAAATACTGCGATTCGAGAGTGTACTATTCGGCGATAAACTAAGGCAAACGGTTTTGCTACAGACTAGATGAACTTTTGCTCAAATACTTAGTTAAAAATATTCGTCCTAATTCTTTATTTTGTATTATTTCAATTTCAGGTCTTTCAAGCACGATCTAACATCTCTAGAACGATCACCCGGTCCCGCCAAATACACGGGCACCGATACCAAAGTCTTCAAAAACAAGCCTCCCGTCTACACCATGTCGCCGCGGGTGTTCCCGCCCGAACCCCAAGCTCGCACTCCGGGTCCCATTTACATGCCCAAACTGCCGCAGAAGCCGGGATACTCTTTCGGACTGCGCACCGACACCGACCCCTACGTCACCGCCGAAGATGATATGCCTTGCGTCCAGAGATAAGTTTCGAAATTTCTAAATTAAGCTCATAGCGAAAGATGAACCCCCGTGGTGTGATCGAGATTGTTCGTATAAAGTAAACAGTATCATGAAGCGAAATAAAAGTATTTTAGGTCAAATGGTCTTTTTCATACTAAATTTTTTCAAACCGCGATCTCCCCAAAATAATCTCGATGAAAAAATATTTTTTACTCTAGATGCGCACAAGCAAATTGGAAACATGTCATCTCGTTCAAAAATTCATTACTAATTTTTTGCAACAGTCTACATGATGAGTTTAGGGTCTTTCCAATATAGATGATTAATATTGGAAAAGCAATATAATCCAGGTGGTGTAGTAATAATTTTGAAATAAGTCGTTTAGGTTTGTACTCTGATGAGAAATCCAAGTACGTGACCTTGAGGAGTGGTCGCTCGGACTGCCATCTTAGCTGAAAGGTGCTAAAAGCTGTTTTTTTCAATATAATACCTCAACGGTTGATCCTAAGATGAAACATGTTTGGAGAGAATAGCATTTCACACATTTTTTATTTCAAATGTATCGAGTAATAGGAGCGTAAAGTTGAATATTTGTTTACAAAATTGTCAATTTTCCAATTTTCTGGATTAATTTTCATTATTTCTAGTTATTATTTACATAATCATGATAACTTTAACATTTTTCACGAATTTTCTCATTTTTCTTTGAACTCATTGTCTGTATTTTCAACATCATTATTCTTTTCTCATTTTTGAAGGTCCGGGTTGGTTGATTTTGACTTCGTCATAGTTTTCGCTCTCAATGTCATATTTTAACTCGTTGTCTGTACCCAGAAGAAATTCAGCTTCCATTGATATTGTGTCATCTTAGTCCTTACTCTCGATGATAACTTCTGTTGCATTCTCGCATAATTCACCATTAAAAAATTCGCAAACAACAGAGCACTTCAATCCAGCTTTCCTGCATCAACATGCTCCACTGCATTCTGTTATGCATCAAGAAATTAAATTCAATAAGGTCTCGGGTGCTGGTGACTTTGTCACTGTTGATGGAGTAAGCTTGTTGGTGCCAGTTTCCAACCCGTCTTCCGGATTTTTTTGGATTCCATACCATTTCTGAACCTGATGATACGTCCTAAACGCATGAAGTCGTGTAACATCTCAATTCACACAATACTTTATCTTTAACAATACGACATTTAATAACGAAAATATAAACTCTTGATTTTTCAGGTTCTCGTGATTTCTATAATAAATAGTCACTGACCATTCAATCAGTATATTATTGTATATTATAATAGTAGACGGCAACATAAGAACCACACTAAATATCAATTATTTTATTTTAAATTAAAATCAATGTACAAAAATACTCTTAGGACAAGATTCAGATATACATAAAAAAAATTCTAGATATATTTTCTTTTTCCTCTTCTCCACCAAACTGTTCCAGCAAACAATCAAGTTATTTTGCGAAATTCCTTTCGTCTTCTTTGACAGATGCCCTGTACAATAAACAGGTTCTTATCAGCTCTTTATTGAAGTAGAGAGATTAGTAGTGCAAATACTTCAGTCTAGATTCCCTCTGCCACGCTATCCTTCTGCCAATCCTTTCCACGTACTCATCTACTTTCTCAATGAAGCACCTCAGGAAGTTCACTCCTTTGGGACAGTTTTCCGCAATCTGTTTTACATCTTCTTCATCGACTTTTTCCTTGAGATTATACTTGGCAGAAATGCATTCCTTGCACCCTATGTTGCTTTCGGACATTTCTATTGTGATTGTCCACCACATTATAAAATGAAAGTGTAGAATTTCGAAAGTGACCCTGAAATAAAATACGCCAATGTATTAGGAACCGGGAGAAAAAGGAATAAAAGAAAACACAGAACGAAATGAGTGAGGAATTTCGCAGAGAAAAGTAAGTCAAAATGTCAATAACATTTCATAAACCAATCACTTTTTCTTTTTTAAAACGTTCACAAATAAAAAAAAAAACATCTTAATTAATTAAGTGGCTTACCTACTATCACGATGCACAGTCAGTTTGTGGGAAGAGCCGTATTTATTCAGGAGTTGATGAAACTCTTTATGAAAACTGGCTATTTCGTCCATGCATAAGCAGACATAGTCGAGCAGTGAAAATATATCAAATTTGAGTCCTAAGGCATGTAGAAGATTTTCCTGCTTCAGTTTAAGCTCAAACACTTTAGCTTCATAATGTGCAAGAGGCGAAGACTCCCCTGAAAAACAGATGAAAAATGCCTGTGAAACAAAGTTTACAAGCTTGTTGAACTTTTTCTCTCCTTTCTACCCCCTTTTCTCCCTCCCCCTCTTTCTTCCTCACCCCAATCTCTTTTTCTACTTACACAATCAAACGCTCTACCATCACGACCACCACGGCCCATTTATACACATACTACCGCAGCACTCTACTTTCTGTCCCAGTAATTTTCCCTTCTATTTTCATCTTCTCCTTTCTTACTCTTCTTTCACATTCACCCTAACACTATTTCCTTCTCTTCCAATCTTTCTCCCCCTCTATCCCAAATGTCATCCTCTCTCTCCACCAACTCACTTTCCCTTGCTCTTTATTGACGTCTCTTCTATATTTTTCTTCTTTCATTGAATCTCTTTCTTTTTCCCCCTCTAAATATTTCCCAATCTATCACTTTTATCTAGCCCCTCTCTTCTATTCTCACTCATGTTTCGCTCCTCTCTATTTCTCATCACTATTCCCCCCTCATCTATGATGTTTCCTCTCCCTTTTTTTATTTCCCCTCTTTCATTCTTCTTTCCTCTTTATCTTCGTTCTTCTACTTAATTCTGACTTAGTATCTAGGAATTAGAGAAAATAAAATGGAGAGTGGCACTTCTATGCCTTCGTATTTCTCTTATTTTTCCCCTCTATGATATTCTCTTGATTTTATTTCATTTCTTCATCCCCTCTTTTCACTCCCCTTCCTTCAAACTGTCTCATCAAAATCTGCTCTTTCCTCTTTCAGCCCTTCGCATTCCCTTATCTCTTCTCCCTTCTTTTCCACTTCTATCGTTATTACTCTCCACCCTCTTCCTTGATTTTTATTGCGACCCTACTCATCTCTATTTCCATTATACCTCCCTCTATGCACCATCTGCGTTTACTCTAAGTTTATTTCCCTCCCCTCTCCCTAACCTCACTCAACTCTATCTCTCTTCTTTCTTTCTTATTCTCTACATCTTCTCTTTCATCTCCCCTTTCTCTACACATTATCTCCTTCTATGTATCAGCCCTCTTCCTCAATAAATAAAATAGTGGAAAGATAAGAAAAAAGTACCTGCTAACTTATTGTGTGTTTCTACGCTGTAAACAATCCCCAATTCTGGATGCACATGAGCGTTAATAGAAATTGTTCGAAAAAGTCCATCAAAGTGGTAGAAATCATTTTCTGACTTCACAAAATTCCAGTATTTTCCAGACCTGAAAGAAGAATTATCGAAACCTTCTACAAAATAACAGCAAGAATAATAAATAATTAATAAAAAACACAACACTAAAGAGATTCGGAAAAATAAAATGGCTGATAAAACTTTCTTAGAGCGTAAATACTAGTCTGTTTAATTAAGGCATCTAATAAATCCTTTAATTGCTTTATAAAGGGTTTTGTTAGATATTTTTTATAGATACAAATTATGCACATTTATAAGTGTATTATAAGCCTTTATACAATGTTTTTCTTTAATGTTGTCCCCCCTTTTTTTTGAACGGGTCAACTCAAAAAATTGAAACCTGGGATAATGAAAGTGATGCATGAATATTATATTTTAGAGTAAAATTGACAGATGAAACTTCAGTCAACTGGTGTACCATTTTGATTTAAATTGGATAATACCATTGTTTAATACTTATTCCTCTTCAAAAGTCTCCACACAGTAGCAGGACACACCTCACAAACATTCCCGACGGAGGAAGTAGACTGTTGAGGATTTCATCTCACCAATTATTTGAATTTGCTGTTCTTCCGGAGTGGACGGATGACCTGGGGGGTTTTTGTTCTATACACTACCGGTAGTTGTAAATTTGGATACAAGTTCCTTTAAATAGTTTCATTAGATAGGACGATTCGGGAAACGGGAAAAATTCTTTCGGTTTCGTGAAAGTTATAGTCCAGGAGCCCGGTAAAAATTTGGTCAGTCATTTCCTCTCAAGCGATATTTAGTGGAATGCATCAGAGAGTCGTATTATAAAGATTCGTGAACGTCAGCTGCGATTCCGTTGGTGGGGGGGGGGGGATGATCAGCACAGTAGCTTCCTACGCACGAAGAAAAAAAATATATTCAATTATGTCCTCCTTCCCGGAAACATTCTAAATTGACGCAATCCGAATATAAGGTAAAATTGTATTTGAGAGGAAATCATAGAAGGTACAATTTTTTTTGTGTTCGACCAACTAGCTGTCGTATAATACACCATGCTATTGTCAGCTGATTTTTTCTTTTTTCAAGATATTGCTTTAGCGATAATTTAACATGTTTTTAGGTAGGAAAACAAAATTGAATACATTTCTTTTTCTTTGTGCGTGGGAGGCTACCACCGCTCATCCCCCCACGGAACCGCAGCTGACGTTCACGAAGCTTTATAATATAACTCTCTGATGCATTCCACTAATTTTCGCTTGAGAGGAACTTGGTCATGGACATCTGTCACTGGCTCCCGGACTCTTACGCGTCGCACCATAAATAAAAATCGCTTCGATTTTGTCTTCCAATGGGCAAGAATTGGCCAATTTAGAGATAGTTCACGTGGTACCTATCCAAGGAGACCAAACATTAACAGGAGAGTCTAATCCCCATAAGACAATGAGGACACTAATAGAAAGAGATGAAAGAACGTTTGTGACGAAATGTGACGTAATTAGACGTGTCATGGCCGCCGTTCTCTATAGACAGTGACGGGCTAGCTCTTGGTATATGAGAGTTACTGCTGACAGTTTTGTTGCTTGGTTCGAGTTCGACTCTGTACTCATGTCCAAGTATGACGCGTTGATGCTACAAGATTTTGATTGGCTAAACCCTCCTGTTAGTTTAGTTTCTTTTCATTCTGGAAAGCTGGAAAAAACACTTCATTATATTTGTCTAACCAGTCCATATGATTCACCCTAGGGAGAAAAAATAATCATCCGAATATCGTAGCTTTGTTGAACTCTGCAACATTACTTGTGATGACACAGCTATAAGCAGGGTAGTATCAAAAAAATCGTCAATTATCGATAAAACTGAAGGAAACATTTTTTTTAACTGAATAAGAAAATATCTTCAAACACGTAACTCAGATTCGTCTATTTAATAAAACTGGCTTTTTATTGAGTTTATGTTTATGTATGTGAAGTGAATTATATCCGGTTAACCGGTTCATTTTCGCGAGAGATTATTTTTTGGTGGGAGTATAACAGCTCTGTAACCTATTTCAGATGAACAGGATCTCGCGAAAAAATACTTATAGTATTCATGCATCAAGTTCATTATCCCAAGTTTCAATTTTTTGAGTTGACCCGTTCAAAAAATGAAAGAGGGGGGAACAGAGATATTCTGAATTTATATGATACATTAAATAAACCACTTGAAAAGTGATTCTTATAAAATTTCTGCATGAGAACCTAACAGATATAATTCATAAATAGTTTTTTCTGATTGATGAAAACCCATTAACATAATATTCTGATTACCTTTCTGCAGCTTCACACACGCGCTCGTACAAAGACATTGGAAGCGTAAGAAACGGCATTGAGAGCCGTTTTTGACCATCAGTTTCGTCGGTAGACAAACCCTCACTCATACGACTAGTACTGGAATCCTCAGAATGATCTTTAAAATAGTCCTCTAGGTCTACGGTGTTAATCTTGGGAAGGCGGTAGTGCTCAACAAAATTCTTTATCCAAGCTTTACTGTCGAAGTACTGCTCACACACTTTTTCACACCTTCTGGATGATTCTTCGAAAAATGGATCAGGCTGCATAACCACCAGATGTTTCTTGATGTCATTCAAAATTCGGTTGCTTCGCATCGTGTAGTTTTGATAATCAAGGCTGTCGCTTGTGCTTTCTAGTGAAACTTTTAATAATTCTGATTCCATTTTCACAGAGGAATTCTCCTTGTTTTCCAGCACTTCTTCCTGTATGGAAATGCTTTCATCTACGTCTACCATCTCAGGTGTTATATTGGACATATCATTGGAACTATTTGCTAGATCCCAACAAGTCTTATAAGTTTTTATATCTACATTTGTAGCTTCAGCTGATATCAGATGTGTCTTTTTGGAGTTGTCAGAGATGTCATTTATCTGACTTATGCCATTGCTCTCCTTGGAATCGGTTTCGTTTTCATTAATGTTTTTTATCTGAAATTTTCGCCCTGAAAATTCCAATCCGGTGTAAGAGATATAGAGGTTTTTTTCCCAACAAAATAAAATACTCAAATGGCCTATACTAATTTTTAATAAATTTCTTTTAATAAAAACCCCTGTTTTCGCAACAGCAAAGTCGCTTTGTGAATTTTTTTAAACTAGCAGTAGTGAAAAAAATTACAACTTCTTTGTTTTTCTGGAAATATCTCAAAGATTATTCAAGGAATCGTTTTACAGTCAATGGAACATTTGTAGAGATTTATAAAACCTACAAAATGAATTTTCATACGACGGAATCGGTGCATTTTCCACTGACAATTTCCCTCATATTATATAAACCAACCAAATGTCATAATTTTTTGAATGCAAACCAATGAGAAAAGGACTTTTCGAAAACACTGTCTCCAGCCCGTGGTATTTTCAAATCGGTGTTTCGCTCAGGGTTCTTTTCTTATGATAGGAAGTGGTGAGCTTTTAGACAAGGGGAAGACTGAGAAAAGGGAGGGAATACGTCATTGGAGGGAAATTAAGGTGGCTATCCTGAAATTGGTAACTTTGGTTATATATACGTCAATTTGCGAATAAATAAAGTTACTAAAGCCCGAGGCTCAGATAAATCTATGCCTATTTCTTGTATTTTGTATTGCTAGTTGTTAATTTCTTGTTTAATATTGTAACAATACTCCTACATCATACCATGATGATAAATTGTCGTTCCATAAATTCCCCATGAACAGTAAAGCAGCAATGGATCAAATTATGTAGTATAGGTACATATTGATTTTTCCAGGATTTGTTCAGACCATTTTAAAATAGTAATTTACGAAACAAGTCCAGAAAATACTGTTTTTTTGGACGAGTAAACCAAATTCTAGGACGAGCGTTAGCGAGTCCTGGAAGTCTACGAGTCCAAAAAAACTGTTTTCGGACGTGTTGCGTACACTATTTTTTCGGCAACCATGAAGAATAACAAATCAATGAAACGCATTTAGTCTAAGAGGCGAAGAGAGGTCGACCTTCACCCATCTGTTAACTGGATGACACATACTTTTTTTTCAGTTACATAAATAGACGAAAACGCCTAAAATGGGTTGCCTATGAAAAGGTGGTCTTGACTATATAGAATAGAATAGAATTTTATTGGTCTAGAATACACCGTAGTGTTTTGACAGGTCAAAAAGTATACGTTACACAGCAGTACAGTAACAGTTTGAAAACATAGAATGTGTTACATACATAGTAATAAAGTTTACTAAATGTCAAACTTGAATTCTGATGTCGTGTAGGCACTGGCTATGAGATGATTTTTCAAGGTCAGTTTGAATTTTATCATATTCATATTCTTGAGTTGTGTGGGCAATGAATTGTAGAGATTAATACCTAAATTATATCTTCTTGTTGATTCAAGTCTTTGGGTATCTGTATATCGTTCCTATGGCGAGTATTATAAGAATGGTTTTCTCCATTAGTTGGATGTTTGGAATCATCTTCTTTTATGTTAAGGAGATACAGTGAGTTTAAAAAATTTACACCATATGGAAACTTTTTTATTATCGATTTGTCAGAAAATTTTATTCCTAATAAAAATTGGTGCATTACTAAATACTTATATTCAACTTATCAAACTTCTAAATTTCCCAACGGTGCACAGGGGGGAACAAAAAATAGAATTATGATCAAGAGTAAACTACCCTGGCTGGATTCCAAATTTGAATATTTCGAACATTTTAGTTCTTATTTGTATTATACAGTGAGCACGTAAAGGTTGGATCAAATTCGTTAGACGCTTGATATGGCCATTAGAAATAATAAGCTCAGACAGGTCGATTTTATTTTTTAGTTGCGCATGTTTTGATCTACTCAGATTTTGGATGACGTCATCTCTGTTCGAGTTATGACGTCATTAAATTTTTTTCAAATGGCCATACCCTATTTTGATAATACTTTCAAAAATAACGCATTTTTCTGTGTATAAAAGTCATGTTTTTTCTTATGTTTGATAACCGTATGTTCGAGAAATAAAAGATATCCCATTCATAATCCTGTGATATTCAGTCGGGTAATGTGAACTTTTGACTTAAGGTATCTCCATAAAATAAAATCTAGTGGGGTTAGATCAGGAGATCTAGCTGGCCACTCTAAAAATCCTCGTCTGCGGGTAGAGGAAGGCTATTATTATCATTTGCCGTGGCGCTCCGGTGTGATTTTCTGATTTTTAGTGGCGTATTCACCTTTCAGCAGCAGAAAAACCTACAGCCCCACCCTGGGTGTTCGGTTACACACTTCGAGCAAACAGCAGACGTCGGGATTGGCATCTAGGCAACTCACATCGCACTTGCTTCACAATAAAGTATGAGGTAGGCTATCGATACCGATGTACTTGAGAAAAATTCCCTCATACTCCGGATTTCGACCGCACAAGAGGATTTTTTTAGAGTGGCCAGCTAGATCTCCCGATCCAATCCCTCCAGATTTTTTTTTGTGAGGATACCTCAAGTCAGAAGTTTACGTCAACAGACCTAATTATGAATGAAATATCTTTTATTTCTAGAAAATACGGTTATGTAACATAAGAAAAAATATGACATCCATACACAGAAAAATGCATTCTTTTTGAAGATATTATCAAAATAGGGAAATGCCATTTAAAAAAATCATAATTACGTCATAACTCGCACAGCGATGACGTCATTAAAAATTTGAGTAGACCAAAAAATGCGAAACTGAAAAAGAAAATCGACGTGTCTGAGCTTTTTTTTCCCCAATGGCCATATCAAGCTTTTAACGAATTTGTTCCAACCTTTACGTGCTCACTGTATATTGAAATTCGAACAGAAGATAGGTACCAACAGAAACATTCTAATTCTTATTTATATTAAATTTCGAGCACTTTCGTGCTACTTTCCCAGAGAAAAAGTGTCCGGGAAGTGAACACTTCCCGGATGGTTGCCGAAAAAAGAGATTTTGAAACCAATCTTCAAGAATCTCTCCTACATGAGAAGTCAAGACAAATGCTTAGAACAACGGTGAGTTCAAACTGTTCTAATGAGAAACAGAACTCAATTTGGTTTTGGATAGAAACACTGTTGTAAGCCAATATTTCTGCTATGACACTATGATATAATGTAAATGTTGTCGATGAAATGTGAGTTAGTTTTGTGAACAAGGCAACAATGACAGTGACAGTCTGATAAGTTTTTATATTTGAGTAAACTTCAAGGACGAATAAATATTTATCTATCTATCATTTTAATCATTTACCCCATTTCACAATCACACATTTTAGAATAATATAGAGATCAATCATATTACAAATCACACTTTCTTCTTGCACCTGAGGTTCTGGAATAATGTCAACATAAGAGAGTTGTTTTGATTTTTTTCATTAGACATGAAAATAATTTCTCTTTGAATGGTGCAATTTATTCAACTAGTGTTACAACAGATATATTGAGATTAGTCTTTGAATCTTTGAAAAATATTTCAAATCTCAGATTCTTCCATCTTTTCTTCTTTTTTTTTTTTTAAACGGCTCATTAAAAATTTTCATATTTTCGAACTTTGAAACTCTCAGAAGCCTTCGAGATACTTGTGCGAACTAGGGAATATATTAATAACAAATATGTATTATTAAAATTGACATTCAATAGAAGATATCCAATCTTATTTCTTGATGAAAATTATAGTTCAAAAACTAGACACAGGTAATGAATGAAACTCACCCGAGTGTAGGGTAATTTACTTGGAAGTATAACTGAAAAATATTATTCAAATTGGGAGATCCATTCAAAAATAATTAACAAACATATATATTACGTACAAAATCGATTTCAACTAATATTTGTAAACAGCCCCCGTATAAAATGTGATAGTAAGTAACTCTTTGACGCTGATTATATTGAGCAATTACTATAAGCCTTTCTCAAATACTTTTGGCTACAAAGCGGATTTATTGACTCAAAAAGGCTATTTTGTGTGGCTATTGTTAAAAACATGTAGTATAAAAAACAAACATTTGAAAAAAAATTTACTGTGTTGTAAAAAAGTCTAAACTTTTAGAGAAAATCGTCTTGTCGTAAGAAAAGAATCTCAATAGGTATTTTCCTAATGAAAAATGCTCGGTCTCACCATAGCGACCGTTGATAAAGATTGGCAAAATATCCTAAATTGTCGCTATTTTTGTCCCACCCTGTATAATAAGTGGCTGCTTCCATCGTAACAACCGACTAACTGACATGACATTCGACCTTGTTCAAACCAGCAATGCCACTATTTTGTTACTAATCTCTAAAAAGTAATACTTTTGGATGATCGTGAACCTTGCTATGTTTTGGTAAAACAGAAATTTTTATGATTTTCAAAAATTTGTGTCTCCGAAACTGGACATAGAAACTAATTTAAACTTGCATGTGTAACTTTTATTGACTTCTACTACAATATCCCAAAAAATTATCAAAATTGGCTGAAAGCCATTTTCCCATGTATTTGGTGCGGGGTCCTTTTAGTTTTTCTAAGTTTCTACAAAAACCGTTTAATTTAGATATAAGGTTTTAAGCATAAACTGACCCTATTTTTTAGCGTAGAACCCACTGGCGTTGAGAAAAAATAGGGTTGCCATTTGAAAATAATGAGTTGCACAATTTTCGAGATTGCCGAATTCGGCGACAATTTCTGACCACCCCGTAATTTTTTTGAAAAGTTTCCAATATTTTAGGAAGCTTCAGGTCTTATTCAGGCCAATTCGGGCAATATTTGACCCGCCTCTCTTTGCTTCCAAAAAACTAATTTTTTTGTGAAGGACTGTTTTCAGAAAAATCGAAATAACTAAAAACTGAAGCCCTTTAGACATATGATGTTTCGGATATAGTTATATTAGGCGTGTTCGGTAAATGCAGATCTGACAGCTCCATTCAATCTGTTTGCTCCGTTTTTCACTACAAGTATAGACTGTCAGATTTGCATTGAAAGTCATCGAACATTCTAAGAATCCAATAAAAAAGTAGGGTGTTTCATTACAAAAAAAAACAAGTGAGTGCTCGCATCGCCTAAAGCTCGGAAGTTGAAGGGCTCGGAAGTTGAAGGGCTCGAAAATTGAAGGCTTGAAAGTAGAAGGTTCTAGAAGTTGTAGGGATTTTCAGAATCTTACGACTTCAATGCGTTTGAAACCGTTTAATACTATAATTTTATACCAATAATTTGAATACACGACTTTAAGAGGTATTCGTGAGATGGTTATCTCTCATTTCACATTGAATCCATTCAAAACTATAACTGATGGTCATCAATAATATGAATACACGACTTCAAGCGGAATTCGTGAGATGGTTATCGCTTATTTCACATTGAACCCATTCAAAACTATAATCGATGGTCATCAATAATATGAATACACGACTTTAAGTGGAATTCGTGGGATGATTATCTCTTATTTCACATTGAATCCACTCAAAACTATAATTGATGGTCATCAATAATCTGAATACACGACTTTGAGAGGAATTCTTGTGATGGTTATCTCTCATTTCACATTGAATACGTTTAAAACTATAATTGATGGTCATCAATAATTGGATACACGACTGGGTACGGCACTCGAGGTATTCGAGTTTCAGAAAAAGTTTCAAATTATATTTTTGCGATAACTCGTTTCGTTTTCAAGTTTTTGGTGTTTAAAAACAAAACAAAACAAAAAGGAAAATTCTTTTAAGTCCACATCTCAATGTCAAACTGTTGAATTTTTTTTTCTTTTGTGTTTTAGCATCGACTGCTATGGTCATTAGCCGTGTGTTCTGGATAGGCCTTGTTACTAACTCCATACGCCACCTTAGGAGCAGCACTGTTAATTTTTAACGCAACAGTGAATCGTGGAGGATTATTCCCAGCCGACACGAGCCTCATCAAACTGTTGATATACATTTTTTTTGATATCTCGCTTAGTTTTCGCGATTTTTGTGTTTAAAATTATTTTTAAAAATGGAAAAACTGGCCAAGTCCACAACTAAAATTTGTTTTTTCAAGTCATGAAAAAAATTTATTCGAACTTTTTGATATCTCTCAGTTTTTTATTTTTGTTAAAAAAATTTTCCAGGTCCACATTTTTTCCAGATATGAAAAAAATTCATTGAGATTTTTTGTAGATCTGTTTGATTACAATGAAAGTGTATGTATATATTTTTTCGATATCTCGTTTAGTTTTCGAATTTTTGGTGTTTAAAAAACAAAAAATACAGAAAATTCCGCATCTAAATTTTTTCTTTTGAAAAATTAAAAAATTTCATTGAAATTTTTTGTAGATCTGTTCGAGTACAATAAAAGTGTCTATACATTTTTTCGATAGCTTGTTTCGTTTTCGAGTTTTTGCTTTTTAAAAAGCCAAAAAAAACGAAACATTCTTCAAAGATATGTAAAAAAATTCATTCGAACTTTTTGTTGATCAGTTCAAGGGCAATAAAATTGTTCAAGTAAATTTTTTGATATCTTTCAATTTTTTATTTTCTCAATTTTTTTTTCAAGATATCAAACAATGTCAGGGGAACTTTTTGTTAATCTGGTCGAGTACAATGAAATTGCTCGAATCCATTTTTTGAAGTCCCGTCAAAAATGGTAATTTTTATAGGTTCACTCGGTTTTCACGAGCTTACTTATCGAGATATGGAAAAAGTTGATTGGACTTTTTTGTACAACTGTTTAAGGACAAAAAAATTGTATTCATGTATTTTTGTGATATCTAGCACCTTTTTCGACTTTTTGACGATAATGAACACAAAATACACACTTTTTATATTTTTTTTCAGTTTTTCCATCATTTTTCCACTTTCTAATGGAGTCGGAGAAAAACCGTTTGGAGAGTCAGTAGAGTTCGTAGAGACGTATTCGAGGCGATTTTGAGAATTTCAATTTTATCATTAGTACGGTCAATATATCGGTTTTTCCGTTTTTTTGGAATATTTCCTGGGCCATTGATTTTTCCGAAAAAGTTTTCGTACAAAAAAGATATCCTGGAAAATTGTGATGGTATTAATCGTTCGTGAGATATTTCGGTTTTTCGAAAACTCAGTTTTTTTTTTTCAGTTTTCTCGAGTTTTCCCAATTTTCCGATCATTTGTCATTGTCATTGTTTGCATGACTTAGGTCCATCCATTGCAACCTTCGAAATTCAACTAAAAAAATCATTGCGGTTTTTATTCAACTTTTTCACTTTTCGAAAAACCGCCCGGAAAAGCTGTAATCACTTTTCGATTCTCTACAAAAGCTATACACCACTGTAGGGCATATAGGCGCATACTTTCCGAAAATATGAATCGGATCAAATCACTTGCCTGACCTGTATCAAATTCCATACGAAAAACGGAAAAAAGGCCGTAAAATTTTTCCAGATTTTCCGATCATGAAAAAGAATTAAGTTAATAATATTGTCCCCGAGTTATTGATGTGGTTGAAATTTCAAATTGACATCTCTTGAAATGCGGAAATAAGAGCGTTTCAAAGTATTAACACGGGACAGAGCTACACTTCTTTGATTTTTTTTCGTTTTTAATATTTTTTTTCCCTTCAGTTATATTTACTTTTTGACGGCGCTCATTTTCTTTCGGACAACTTTTTCCCTATCTCTTCAAATAAAAAAGTTAGAGCCATTTTTTAGTTTATGTTGTAATTTTTACAGGAAATTATTATTATCTTTTTTCCCGGCTTCCCTCCTGATTTTTGATAAGGATCATTTTGGTTTTTGTTTCGTGGCTCCACGGCTTCAAATAAGGAAGTAGGCCCCCTTTGTAGTCCGATCTTGATGATCGTAGTATATACTCCTTATGCTTATTTTTGGTGGAGTTAGACTGAAAGTTTGTTCACCCTCCCAGTTTTATACTCCTTATAGTCGTGTATAACAAAGTTGGGAAAACTGAAAATATTTCAACTGAAACGAGTTCCTTGGAAAACTCCCGCATACAAATTTTCAGAATAATACTACCAGTACTTTCCCATATACATGTTCACTCATCTCATCTTGGTATACATGATAAAAAAATTTGTGAGTTTTTCCGATATAATTTTTATGAAACAATAGTACTTCAACTTGCTTACCTGTCAATAAGACATCAATGGACTCTGGTTTAGAGAAAGTAGCATGTATCAACTGTTGTGTGTCTTCGATACATGGACTCATATTACTGAAATTCATAGCAAACGATGTTGTTGGTGTTGCAACACTGTTCCCAAAAGCTGGCAGATATTCACCATGTTTGAGTAACAAATTTCCGTGTTCTGAATATAAAATATTTTTATCATTCCTATTTGTGAATTCATCATTGCCAATATTTTCCACCTGATTGTGGTTTTGTATTGCCAAAACCTCATCAATATTTTCTTTGCCAGAAACCCGATCTCCCAGAGCAATTGTTCTATTTTTGGATGGATTCGGTTGGGCACAATCTTTTTTGTAATCAACATTGCCATTATTACTTTCAACAATTATTTTAACACCACTACCTTCCATTTCAGGGCCGCCAGATGGCTGATCAGTAGTCAGATTGATGGAAGACAGACCCATCTCAGTTGTAGTAGTTTGAACAACCCCTGAAACTTCTTTGGACACTGTTGAGTCATTGGTGAACTTTGTACCAAGTGTTCTAGATTCATTTCCATCAACAGCTAGACCATCTATACTTGGAACAATTGATGATGGTTCCAGAGTTGTATGATTTGAAGAAATTTCCTTTGAACTAATGTGCATTCGTTTGATATCGCCAGATTTCAGTTCACCAAAACGTTGGCTGGAATTGGCAGAACTCAACGACTGTTTAGATTCAGCTGAAGTGATTGTAGACTCCTTATCAACTCCTTCAGAATTATTCTCATAAGCAGTTTGAATAGTTTCAGTACAATTACCTTGTGGAGTGTTTCCACTTGGAAGATCTTGAATGTTATTAGAAATTTGTTTGGCATTTGGCACAATTGTGGTACATTCCATATCCTCAGACTCATCTTCAATGAACACTTGGTTGGAAAGAATGCTTTTAGCCATAATGGGAGGTATAGCATTCGAAGACTGCTTGTGTATTGCTAAGTTAGAAGTGAATTCCATATCAATTTCTTCACAGTTATGTTTACTTGGATGATTATATACTTCTTTTACATTCTTCAAATTTGTGGTTTGTTTTAACAGGACCTCAGGCTCCCTTTTTTCTAATTGTTTGGAAGGGTCTGTTTTAGCTGTATTGGTTTGTATACCATTGGAGGAGTATTTGTGTACAGCTAAGTTTGTGGTAAACTCCATATCAATTTCTTCAGAGTTACGTTCTTCTGGACATTTGTTCACTTGTTTGGTACTCTTCAAATCTACAGAATAGTTAATTTGGTCATGTTGCTCATTTTTCTCCAACTGGTTTAATTGACATGTTTTACCTGTGGCAGTTTGTCTATCATTGGAAAAAGATTTGGATTTAGCTAAGTTTGTATCTATTTCTCCAGAAATATTTTCTGAGAGACCTTGAATGGTTTTTGATATCACAGATTGTTGTGGTTTTAGCATTGAATGATCAGATACATATTCATTGGCAAAATCCTGTTTACAATATATCTGTTTGATATTTGGTAGGTTGCTGGTATATTCCATTTGGTCATCAGACCCATTGTCAACTGATGGTTGTTTAGACAGAGCTATAGTGTCAGAAAAATATTGAGGAACAACTGATTGGATCTTTTTTTTTGTGGTAGCTTGTTCACAAGTCAAGAATGGTGTAAAATTCGTTAGGTCACAAGTAAATTCCATTTCAGCTTCTGGGGTATTGGGATCCATCACTTTATGGCACTGTATACCTTGTTTGACATCACACAAATTAGTAGTGAACTCCATATCATCAATTGATTCAGCTTTAGCAAAACACATTCTGCCCGACATATTGTTTTGAGATAACTGTCCAAAATCTTTTTCTTTATTATTGGAATATGGTTCATTATTAGACAATGATTTGACATGATCCACCAAGGTGGTGAATTCCATATTATTACTAAATGAATTATCAGTAGCAAGAGTGAATTCCATATCATCTGTTGAACAAATAGTTCCATTTTTGGTTTCATTTGGGGACTTGCTTGTGGTTTTACAAGAAGTTTCTACTCTTCTGACATTTTCAGCATTTGGAATTGAACAGGTCAATTCCATTTCAAAATCTGAACGATTAGAAGCAACAGCAATTTTATTTTGCGAAGGTCGATTCTTCACAAACTCCACTATACTTTTTGGTGCCTTGAAATCAAAATTTGCATAGGAACCTGTGAATTCAATTTCAGCATCTGTTCGTTCAAAAATAATGGTTTCATTCTTGGAAACTATTGTTCTTACCACAGGTTTAATATTCTCCTTATCGCATTCCTTCACTTCTTGAGCTATTTCATAGTGAATATATTTGCTGCTGCTAGCAGATTCCCATATCTGAAAAGGAGCACTTCCAACAGACTCTTTGTCCTCAAACTCTGGAAAGCCAATAGAGGTTACGTTCAACAATCCTGAGCCTACTGTGTCTACTGATTTGGTAGAATCAGAATGATTGACTTCTTCTTCATAAGTATTGTCCCATATTGTAGTTTTTTCTGGATCAGAGGCAAAAGGTCTAATAGAAGTAAAAAAAATATATCAATAAATAAAAATTCAAGATAGTGTTTTCAATGAAATTAAATAACAGTTACTTGTACCAAAAATACAAACTTGACAAAATTGATGTTTGCAAAGCTGACTCTCCTTGATGCCTTTGCTGATGTAAAGACTTCTGTGATTGATTCATCCATCGGATTGGTTACACTTTTTCTTGGTTTCAATATCTAGAAAGTTGATAGGTAATCAGTTAATCCTAAAGATATTAATGATCATAAGATACGTACCGATGATCTACGATTTTTTTTTGCTATATCGAATGCAGATTCGGACACTTGGTCACTGAAAAGAAGAAAAAAGTGCTCTGAGTGCTAGAAGTTTCGTTTTGTTTATCAGTTAATTACATTTACTTTTCCTATAACTACTAAAAATTGCTTTATTGTTCATAGGTAATCAAACAAGTTTCTTTCATTAACAATTATACATTGATTCAAAGTAAAGATGTTTGAATAAGTACAAATTCTTTTAAGTCATCTTTTAAATGAAATAGTAACGCAAGAATCATCAATTATGCAGGAACTCAACTTACTTGGAAAGTTCATCACTGTCCATTAAGGATTTTTATCAATATTCTCGAAATGAAAACTTTAAACTTGGGAAAATATCCTTTCAAAATGAAATTTACGTTCTTCTAACTACTGAATATTTGTTTACTTAGATTTGAAACGCTGCAACCGTCTGTCAAAATAAACGGTCTTCTCTCATTTAAAAATTATAGACGAGGAAAGTGATGACGTCACAAATGTCATTCTTGTCAAAAACTGATTCCAAACACACCTTCGTCGAATTTAAATCAGCTTGTCCGATATTGTTTCTGTTAAAGTTTTTCAACTTCTTTTGCTTGAGAAATCAAAATCCAAACAGCCAAACACAAACTAAAAAGTAAAGCAGCAAATAATCCACAGAAAATGTCACCTAAAATACTTTGTTTGGAATCAGTTTTTGACAAGGTTGACATTTGTGACGACACACTTTCCGCGTCTATAGACGAGGAAAGTGTGTCGTCACAAATGTCATTCTTGTCAAATACTGATTCCAGACAAAGAATTTTAGGTGACTCTCTGTTGATGATTTGCTGCTCTGCTTATTAGTTTGTGTTTGGTTGTTTAGATTTTGTTTTCTCAAGCAAAAGAAGTTGAAAAATCTCTACGGAAACAATCGGACAAGCTGATTTAAATTTGACGGATGTTTGTTTGGAATCAGTTTTTGACAAGAATGACATTTCTGACGTCAACACTTTCCTCGTCTATTGGAAGCCACGATAGATCAAGCATACCCACTTGAAAGTGACAGCTTTGTTTTGCTCTAGGATAATGCAAACAAATGACAGTTTTCCTATGCAACTAGGGAATACCAGAACACCACCAGCGGCGGTTACTGAGGTGCGTTTCAATATTACGTCCGACGTCTAACTTTTTTTACGAAGCGTTTCGATATTAGAACGTCCTGTCCGAAAACTTCATTCCATCGTTTCAAAATTCTTGAGTGGAACGTCCGACCGTCATCTATTTACACCACGATTTAGGAGAGCGTTTCAAAATTCAATCCGAAAGATATCGCCCTACGAAACAACTATGACGTCATACATCGTCCGTTACCGGACGTCAGACGTTAAATTGAAACGCACCTCTGGGGGTATAATAATGGAAAAATTAGTTTTGAAAATGCCAAAATGTCATCACAATGACTACAGAGCCGCTTTCCAATTGACCCAGTGGGTAGCTCCGGGTAACTCCGAGGACGAGGAGCTCCTGAAGTGATCTCACAGACCACGAAAGGTCATGATCCTATTAAATAACATGTATTTCTGTCAGTTGAACTGATCCTGAAGTGATCTCAGGGGTAACAAAAGCGCCTCAGTTGAACTGATCCTGATAACTGATAATGATTATCATTATCATTATGATATTAAATTTGAATATCACCATCACTGAACAAGCCTCAATAGAGGACTTCGGATAAGGATTCAGTCATCCCTAAATCCCTAAATAAAATTAAAGTCCCTAGGGTTTTGTATTTTATGGAAAATCTCAATATACCCGTCGTTATGAACAATTTCAATCATATTACGGGGTTCCTGAGGGTGCCAGGAACCCTGTCATGAAGAAAAAATGCCGAAAAACGTGCCAGTAGTTTTAAAGCCGAAAGTTGTGTGGTGGCATCACTGAATCCTTATCCGAAGTCCTCTATTGACCAACTACACTCCGCGTTTTCCACATGGGCAACGAACGGACCACCACTGTTAAAACACAAACACCAATAAGGCACCTTCGTTTGCATTCGAAACAAACCGCATGTTTCAGCCAATGGCTTGTGTTATTTGCATAGGAAAAATTTGCAATACTTTGGTACCACTTTAGTTTGTTTACTCCTCCCTCTATCCTATACGAGCTTGTTGATTGCAAGTAGTGCAAATCTTGACTACCGTGAAGTCACAGAATAAAAACCTACTATATCTATATTCTGTGCTATAGTGGTGTTCGGCAGCCAAACTCCATAAAAGACAATAGCCGCTTTTCAATTGAACCAGTGAGAATAGCTCCGTGTACATCCGAGGAGCTCCTGAAGTGATCTCACAGACCACGAAAGAACATGTTCCTATGAAATAACATATATTCCTGTTATGGATAGCGTACCATTTTGCAAAATGCGTACCCCTTAGAATGTAGGTGCGAAACAGAACAGCGGTATTCAGCTGCCAAATTCCATTGGAGACTATATAGTGTTTGATTCCATTCTCAGTCGAATTTGAATAAATTGCTGAAGATGTCGAAAGTTTAAATGAGTTTATCAGGCATCTCCGCAGACATTGCCACTTTTTTACATAGCTTTTTGTTTTTGATTAGAAAATAATGTAAAGAAACTGTTTGTGGTACTTTACTGATGATGCATTCAGCTTTGAGGAATTGAGCAAATTCGCCTAGTAATTATTGATTTTTTTAAATTTATGCCGTATTTCAAGTTATCTGATTCTGAAACAATGAACACTAGGGAATATAAGAACAATTTGTTTTCCATAACCTCTCCTCATCCCCCACAGATAGATCCTGGATCCGACCTTGACGGAGCTAAGTGGTTCGGAATCCACTTTTATGTAAGCTATAGATCCAACATATACCTTACTTGCCCAAGTTCTGCTTCAAGAGTGTCCAAAAACGATATATAAAAACAAAGTTTAGAAATGCTTACAAGGTTGCCTGGGTCATGCTATGAAGATGCTTGTCGGGTATTTCCGTTTTCACTCGTGGAATGATTGGACTTTCCATCTATACTCTTAACTTGGATATCCTGTTCGATTTGTTCCCTCCTTAAATAATGAGCACGCCACTGCATCCAGGATATCTGATAACTGATCTTTCCTCACTACCCTTCACCATCAAACTCTTACCAAGGACAGTGTTATGTTGCTTTCACAAGAATATGTCTCTTCTGGACATAGAAAAGGCATCTCTATATTTTTTATTGCTCGAGGGCTAATCAGTATGATAGCTCTGAAGGGCCTGTGCGAAAAAAAAAGTCTAAATTTCGGCTAGCTAACTCGAAATTTCGACTAACTCAAAATTTCGAGTAACTTGAAATTTCGATTTACCAACTCGAAATTTTTACTTATTATCACGAAATTTCGACTTTACCAACGCGAAATTTTGAGGTCTCTGGAGGGCAAGTGCGAAAAAAAAATAAGTCGAAATTTCGATTTACCATCTCGAAATTTCGAATTACTAATCGAAATTCCGACTTAGTTACTCGAAATTTCGACTGCTAACTCGAAATTTCGATTTATTATCGCGAAATTAACAGCCTTATGCATAGTCAATTCCAGCGACTCGCCAGAGTTTCGCCGCTCGCTACACAAGAACTATAATGAACAGTCGAGCTCCAAAAAAGTGGTACATCGCCAGCGTTTCGCCAAAATGTAACTTATCGCGTAGTTGTCACTTTTTTTGAGCTCGACTGCGCATTATAATCCTTGTGTAGCGAACGGCGAAACTCTGGCGAGTCGCTGGCGATTGACTATGCATACGGCTGTTAGACTCTTTACTAACCCGAAATTTCGACTTCATCAACTCAAAAAAAACTAAGTCGAAATTTTGACTTACTAACCCGAAATTTCGACTAAATCGAAATTTCGACTTATCATCAAGAAACTTCGACTTAACGCGAAATTTCAACTTTATCAACTCAAAAAACTATTTCGAAATTTCGTAGTAACTCGAAATGTCCACTTACTAAGTCGAAATTTTGGCTAAGTCAATTGATACTCTTCGGCAAAAAATTTCGAACTTTGTTCGAATTTATCACAGTTACTGGTATTCAAATAAAAATCATACTAAACATATATACATATATATTCTTCTAATAACTTCCACTCGTTTTTTTATTAATATTGAAAGTATTTATACAATTGCCATAAAACAGGAAAGTAACTGACCCTCTGTCAGTTTGTTTGTACCAATGAAAACTTACTGATCAAATCAAAGATGTTCCAATAAAATCATAAATCCTAGGTTAACATGCATAGACGTCCAGTAGTAATATTTCACAGCCGTAGATATTTATCAACGGAAATTCTCCCACAACTTTTCTTGGCATCTGACTGGTCCGGATGAACGTCCAATTTTGAACCTGTTCTTTCTCAACAACCCTCCATTCTTTATAAAAGAACAAATGTTTCAATTCCTTATGGTTTCCAACAACAGGGTCATGAGGGTTTCAAACCGAGACTTGATCTCGGCCACGGTTCGATTCGTCAGTTGCAAGGCTATCACCTTGAATGCATTATCTTTGTCGTTCTCTTGCTGAAACACCTCCAAGATGACTTTATCCTCTTCCCGCTTCCAAGACGAGTTCTCCTCTTGTAGCTTGATGTAGCTGTCTACGCGATTATTGGCAGAAGACACGCTGGAGTTGCTGTCAGACTCGCAGTTGTCCTGAGACGACTCCTCGCAAAATTCTGGAAGATATCAGTATAGAGCTACAGGTAAAGACTTAAGGATGGAATATATGCAAAGGTAAATTTTGGTGACAAGTAAAATTGTATCAGCAAATATCAAGGCATTGTTATTGAACTCACCACTTTCAGAGTCAGCAGTCTGTTGATCAGGACTTCCAGGCTTGATATCACAAGACGATTCGCCGGCTGCGCTTTGCTCACCCCATTCGAGAGACTCTTCTGCCACCCTCTTCTGCTGACCAGGGGTAGCACCAGGCTTTGTCAAAACACTCCCTTCTTCCTGCTCGACATCGACATTTTCCGCAGTCTTTGTAGTGTTTTCCGGGGACTTCTTAACCGAATTATTCCTCTTCCTCCCGCTCGGTTTGAAGTCTTTCATGCTTGAACCACCGGGTTTAGTGCGACTAGCAACAGGCGAAGATTTCTTCGAAATACTACCCTTCCGAGCTCCTTTGTCTTCAGGAGACTTATCCGGAAGTTTTTTACGCCTTCTTTGTTGCTGTTTCTTTGTTTTCTTCTTGCCGTCTCCTTCTTCATCTGTTTCCTGGTAGAAACGAAAAAATCATGAAAAGTTGAAGCTTCAGCATTCATTTTGTTCTTTAGCAACATTTACATCATTCAATATTGCATTAGCTAAAAAATTATGTATCTAGTATGACACAACTGTCAAATATAGACGTGTACCCGCCAACCATTCTTGCATTCTTCTTCTTTCAGATATGATTCACACAATAAAAAAAGGGAGCTAGAATCAATTGAAATCAAATTCCTCAACAATAGTAGAGAATCATCTCTAACATATTCATACTTTCCCTAAATCTCCCACACTTTCTCTGTCTCCCATCTATCCACCCACTATCATCACCCTATCCCCTATTTACCCACCACTCTCCTTTCGCTTCCACTCTGACTGTTCTCTCTATAACTTTGTCTCTCCCATTATCTCTCTACTCCACTTTCTCCGTTTCCCTCTTTCCCATTTTCTTCTCTTTTTTTTCGCACCACTCAGAACAGATCAAGACAGTTTTTCAAATATTAATTATAGTTGAAAAAGTCGTTAATGTAAACTATAAATAATACCGGACCATACACTTATCCCTGAGGTACCCCGTGTCCAAGATGTTTTTTAAAACCTATTTCAGCCCTTCAATTTGAGAACTACCATGGGGAAGAAGAGAAGAAGAAACATGTAAATAAAACTATCCAGGTGCAATGATCACAGAAAAAAAAAGTATATTAAACATACCTCATCCATATTTTCCTTTGAAGGGTAGCTTGTAACCTGTTTAGACGGACTACTATCCGATCGCTTTTTCCTTTGACTTAAATTAATACGAGATTTTCCCATCAACCTAGAGTTGTGATCCGTGTCGGAGCTGTTGAGGAATGAAACAGTAGCTGGTCGTGGACCCTTGCCCGTTTGTAGATAAACCCTTCCATTGATGAACTGACAAAGAAAAAGAAATTAAAAGGGTGATATTTTAAAAGATCAACAATAAAAACTATTTCTCTTCATACAAAAAAAAATCCTATAGTAATAATGGTATAATTTAAGAGATCAATAAAAAAGATTTACCCTTGTACCACATTTGGTGCAATGCCGATATCTGGATTTGAACTCAGAATCTTCAATTTCGTGACAGGAACAAATACAGGTAGCGCTCCCATATTTATCTTCGGCATCAGGTACAGTGATTGTTTCGAAGGGTTCATCATCATCGTTTTTCGACATTTCCTTGGTGATGTCCATTTCCTCATAAGGCCCTTCCACCAAACTTTAAAAAAATATTAACAAAAAATTACAATAACATATTTTTTCTCCTCAACCCTATTCTCTACTACCACAATCTAAAATCCTCATCTGAACGTTTCCTACCGTACTTTCCCCCATCTCTCTACCCCGCCGTTTCCCCCCTACCTTTTTCACTCTCCATTCCTCCATCTTATTTCTTGGCCCTAGAATAATCTAATTCTACTCCCAGTACTTTTTCTCTCTACCACCATTCTTCTTCCTTTATTTTCCAAGATATTTTCTACTTTCAATCTATTCTCTTTCTCTAGCACCACCACCTCATCTCTCCTTTCTACACCACCCACAAATTATTTATCTCTCCCTTTCTCTCTACTCTCACCCTCTTCCGAATCTTCCTTTTCTCTATCATCTCTACTTAATATATTGACTTTTTATCCCAAGTTTTCTTATCTCCATCGTCTCTATTTTCCCTCCTACCCATTTCTCCGCACCTCCACTTTCTCTGCCCCCACTTCATTATTTATATTCCTCTGCTACCTTCTTTATCAACCCTATTGTCTCTCTCTTTCTCCCTTCTTCTTTTCCTAACCTCGCCACAGTAAAGTAAAAAAAGTAAAGTAAAAAACTCTACCAAAGCTAGTGACCTGAGACCAATTAATATCTTACCCATTATAGAAAAAGTCTTAGAGAAGGCTGCAAATGAGCAAATTGTGGACTTTATAGAGCAGAACAGAGTGATAAATAGTGTGCAGTCAGGTTTTCGGAGTGGTCACAGTTGTGAGACAGCGATACAATGTGTTCTGGATGATTTTAGAAGAAACTGGGAAGATAATCTTATGACAGGTGTAATCTTTCTAGACCTTCAAAGAGCTTTTGAAACTGTGGATAGGAATAGACTGATAATGAAATTAGAAAGCATTGGTATTATTGGAAATGCTTTAGCATGGCTCGTAGATTACCTAGAGAACAGAAAACAAAAACTTAAATTGAATAATATTTTATCTGATGAAATATTGAATGAACAGGGAGTCCCCCAGGGTAGTGTACTTGGCCCGTTACTATTTCTTATATACATTGACGATGTTGTGAAAAATGTTGGAAGGTGCTCGGTGCACTTATTTGCAGATGACGCTCTGATTCACTTCTTTAATTCAGATATCTTGGCAGTGGTAGAGACCGTGAATGAAACTTTGGGAAATGTTTACAAATGGTGTTGCGCAAACAAACTTAAGATAAATACAAGCAAAACTAAATTCATGACGATAGGTAATAACAAAGAATATAATAAGTTTCGAGAATATGATTGTGAAATAAAAATAAATGATATTTCATTTGAAGTAGTGGATACTTTTAAATATTTAGGAATCAATTTCATTCAAAATTAATTATTTATACAGATGCTCCAGTATTCTCTCGAAATGGTCAAAAACTATTATATACAACACACTGATACTTCCTCACTTCAACTACTGCTCCACCATTCTATATTTGCTACAACAAAATGAAATAGGCCGCTTACAAAAACTACAGAATCGAGCAATGAGAACAATATTATCATTGTTCTAAACGAACACATATTAATAAAATGTTAAGTTTATTGAAGTGGCTACCAGTAGATAAAATGTTATTCTATCAAACCATGATTTTTATATTCAAAATAAGAACAGGTGATGCCCCAACTTATGAGGGAAAAAATATCTTTTGTTTCTGAACACCATGATTATAACACCCGATCGAGAAATAATATATTCATTGAGCCTGTTAAAACAATGAAATCACAAAATTCAGTTTTTTCAAAGGATTGAGTAATTTTAATGACCTCCCGGATGACCTGAAAAACGCACGGTCGCTACCTATATTTAAACTAAAATCAAAGAACATCATGCTGAATGAGTGCAAGCCTTGACTTTGATATTTATTTATCGTTCTTTTATTTTATTTGTTGACTGATATGTTTCTTGCTGCCTGTTTTTATTTTTATTGTATTTTTATCTAATTAAGTGACTTATATTTTATTTTATTTATTTATACATGTACATTAGTCTCAGATTAAATAAAGGATTAATATATCTCTCTACCTCTATAACCTCTACAACCACCATCCCATTTCTCTATACCCACTATCTTCACTCTCTACTCAGACAATCTTTCTCTCTGCCCTACCCCTCTCTTTCTATTCTCCATACTGCATCATCCCTTTTTCTCATCCAATTTTAAAATTGTTTGAACTTACACTTGTGGTAAATTGTGTTCAGTCTTGATAGCATGCCAATGAATAATAGCTAACCTTAGAGGAGGAGGTTCATCTAGAAAGTTCTGCAGGAACAAGTCGCTCAATACCTCATTGCCTTTGAACATCGGCAACAGAGTACTCTTGATTATGTCCGTGTTAATATCGACGGTCTGCGATAGCTCCGCCAAACACTCGTAAATTCTTCTCAATTGAGCAGGATGATCCTTGAAATTGCAAGTAATTATAGATGAAACAGACACTATAATATAGCATAAGTCATAATCAAAATTGCAGAATTCCTCCAAATATAAATCATTTATTTAATACTCGTACATCAATATTTATATAATGATAATAATATTTATATAAAATATATTTAATATTAAATGCATAGTAAATAATTTTCAAATGTCTCGAGTTCAAGAATATTTTTCAAGTATTTGAACTTCTAACCATGTATCGGAGCTTTTTTGTGAGGTTACTTATATGCACTTTCCATTTCAGGTTACTATCGATCGTGATGCCTAAATATTTAATTGTTTTAGATGATGATATTTGTATCCCAACATTATCAGTTGGGATATTAATAGTGAAATAATCTGGTAGGCTCGTTTCGTAGCTACTGAACGGCATGAACAGTTTTTTTCAAGTTTTTTGTAAGTAACTTACTATTAAAATATTCGATTATGATGGGAAATGCAAATGTTATCTTTTGTTTTAAGTTTTCCCAATTTTGTCTTTAAAAAAGAAGGATATGTCATCGGCGAAACTAGTTATTTCAGCAGGAGTGTGTAGTTTGAACAGTGAATTTATATAAATAATGAATAAAATAGGACCAAGAACAGTTCCTTGAGGGACTCCAAAATTCACAACTCTATTGCTGCTCACTTCATTGTCTATGACAACACACTGATTTCGATTGTCCAAATAACTTTTCATTCGGAATTCCTCGGAATCCAATGCATTCAAGAGTTTCTAACAAGTCTGGGTGACTAACAGTGTCAAACGCTTTGGCAAGATCAACAAAGACATACTGCCGGTTTTTTCGAATCTAAAGAATTGTAAATTTTTTTAATTAAATCTGCCGTGTTGACCTTCCTTCCATAAATCCAAACTGCTTCTCTGATATCAAGTTGAATCAAGAAATATAAAAAAAATACTCAAAATTAAATTATAAATTTTCTAAAAAGAATAACAAAAACAGTCAGTTACTTAAAACTGGTATGAAGACTGTTTATAAACAACAATTTGTATTCTATAAATCTTAGCTAAATTATTTAAAGTAGAAGAACTAAAAACAGATTCATTAATCACATAAAAAAACAATATACACAAAGAATAGTTGTTGTTAATTCCCAAGTAGAGGAGAATTTGAATATACCACATCACATACTGAAAATGGATATTATTTCAGTTTATTTTTTTGTGCAAACATGTACTTTTTCAATCGATTTTCAAATTGTAGGATGTTTCGGAATTCTTCATTTCATACCATCTATCAAAATTTGACAGAGCTGAATGTGTGAACCTTTGATTATAAAAGTTAGCAGGATCAATATGGAAAAATTTAAGTTACCTAGTATGGTAACTATGTATTTCAGAAGTTCTAGTTATTGTGAAATTTGATTTACCTTTCTTATTCAAAATATTAAAAGAAATTTGGAAAGTTTCTATTTTATGAAGTTCTTCTAACGAAAATGATTCCATAATTATACAAAAAAATTGTTGTTATTTCCGTCAACCGATTGCACCATCGGAAGTCTTCGAGAGACTTGTGTGAGCTAGGAAAGACGAAGCCCTTGCCTTTTAACGTGTGATGCCATGCACGAGACCGATGACCATTCTTTGAACCCTTCGATCCAAAGGCGAACGCTCTACCACCACGGCCCATATAGAGTTGGTGTATCATATAATAATAATAATAATAATAATAATGTTTATTCATGTTAATACAAGTAATAATACAAAAACACAGCGAATAAACAAGAAGAAAATCACGAAGCTTAAGTATGGAACTATCGCTTGTATGTGACTTAGGAAGTAATTAAATCTAAAATAATGTAAATACAATAATAATAGTTACAGAAATTTAAAAATAATATAACCAAATATAGTATCAAGACAAAATACAAAAATCCTGATCAATGACGTTTTAATCATGATGCATAATCATTTCCTTCCAATATTTGGGGTGTATATGTCATAATAATAAGAGTTTATATTTTCATAAAAAATTCATAAGGAATTTAACAATTCACAAATAAGCGGTGAAAAATCACAGAGTATGTACAAAGCAATCTTTGGCGATGTTCTTTTGAGATTAATAGTCATGTCCGGTTATTAAGTCACAATAATGGTGAGTTTTGTCTCGTTTCAGTATTTTCTGTTTTTAATTTCATTTATTTTTTATCCTTTAAGTATTGTTGATGATGTTGTGAAAAACATATCTATTCGTTTGTAGAATCCATTTTTTTAATTCTCCTTTAAATTTTGCACTACTTTTGACGTTTTTAATATGAATTGGTAGAATATTATATAATTTCGTACTCAAAAAATTGCAACTTCGTTGTCCCATAGTTTTTTCACATTTCAATAAAACAGATTTCTCATTCTTTTTCCTGGTTTCGTACTTATGATCACTGAATTTCAATATAATTTTTTTACTTTTAATATTGAGGAGTATTTTCATCACAAAGATTTTCCTGATGTCGTTTACTTGACTCTCTTTGAAAAGGACATCATTAGAATATCTAATATCTCTGCGGAAAAATATCCTCAAGATCCATTTTTGGGTATTATTTAACCTATCCAAATGGTTGTCTGTTACTCCTCCCCATCCCAGAATACCATACTGAAGTTGGCTCTGAATCAATGAATAATATATTATTTTGAGTTGGGGGATTTATAAAAATCCTCTGAGGTATTTTAGTCGCGTTAACAATCCCCGTACTTTATTGGTTAGATTGGTAGTATGGTAATCCCACCGCATGTGTCTATCCACGATCACTCCCAAATATTTGATTGATTCAGCTTCTGGGATAGCTGTATCTTGTTCTATTAGTAATAGACCTAGGTCAGGTAGGCCGCTTGCGTATGAAGAGAATGGCAAATATTTGGTTTTCTCTATACTGAGGGTAAGTAAATTATTTTTAAACCATTTTTTATTTTTCTCATATCATATTCTGCAGCACTTCTCAACGAACTCCATTCCTCACCTTTGAAAATAATTGCTGTATCATCAGCAAAGCTGATGACCTTGCCCTTCAAATCCAACTGAAATAAGTTGTTCATGTATATAGTGAACAATGAAGGCCCCAAAACAGTTCCTTGGGGGACACCGTATTTGACCCTTTTTATATCGCTGATTACTCCATTTAACTTACCTGTTGTGATCTATTCGATAAGTAGCTCTTTAGAATGCTATGTGCGTTTCCTCTTATACCGTGTTTTTCTAGTTTGTTCAATAGTTTTCCATGGCAGACAGTATCGAAAGCTTTAGAGAGATCAATGAAAACGCAGAGGTTTGGTAATTTTTTATCAAGAGCATCATAGATTTCAGACGTTAGTTTTAGAATTGCGTCTTCTGTTGATTTTCCTTCTTGAAACCCATACTGTCTGTCATGAATTACGTTATTTGTTTTAAAAAATGATGTTAACCGAGATTTGATAATTTTTTCAATTATTTTTGAAATATTAGATATTAAAGTTAGTGGCCTGTAATTAGAAATTCTCAATTTACTTCCTGCCTTATAGAGAGGTTTTATAATTCCTACTTTTAGAATATCTGGGTAAGTTCCATCTTCGAATATTTTGTTCACTATATTGGCAATTGGCATCTTTATTTCATTTGAAACTATTTTGAGGGTTTCAGCTCTTATATTTTCATTGGTTGGATGTAAATATATTGTTTTAATCAATGAATCGATAATTTCTGAGTAATTTTCATCAACTGTGATTTTTTCTGCAAGAGATTTCCCTATTTCACTGTAGTAGTCGTTGAATATCAATCAATCAACTTTATTTCCCCAAGAAACATTACGTGTTTATGGAAGGGATAAAAAAAATCTTGAAAATAACATGAATAAATAAGCATACAAAGATGTGATCAATAAATATAAAAAATAATAATAATAATCTGACAATACATTTGCTCAAAATACAATGTAGTGAATATAAACAAAATAATAAATATTGAAATATAAATAAATTCAGCAGTTTTCAACTTATATCGAAACTATTTCAAAGTTCTAGTGGTCAAATTCATTGAATAAATCACCTCAAAATTTCTTTTTTCAATTTGATTTTGAATTTCTTTAACGAATTATAAGATTTTATTTCATCAGGTATCGAATTGTAATTTACTCTTCCATAATGAAAAACAGATTTTTTTCCAAAATTTGTTCTAAAATTACTAGCAGCTAACAATTTTGTTTGTCTAGTATTATGAATGTGAATAGTATTCACTTCAGTAAAAACTAAATTTGAGGTTTTCACTTTTTTTCTAACTGAGTGGATGAAACTACAAATTTTCAGCTTGTAAAGGGAGTTCAGACCTAGCAAACCATTTGGTTTGTATAAATTAATTGTTGGTTGCTCATAGCCCGGTTATCTTTGATTATTATGTTCGATTCCCTGGAATTCCGTTTTTGGTCGACATTTGTTACATATATCATTTAGAAGACGACATATGGAAGACGATACAAGACTTTCTAGGCTTTTTTATATAAAGTGGAAATTTTGATGAAATTATTTTAAAAACATGTCCTTCAAATCTTAATTAGATAGGTAATTCTATGGAAAATCATATCTGCAGTTTTTGGATTGAGTTTGGAACATCTTCTCAGAGCTCCAATAAAGGGAGAAATTTTGTTCATAAGCACTTCAAATTTTCATCATCAATCAATATTCCTAAATACTTTTAATTGTGAAGTTTGAATAAATTGATGGTACGTCAACTGACAGTTTGAAATATAGTTTGATAATGTCCATATAGGACGAAACTGCAGTAACGCAAGTGGTACAAATATAAAGTGGCATAAAAACATAGGACTTTTCATTTCTCATTTTTTCACTGTGAAGTTTGCTTTAAAACATAATTTTTAACAAAATAGTTAAGGCTTTCGTGGCCGAAGTTTTCAGTGTAAATTTTCACTCGGTAAAGGCCGTCGTTTTTTGGAATTTCTTCCTAAAGTTTAGCTTCTTCAGAGGCTGATACATAATGAATAATCTCAGACGACTATTAATTACCGTATCTGGATTTGGTACATTCTCACTAACTCTAATTGACCCCTTTCTACCTGCTGGCTTAATGTCGTTGATATCCTTTGTTATTACCGTAACTGGGTTAAGCATATTTTCGATAACATTAACTGACACCTTTTTGCCTGCTGTCTTAATGTCGTGGTTTTCTTTTGTTATCTTGGAATTTCTAAAATGGTATTCCATATTCGGTTGAGGTTCACAGCTTCTTCTTTCCTGTTGAAATTATCCGTGTTTGTGGACGGGAGCCAATAGAGATAACAATGCTCCATCCATTTCGGATATTTCAGGTACCAATCTTAATGGATGGAGCATTTTTATCTCCTGGCAGGTAATTTATTCCATCCATAAAGATTCATGACCTGACAAGCCCCTCATAAGAGAATAATTACCTCATGGCAGGTAAATTATTCGTACTCTTATGACACAGATTGCTATATAAGAAGTATTTTTGGTATCTTGTCGCATTCTCACACTTGATAACGGCAGTTGATGTTAACTGCAGAAACGTCGTGACTCAAACATACGCAGACACTAAATTTTCGTTTTTTAGACAATAGAAATACAGAAAAATTACACTGAAACAGAGAACGTTTAAAATACCTTGAAGTAAATCTCCAACTTCCTTAGGAACTTGGACCGGCTATTCATGCGAATCCACGGTATGAGACGATCTACGGCGGCTGCCTCTTTTTCACGCAGAAACAAGAGAAACTCGTCCGCGAGCTCGGAGTACTTTGGTCTGAGGACGACCTCGACTTGCTTGTAGAGTTCGACAGCGTCGCCTTCCTCATAATCGTTCAGGATTTGCATGATTTTGTGGTAGTCGTGCAGCTCGATGGTCTCTCGCATCTTGTCATAGTAAGCCAAAGCAAATACTAAAAATAAAGTGTTACGTTGGTTCTAGGTAAGATCAGTTTAGAGTACACTAATAAATGCACTGAGGGATATTCTAAAACTAACCAAATTCTTTATTGAATGTGATTAAATTTTTTATCAGAATAAGTTTTAAATGAATCAAAGAAAATGTTATCCTCAAATTTTACTCTAATCTGACCCAGAATAAATAAGTAAATTTTCCATAGTGTAACCAATCAAATAGAGATTACATCCTGAATCAGTTTCAAAAATGATGTAGTTCGACCCCTGGAGGGGTGCCAAGACTGTAACAGATCACCTGGGGGTTTCTGTCCCTGCTAGTGGGCATAGTTACTACTCTATCTCTCTTATCTTTCTCTTCCTTTTTTACCCTTCTCTCCCATTCTACCAACTATTGTACCCCCACTATATTATCTACTCCTCTCTCTCTTTGTCTGTTTTGTTTTCTTTCTTTAACCCCACAATATTATCTATCTCTCTGCCCCACTATATTATTTCTTTCTACTACTACTCTCTTATATTTCCTTATACTGCCACAAAACTATCGTTCTCTATTCCCACTATCTTATTTGGTCTATCTGCCCCACTATCTTCTCCCCCTGCTTTATCCAGTCTCTAACCAAGCAAACACTATCTTCTCTCTACCCCACTATCTACTCTCTTTCTTTCTACCACCATGTAATTTCTTTCGTCCTAGTTTTTCCCCCATCTCTGTTTCACCCACTATTTTATTTGTTCTTTCTTTATACCCACTATCTTCTCTTTCTTTCTACCGCACTATATGTCTCTCATTTTTCTGACTTACCTTATCCATTATCTGCTCTCTCACTATCTTAACTATATTATTTCTCTCTTTCCCCATGACTTCTCTCAAGGGTAACTATTTTCTGTTTCTTACCTCTCTACTTTCACGTTACATCTCTCTCTGTTTCACTTATCTCTCTCAACCCCTTTCTTGTTTTTCTACCCCCACAGTCTCACTTACTTTTCACCCACCTTTTTTTTTCTTTACCCTACTGTTTATCTTATCTCTACCTTTAAATTATTTCCCTTCCTCAACCATGTTCTTTCTTTACCTTCACTACCATGTTCTCTCTTCACCATCACAATTTTTAAAATTCAAACCTTTTATTTAACTTGCTCTCTGTGTGTGTGTGTGTTTCTAGGCTGAATAGAGATTTCTTATGGCTCTGGACATCCTAATAAAAAGAGACAAGAGATCTTAATTTTTCCATCCTTGTTGTCAGGAGGCTTACTCTGTGATTGGTCACTATAATGGCAGGGAGTTTAAATGTAATTTTCAACTGTAACTGTCTGGTCATTTCTCCAAACCTGTGAGTTTTGCCAACAATTTTTTAAAAAGAGAAGAATTTTTTAGTTACCTAATTTGAACATTATTTTTTCAGATAGGAAAATTTCAGAATACAAGTTACTGACGAAATTAAATCATTTTATTGAAGGCAACTGTCTTCTAAAAGCAGTTACTTATCAGGGTAAATGAAATGTACATTTCTGAATTAACATTTTTTCATTTTCAGACTGTGGAAGGTTAAAATTCCCAAAAAGCTATGTCAAGAAACGAATTTTCTCTGCAAAATCAAACTATCTTTCAATATAGTAATTCTGATTCTGTCATACTATTAATAGCACATAATCAACAGGATAGCTTAAATTTTGTTGTTTGGGGTTTTTCAGCAGCCTTTGAACAACTTATCAAAATAGTTCTTGAAAAAAATTTCTCTCAATCAACATTCACAAAACTCCAAATGATTTAGCAAATTCATTTCATTGAAAGATTGAAAATCATTTATTCCTTTCTACTTACACTCATTCTTTTGCTTTTCTGCTTCCCTATCTTCTGGAGAAGAAACTGAAAGATTGCTGAGAAACTCTCTTTTCCGTTTCGCTTTTCTCTTTTCAGCACCTGAAGGTTCTTTTTTCACTACTGGTTTACTAGTTGTACTCGCCGACATTAAGGCATTGATGTCATCCAAATTATCCTATAAACAAAAACAAATGAAAAACTTACATATAACAATTGCTTCTCTTACTTTTGTACCATAGTCGTTACTTCTATAATCCTCATGCACAGATTCAGTGAGCTGAACTGGTTTAATATCAATCTCTAGGGATTCCATTTCTGCAGTCTGGTTGATACTACAACCGGTAGAGCTTTCTTGAGCACAGAATTCCACTTCTGTACTGGTGTTCGGTTGCTGGAAGCTGGAACTACTTATCGTGGAAAATTCCAAACATATGTTTCTTTTCTCACTGACCAAAGGAATGGGTTTCTTGTCAATTTCTTCTTCATCAGGAATAGATTTAACGGGAGTGCGTAGATTTGGCATACTGGGCAACATGACCAAGTCCAATAAAAGCTCTGACCGGTTCAAAGGGGAGGGACTGTTTTCGTGTATGCTTCCGTTACACTCTACTTGATCTTCATCTACCAGTAAAATTTCTGACTCAGGCGTTTCTTGTAACAAACTTGGGCCAGTAGAGAATAGGAATGAAATCTTTTCAATATCAGAGGATTTAGACAAGCATCTAACAAAATTCGAAATTGGATCACTTTTACTGTTATCTTGTTTACGTTTCTTTGCACTGTTTGGAACTGAACATACTTTTTCACTGTTCGATTTGTTTGGGCGAGTCCGCTTTTTTGATTTACGTGTAACTTTGGCTTCAATAGAAGATATTGTGATGATTCCTTTGGGTAGAATCGGGGGCACATAAGGGTCGACAACTTGTACTACCTGCACTGGAACAAAACCTTGGGAGTTCGATACAACAGGAGGGTTATTGGCTGCTTTTTCTTTCTCTGCTTTATCCTGAAAGAAACAAACACATATTATCCGTAATAGAATGTCTAGGGTAAATATTTACCCGTGTGAAAGTTGAATTTAATCATGAACATCAGATACAAGAACAATCAAAATTTTTTGAAACGTTTGAAAGATTATGGCTATAGTATAGTTTATTAAAAATCAAAACCACGGATCAATAAAAACAAATATATATCTCTCTAGTCTCTTTTACTCTCTTTCTGTGATTTTTGACTGATGAACGGACGAGGATGACAGTTGACCTTTTTCTACAAAAATATTCTAAGCTCTTGCTTTCTGTCGAAGCATTCAGCCAGTGCAATCCGTAAGACTCATTCATACCTTTGCGAATATTCGCCATTCTTTTGCGATTCGAATCATACGGCAAGAAATTGAGAACAAGCCTTCAAAACTTCGTCTGAAAAGCATATACCTTTCCTTAGATTCCATATACTTTCTATAGACGAGGAAAGTGATGACGTCACAAATGTCATTCTTGTCAAAAACTAATTCCAAACAAACTTCCGTCGAATTTAAATCAGCCCTTCCCACATTGTTTTCGTTAAAGTTTTCAACTTCTTTTGCTTGAGAAAACAAAATCCAAACAACTAAACAACAACTAAAGAGCAAAGCAGCAAATAATCAACTGAGAATGTCACCTGAAATTCTTTGTTTGGAATCAGTTTTTGACAAGAATGACATTTGTGACGACAGACTTTCCTCGTCTATTGGAACAGCACGATTTTTAATTTGAAATTCTGGATGAACTACGATCACATCAGCATCGACCATTCTAATTTTGGCAAGGGAATTGGAAGCAGCAACCTTTGAAGGACACCTGTCGAGTGTCGACGGCCAATTGGCCCAATTGGGAGTCCCAATAAGGTAATTTATTGTTATTATTATCTTTACTGAAAGATATAGATATTGACACTTTCCTGTGCGCATGCGCAAGAAGGTAGATGTATCTTCTCCAGAAAAAGTAAGAGACACACACACACAAGTGAACAATCGCGTTTTTAGGACAGTATCATGGTATTTGATAATTCAACATTACAGTATTTTTTTAAATAAAATACTGTCTTAACATAGCATATGACGTCAGCACTAACCCTCCCTATTCAGTTTATCAGATCATCTGAAGTTGTTTTTATTCTGTTGTTAAAATTTTATTTCCATCAACCTGTGTTGCATCCCTACACGAAACCCTCATAAGTCTTAGAGAGACTTGTGCGAGCTAGGAAAGACGCAGCTTACCTTTTAACGTGTGATGCCATGAATAAGACCAGTGATTATGCTGGGGAATCGAACCCAAGATCCTACGCTTGAGAGGCGAACGCTCTACCCAAAGAGATTAAACGTTATTTGACTAGGAGAGTCTAATCCCCATAAGAAAGAACATTTGTGACGAAATGTGACGTAGTTGGACATGTCATAGCCGCCATTCTCTACAGACAGCACAGACCATATATACTTAATATGGTCTGTGACAGACAGTGACGGGCTAGCATACTCCGCACTTTTGGTATATGACAGTTACTGCTGATAGTTTTGTTCCTTGGTTCGAGTTCGACTCTGCTGAGCTCCGAGGAGCTCCTGAAGTGTTCTAACAGACCACGAAAGAACGTGTTTCTATTAAATAACATGTATTTCTGTCAACTAAATTGATCCTGAAGTGAACACAGGGGTAACAAGCTCTCAATTGGAAAGCGCCTCTGTACTCATGTCCAAGTCACAGAACTCATACTCTTATTAATACGCTAACAGGATATTGATAAACTGCCCCTATAAAAAACCTTTTGAAGGATGTTGTCTCTTATCTTGCAATTTTGAGAGACTCCAAAAACTTTATAATTTCAATCCTTTTAGACAGTTTGCTAAAATAGTGGAAATAATATAACTAACATATTTTTCAAACTTTGTCGAAATGGCGGCAGAATTAAGCAATCCAAACAATAGGCGTATTTGTGCTAAGGGGACTAAACATTATTTAACAAGGAGAGTTTAATCCCCATAAGACACTAATAGAAAGAGATGAAAGAACAGTTGTGACGAAATGTGACGTAGTTGGACGTGTCATGGCCGCCGTTCTCTATAGACAGTGACGGACTAGCTCTTGGTATATGAGAGTTACTGCTGCCAGTTTTGTTGCTTGGTTCGAGTTCGACTCTGTACTCATGTCCAAGTACGTCACTATGACGCGTTGATGCTACAAAATTCTGATTGGCTAGAGCTTATTAAACCCTCCTTGTTAGTTTAGTCTCTTTCAGCAGTATGCACAGTCAATCGCCAGCGACCCGCCAGTGTTTCGCCGTTCGCTACACAAGGATTATAATGCACAGTCGAGCTCCAAAAAAGTGACAACTACGCGATAAGTCACATTTTGGCGAAACGCTGGCGATGTACAACTTTTTTGGAGCTCGACTGTGCATAGTTCTTGTGTAGCGAGCGGCGAAACTCTGGCGAGTCGCTGGAATTGACTATGCATACGGCTGTTTGTATTTGTGCAGTGCCCCAATGCGTCAATCGTACAACAGGCAAAGTTTCTTTCCATAATTTTCAGATAAAAAACAAAGAGTTGCCTTCTTTAATTGGCCTTTGACGAATGCCTACACGTATGTGAAAATGTCTGACAAATTTACTTCAACTTTCGACATCTTCCGTAATCAAATAAAATTTGAATGAAAATAAAATAAAATACTATGGTCTCTTATGGGATTTGGCAGCCGATCACCATTAACAGATTCGCTCCTAAATTCTTAGCGGCATCTAGCGGGAACGCATTTCGCGAATAACCATCACAACAAATACAAAAAAGGTTAGAATCAAACAGAAATATAAGGCTAAATGGCTAACATCGCAGAGCGAAATGCTCTAGATATCGCGCTCTCTCGCACTAATGCATGGGCATCTTTTAAATTAATCTAAGTAAGTTGCGTATGAAACATACTAGGTTCTCTTACTGGCAGTAATATCTTTTTTTTACAAGCACGCAATTTAGTTTGGGAAGTGTCATTTTCCCGCACACTGAAGTTCTTCCAAGTGAGATTTTTCAATGTGCATGTAGAAAACATATTGATCCTAACTCATACGGAAAGGCACTTTCCCGCGAACACCGCTTTGCGTCGCTCAAGTAACGGCAGTCGCATGCGGGAAGGGCATTATTTCCACTGTTAGGTATTATTATCTCTCTTCTGTATAAACCGGAAAGGAAAGGTAACTCACCAGCTGTGACTGGACATAGTTTTTCCACTGATAAGGCAACTCATCAGGATATCTTTGACAAGGAGGCAGGACTCGCAACTGATTCAAGGACATCACATACTGAACATTGGTTGGAGCCTTATGGTACTGAAAAAAATACTTGATGGGATTAGATGCGCATCTGGAGAGCCTGCACAGGTTGATGTGGTTAATCAAGGTCTTCACCCGCTTGTAGGGCATCATGTATTGTTGTATACTTTCAGTAGCTTCTTTGAGAGATTGCTTCAACGTCTTCTTTTTATTGTCATCGGTGACCGTCGAATGAAACTGTTCCAAACCTAAGGCAATCAACCTAAAAATGTCTGTCTTGAAACGTGGGACACAACTCTAGACTTATTCATTGCTGCTACTTACTGATCTTCAGAGTCTGTGAAGAACTTCGAAACTTCTGGAAATATTTTAGGAGGCTTGAATGGAATTTTTGGTAACAACCAAGGATATAGAAAAACGGTGCTTTTTGATATAGTCTCAAATATGAGCGGGGGAAAAGTCACAATAAAGGTGTTGCCAGTCTTATGGGCATGAGTACTAAAAAAAATTATAAATAACTTGTTGTTCTCAACATTTTTGAACATCTCTATATGCTTACCATTGTGTCTGTGTCTGTAAAATATACCTGTAACCAAAAAAAAACAACCTCAGTATCTTTTAACCAAAAGAACAACAATTATTTCTCAGTGAATCATTCAAAAAGATTTTTAAAAAATACAACTTAAGTGGCAATTTATAGTATATTATGATACAAGTTTTATAAGACAGCATTTTGTCGCACGCGTTGTTTGGAGTACGACGAGGAGTGCTCCAAGAGAACAAGTGCGACAATGTGTCTTATAAAACGTGTTTCATATACTATTTTTTCCGTTCAATGGCATGGCATGCATGCTGGCTACTGCTCGGACGGCGAATCGGTGACAAGTAAATAACTCAAATTTGGTAAATATATTTGGAACAATGGAGTACTTGTTGAGACTTTCGAAATTAATTTTTTTTGTGCGGAAGGATAAAATTCACGTTTTTGTAATGTGTCAACAAGAAGACCTATTTAAATCGTTCAAAACCTAACATAGACCAATTTTTTACATGTTTTTGAGAAATGCGAGCAGCACTCGGAATTAGGCGGCAATATTCCAAAATCTAGCAAATTTATAAGAAATTGCATCTTATTACTCACTGAGTCAGTTCAGCAATTTGCGAATAGATTGCGCCACAGTAGAATTCGTTATCTTCAAAATTATGAATGAACTGGAATTTGGGTGATGGCAATGAACAAGCACAGCACTATGAATAGAGTAGAATGAAAGATAACAGGACAGGAAGCCAACCACACATTTGTGGCTTCGGTTAGAAGACCTTGTGCTTGCAAGGCAACAACTAACGTCGCCACAAGGTCTTCTAACCGAAGCCACAAATGTGTGGTTGGCTTCCTGTTGTTGACTTCCTTTGTTTTCATTTTTACATCCAAGTGTTGTACATCTTCGTACTTGATTTTACCGTACTGATGAGAACTTAAGCTCGAAACACGTGTCTACGGTTGCACAACATTTTGAGGGTTATACCCAATAACTTTTCTACTTATATTTTCATATATTGCCCCTCGCTAAATCCATCCTTATTTGTATTTTCCTGGGTAGGATTGTCACGCTGGTAGCTATAGCTTCCTCCGTGGCGACGTTAGTTGTTGCCTTGTAAGCACAAGGTCTTCTAACCGAAGCCACAAATGTGTGGTTGGCTTCCTGTTGTTGACTTCCTTTGTTTCCATTTTTACATCCAAGTGTTGTACATCTTCGCACTTGATTTTACCGTACTGATAGGAGCTTAAGCTCGAAACACGTGTCTACGGTTGCACAACATTTTGAGGGTTATAGCCAATAACTTTTCTACTTATAGGTACACATATACTGTGAGTCAAAGATAATTATAATAATAATCATAGTAAAACCATTTTCGTCATAGTTTTTAGCTTCTGTCGAAACGAACATCGTCGGAAAAGAAGATTAAAAAATGGAATAAAAATCGATAACTCTTTGAACTCTGCAGGCTTCACCCAAAGCATTCTGTTAAAATGGTGGTTCTGATAATAGGTGTCCTTGGGACACCTTGCTCCCGAACCTGAAAATTATACCGGCTTGCCTTTATACGATAGAAATCCTTGCCGTATGATTGCAGAAGGCCTTCATATTTGGTTCACTTCGTCTGCTCAGAGCACATGAATCTCGGACCTAATAATCACTCACCCTACGGGTGTAGGGAACGGATATTTGGGTAAATGATATCAGCGTGCCCTCCAAATGTATAGCAGCTTCTGAAACAGGCCCGACTTGGATAGTCCTTACGGATAAAACATCTCGAGAATAAAATACATACGTAATACAACATCAAACGCGGAATGAAAAATAATTTTAAAAATGTATATATTAAAACAGAGCCGCAGTTAAAAAAATAAGTTCCGAAATAACTCAAAACTCCATTGTTTGTTTGGAAATTATATACTGCAACATAAATGGTCGTGTACTATTTAACCGAAACTATAGTCAACTATTGTCGTTTCCGCCGATATTACCACGACGGACATCTTTAGACTCATACTTGCTGATCACTTTTGTGCCACAAAAATTTGAAAAAATTATGAATAAAAAAAGAGTGGTAGGGTAACAGAATATTCAAAGAGGTGGGCAATAATAAAACAAATAAAAAAAAAATATTTCTTTTTTATTTCCCGATGCAATTGCTTCTTCTATCCATGGTGGATCATAGCATTTCTCATTTCGCAAGGAACGTTGTCGTATTATCTCTTCCAAAACACAATCCTCATAAAACCTTTCCACAGTTGGTACCATCTCTTCTTTCAATAAAATTTCGTCCTCTTTTATTTCTTCTATGAATATTTCGTGATGATCTCCAACATACACAACAAAATAGCAAGAATTTCTTTTTGTGATATGCAGCTGACCCTGAACCTGCAACAATATACAAGTTAAATACTTACCAGCTATGTATCTCAAAAAATTTGTCACAAAACACTCTTTACTTGCCTATGCCATAAGCAGGAAAGTAAAAACTCTGTGAGCTGTGGAAACTCACACTGGTTTGCCTGAAAGTAACAGCTTCACTTAGTCATATCACAACACTCTGTTTTGACAGTGCTCGTTATTGAAGACCTCAACCTTCAGCCTCTGCCCTCAAACAGTACTCGCACTCATTGCAGTTTGTTGATTTTCAAATAACTATTTCACCATTATAATTGAGAAACAAGAAATGTCTCTCCGGCTACTGCAATCAAACATTACCCGCACTTATTGCAGTTTTCTGATTTTCAAATAACTATTTCTCCATATAATTGAGAAATATCTACTTACCTACCACGATTACATTGATCACACAATTCACTTAACGGAATTCATGTTTTTTTACACCACTCAAAACTTAAATATCCAAAAATAACAATCCCCTTATTTTACACAAATAATTGAAACACTGCACTGATCAACCTACAAATCCGTTGAAATGAATCATACACAAACGAAATCTTCAATTGCAATCTGGTAAATATATTCGAGGGTGCAGAAAGGGATTAGGTATTCCCAAATTCCTTAAATACTTGTTGCGAGTCCATACAAATGCATGTTGCCAAGCATTTATAAAAATAAAAATCTTTGAGTTCATATTTCTTTCTTTATCCAGGCTTGTACTACAAAACATGGGAACATGGGAGTTTATATTTCAAGAACATTATTCAACGGCATTTTTGTCAAAAGTCATATCTCTCTAGATATTATTCAGCCAGAATATGAATTAATGATTGAATATATAAAATAAAACGAGAATAATTGTGTCATCTGACATCACTGCTCAGCGGCGTGATATTTTCATTTTACGATCATAGTAACAATTGATGCCGGTAACAATGCTTAATTTTTATGGTTGCATACTTGGATAAATATTCATTCGAATGGCTGATGGCTCCTCTGTCGGATTAGTTTGTCAAGCCTGGTAAAACGGGCACCTTAATATTAATAAATAATATCAGAAATATCGGGTTGGTACGTAACATTGATAAAATATTTTAAATTTGAAGGATGCTGTAAGGTAATTCATTTGTAAACATAAATTATTTAGATTTTGAATGCAAATATCAGTAAATTACCTTTTTTTAAAATGACTGATGAATAAAACTCAAGTTGCACCCCTCCTGAATTGAGAGTAATTGCTCAAACGGCTGTGAATGATTTGTTGCCCAAAATATCTCATTCAGTTTACGAAAAGGAATTTCACAATTTCGAAGTATCCGATGCCTCACCACACTCCCACTACAGTCAAAATAACTTTTCAAACAATCAGACCACCGAGCATAATTTTGTAAACCCAGTCCAAACCACACTAGCTAATTCAATTATAAACGCCCGAGAAACCAGCCATGTAACAACTAATGTTTATAACAACTGCACCAACCAAGGCAACAAATAACACCACAACATTCATAGGTTATTCTTCTTCTTTGTTTAATATCTGAAAATCCCATCCCTCTTGTCTGACGTTCATCGGACCGTTGATGTTACCATTGCAAAAAATTAATATGCGCATCGAAATAGAAGCCATTTCGATATGCATTTGGGTTTCATAATGACTTCATTTTGGTCTCCAAATAGAAAAAAATACATTGGAGAGCTCGAGTGCAGAAAGTACATCGCTATGTGATTGATTAGTCACAGATTTACCTAGAATGGAGTAACTAAATTAACGTCAGTGAAAATGAGTAACATGAGTATTAATTTAATTTCCATAAATTTTTCAACATTATCTTTAATACAATTAAGCTTTGTCAATAAGTTTATCATTAACTTCTGACAATAAAGCATATTTTGACTTTGACTTTTCAAAATGTATTAAACGGATAGAAGTGGCCATTGGAATTTATACAAAAAAATATTCCTGTCCTAATCCTACAGCATATGGTCTAAAAACGTACGGGGTATTCCACTTGAAAAACTCGATAAAATTCAATTCAAAAACTTCCGAATTGAAAAATCCTTTTTATGCGCCATGTATGAATTAAGGGCAAGATAATAGATCAGAAATATCACGCATTTGTCTATCAAATGGCTTTATATTTATTTCCTCTTAAATTCTATAATCGTGAAGACAATAATTATTTCAGTCTAAATCCAATGATGGCATTATGTCAACAAAAAAATCATAACTTTCAAGTGGTTGGGAGATAGTAAATAATATTGGAGGAGTGGATGGAGGTCACTGGAACGCTTGAAAAAAAAGCACTAGACCGTGTATATTCTTCTCGGTTCGCCATGTATATTCGGCAATAATTTTCTGTGTTACAATATGTCGTCTACACATGCGTAGTGTGCCTGATGTCTTTGCCAGGGGAATTCCCGTCGCATCTAGAAAAAATATTTCCCGTCGCGAAAGGGGACGAGGTTACACGAGCTTAGCCGAATAAACCCGAATGGTTGAGCGTCAAACGACGATAGCTGTTTTTTTTTGAGATGTTGTTTGGGTGTGCGATGATAAGGGTTCTTATCCAACCCGGTATATTAAACCCGAATGGTTGAGCGTCAAACGACGATAGCTGTTTTTTTTGAGATGTTGTTTGGGTGTGCGATGATAAGGGTTCTTATCCAACCCGGTATATTTTTGTGAGTTTTTTTTGAATAATTTATCTTAAACAATAGAGGAGAGAAGGCGCCACTATGCTTCATATAATTATTGCTGTGCATTTATATAGTGTCGTTGATTTATCCTGCCAAAAGACATTTGAACTTTTATTGGATAAATTTCTTTCAACTCCAAATTTTTCCATCAGTAATTTTACGAGAAAAACTGACAGGAAAAAATTACGCTACCGCAGGTAGAGCAATTTTGTCAGTTTTTCAAGTGGCAAAATTATTTCGTTGAAAATATAAATCTTGCAAGAAGCTAAAAGCTTAAAATTGAGATAATATAATTAATATAAAGAAAGATAGACGGCAGGAATAAAATGACCTATAATTTAAAAAATCTCACTTACTCTCTCATGCTCTTTACATCATCATTATTCTTGGCAAGCAAGTTTTCCCAGTAATCCAAGAGATTCAGCGCCTCCACCAAATTTGAAGTATAGAACATAGATCTCTGTTTACCTTCGGCAAGAAATTTCAAATTCAACTGAAAAAAACAGAGTTCTGAGGTAAAAAAAAAACTCATTTCAGGAATCCCTTTCTGACAAGCCATTTGGAATTGCATTATCAGTTTTTCTCAAACTGACTCTTACCAAAATTAAATGTTTCTAATATCCGAATCAAAGATAAAATTACCAAGTATTCCTTCATTTGTATCGCATGGTGATGTAGTTCAGGATGCTCGTAAGTCAAAATGAAGTTTTGTGTGAGCATTTGTACGTGCTGTCTCATTTGCTGCTCAAGTAGCTCTAATAAAGGTATATCACGTTCGTCTAGCGTCATGGTCGGTCGATCATCTTTCTGAAAAAATAAAGAATAAAACCCAGATAGTCTAGAATTCTTCATGTTGAAAATATCAGACCCAAAATGTGTGACATAAAATCAGGACATTTGAAATTTTTAATAGCGGAAAATAAATTCATATTCATCAAAAAACGGTTTCAGTAGGGTGGAAGTTAACTCAATTCCCTACAAGAATGATTCTCAGTAATCCCTTACGAAATGCTCCTGTCCTCTCAGAAAACATGAGTGAATGCCAATATAAAATGTCATCCTCGCGTTTACCTGCCGCTACCTTCCCATGTATTATATACATGTGGGTATATTAAAACCAATTTCATAATCAACTTGAAGTATCCTAAGAATTAAAAGAACATGTCATGAATGTGACTTCAAATTGCTAAAACTCCTTCCTCATTTTCAACTCTCTCATAATTCCGGTATTTTCAATCAGTAAATGTTAGAAAGAATCGCTTAAACACATCCTGTATGAAAAATACAGTGTGCAATTTCAAGCTGGAGGTTTACTTTTACAGTTGTGTTGTTAAATCTATAAAAACAACCCTAAATTAAGTCACTATTTCAAAAGCCGTCCAAAAACTCATGTTTAAAGAATTTTGTCGAATTTTCAGAAACCCCTTACTATCAGAAACGAAACGAGATGAATTTATCCACTCATTTCATATACCTAGTCAAAACATTCCAGGATTATTTCACCATGATATCAAAGCCAACAACGGACCCTTTCTTTCGGAATAGCTATCTCGGTGTGCACGGCTCATACATGTTTCATACCCAACTGTCATGCATTGTTTTTGTTTCTGCTATGAAAATTGGATGGATTGGAATCAAGAAATTGTATAGTGATATACACTAAGACAATATTATGTAAATTCAATTGAGTTTGTCTGTCTAAAAGTGAGTATAAATTTATTGTAGAGCAGACAAGACCTTAAAAAACTGAAAGTTTTTTTCTAATGATTATTCCTTGATGCACCCTGTATACTCTTATTCGGTTAATATCACTATCATAATTATTATCTTCGAAAACTTATTCCGTTGCACTCTGTTTATCTAGCTGAATAGACATTCTGTCTGTATCTGTTGTGGTGGCTGTCATGTTTTTTCTAATGATTTAACTTTGTTTATGATTGACAAGCAACCGCAATGTTTTTTTTTATTCTAATGGTTATTCTTTCACCTTGTTCACTTCGCTAAATAACCGTTCTGTATTTGTGTTTGGTAATCGCCATATTTTTTTCTGATGGTTATTCTATTATATGATTATTATACTACTCTTCAAAATCATTAATTTCTGATAATTTCCTTCAATAATTCCCTCTATTTATGCAGCGGCACTGTGCATATATCTTCAAACGTCGTGTTCATGATACCTAACGCCCTTACCTAACTACACAACAGTCATCTGTTATCTAGTTGTCATTTCAAATCTTTTTTCTTTATTTTCAACATGTCTAAACAGCGCTCGCGACACTATCTTTCAAACGCATCTCTCAGGGCTACGTCACAAGTCACAACCATCCTTACCTGCACCCTCTCACTCTGATATACTGTTTGTCCTATAACCATTGTTGAAACGGCTTTGTATATCTACTGTTACTGAACTATATTTCTTTCGAAAGAATAGAAGGTAATGGCCAATTTAATACTAACTGTTTCATTTTCTGCATCAACCACAGAAGGATTGGTCGTATCCATACTACTTTGAACGTCTGTTCTTGTCTCCTCTACTTCTTCTCCTCCTTCGACGTTATCGGTTTGACTCTGATCTTCTGGACAAAGGTCAACGCATTCAAATAGTTCTGCTATTAAAATATCCAGCTCGCCTCTGGGTATTTTCACAGCTTTATCCACCCGAAATTCGTCTTTGTCGGGTTTTTCGATCACTCCGTCAGCCAGTATATTAAAATCCGGATCCTGCTCCTCGTCTTCAACCTCTTCTAAAGGCTGCGCGAATTTTTTTATAAAGTCCAGCCAATCATCTTCGTAACACTCCATATTGTACATGTCCGGTGTTATGTCAGGCGGGATGAAAGCTTCTTCTATTACTTCTAGAGGGGTAGAACTCAAACTAAGCTGGGACCTGAGAAACAAAAATAAATATTCTACAATAAAAAAAGCATGTGAGAAAGTTTTGTCATCATCAAAATACAAACGTTCCACTATATTCAAGCTATTCAGGAAAAAAAAAACTTTTTGTAAAGAGATCATAAAATATTCGAAAAATATTGCGATTTGAAATTTCTCAGATGTATTGCTTGAAACTCCGTATGTGAGTTTAAAAATAAATTCGAAGCAACTTTTTCAAATAACTTTTTTCGATATCTTGCCATCTTACCACACTTTTGGCCTCTTCATGGTATTTTTTTTCCAATTTGGCGCCATACTAGTAGTTACGTGACATGTGTCAAAATAGATTTTTAGGTTATCGGACATGCACAAACTTTTCGCTAGAAATGGTTTTCCAATACTGATAATGAACTTTTTTCCCATATGGTTAGGTTTGAAGGTGAGTGAGCCCGTATCAGGCCCTCCATTGCGGCCAATGGCCTATTGTGGCTCCCATATGGTACATACGTTTTGATTATCGTTCAGTTTCAATATATATTGGTGTCAACTAATAAATATATGGGCCTGCACAAATATATTTTGATGGAATTTTACTTGCAGGTGGTAAAACATCATATAAAGTTCGTTCAGGCCTCCGATTGGCCATACTATCAATATTACCTAAACTTGACATTTTCAGACCACTTTCAAGTGTAGTAAAACAATTTTTTTGAAGTTGGTATTGGTCCTATTTCTCGTGGGAAAGCTGTTGATACGAGTGATGAAAATTCAGGTTGGGTCTCAGAAAACCAACGCCCAAAGATGAGACGATACGTGGATGTGATGTGGCGCCGTCGAATTACTTTTCATACTTTGATTTGTGATATGGATATCCATCCTTCGACCGGTTCTCAGCTCATATCGTTTAGGAGTGATTTTCATCAAGATTTTCCACAGGAAACCGATGTAAAACCAGATCCCACGTTGGCCGCCGGATATAATGGACCAGTAGATATAATAATTTAAAAAAATGGAATTATTGAGTATTTGTACGACGTTTTTTGCCCAAGAAATTGCCTAACTAAAACAAGTGAGTAATAAGAAATGTTACAGTCTAAGAGAAGTGTCTCAACCTAACTAAAATAAGTGCAGGCACTGACCAAATTATACTTCAATTATTTGAAGTCTTTAGAACCAAAGGCACTCACAGTTAAAGTTTTTTTTTTCAACGTTACCGCCAACATTACTTGTTGATCGCTATATGATAAGCCCGAGGCAAGATGCATATAACTCCTGGTGGAATTACTTATAGCTGTGAAATTGTCATCCAAAACTGTTGATGTACGGCCTGCTTGATTCATGACATTTTTATTGCGTCAAGAGAGTTTACTCAATTTTAACATAGATGGCAGGCAAATCATTACCGATCATGATAACTTGACATGTCGTTTTGACAAACGCATGCTGCGTCAACGACATAACCTCAAATTGAACCATGTCATGATTGTCATGTCGAAGTCGAGACTCGCAAAAAAATTATATACACTACCCTAACTTTTACGAATGACAGAAAAACACAAGAACAAATAAATAACAATAACCCAACAACTAAAAACGTCGCAAAACTACCGAACTGAGCGAAAAGTATTAAAAGAACAGAAAAATCACACGATAAATACCAATTAGGCTATCCACAACACGTGACCACGGCTCTTTAAAAATGGCCGGCTGTAGGCACACATGAATGGTGTTTGTGTTTGGCACTAGCTTCTACTGCTAATAGTTTTGTTTAGTTGTGATTTGAAATGTTATTATGGCTGTTTTAACTAAAAGTGATTTATTTATTATCATTAGAACGAGTAAACAAAGACACTGCATCGATCTATAGAGACAAAAGGAGAGTGATAAAGTGCATGGATCCTTTTACTTTCACTCCTTGTGAAATGGACATATCTCTAGATCTTTTCACAACAGTAACGGCATTCGACATTATTACATATCTACTGTTGACTCATAAACAAGAAAGCCAATGAAGGCCTACAAAAGTTTAACAGGCTATAAATATCTTGAAGCTGGATTTGCCCATGATTGTGAGGCAAGAAAAATGGATGAACATACTGTTGTTGTTGCCAAGGTAGGTACTGATTTTTCGTAATTTATGAACTGTTCATTAATGTTTTCAATTAATTTTCAGATGAGGCATTCACAGCGAATGGATATTCCTTTGTTGAAAGTATGGATAGTTCTCCTGATGCGACGATGTCTTGTGACTGCTATGGAAGTGAAGTGTCCATATTCATTAAAGAATATTGATATGGGGCAGTATTCAAATTTAAAAACCTCTAATATAATAAGCGGTGGAATTGCAATTACCCTAAAACGTGACCATGCTTATTATTACCAAACTCATTTACAAATGAAACTAACTGAATGAAAATACTGCGATTTTGTGATTTGGTCACCCAAAGGATATATGTTCATGAGTAAATTTTCCCAGATGAATAATTCTGGATAGTTGATTTCCCAAAAGCGTACAATTTTCGTAAAGTAGTTGTGCTACCTAAGTTTCATAAAAGGAAGACATTTTTTAGAGTAAAGATGGTGTCTTTGTGAAAAGGTGAGGATGGCCGAGTTGTGCTGCAGTGTGAAAATATCTGTGAAATTCTATTGGACCCTATAGGACTGTCCGATGTACCAAAAAACCCCTGGATTGGTTCTCAGTGCATGAAGTTATGACTGTTTCCTCAACACTATTATTTGTAATATATGATTGCCTACACATTTATCTATTTTTATTTTCAAATCTTCATTGGATTGGTCGTTATTTTACACACCGAGTGTCAGATATCGCAAAGTAATTTATTTTCACTTGTTACATATTTTTACCTACTAATTTGTTATTTTGTAACATGGAACTATGTATATTAGGGTATCCTACTTAATAAACATCTATCTATCTAGTCTTTGATTTAATATACCACATTATCAAAATGTAGCTAGCTAGGAATTTTTAAAAACTTCACTAAGTCGCGATCTCCACGGCTTCCACAATTTACAACATAACACTTTGTAGGCATGTTTTTTATTCGGCAAAGTTTCATACAAAAATTAACAATAATCAGTCTCGTTCAAACAATAACAAATACAATGTGTGCCTTCAGGCGGCCATCTTAATTTTAGTTTGACAGCATCTTGGATAGCCTAATATGCAATGTAATTGACATATAACCTCAAAATAATGTTAACGTTCAAAAACTCAAAAAATTTATCTAGTAGGCACTTTGGATTGTTGGAAACTCCACTATATTCGACTTGAGCGTCATCCATTGACGAATGGAACAAACTCTATTGACGCAATTACAGGATCAAGAACTTTAGTTGAAACAAAAGCGAATCAGTAAACGCACCAGGAGTTATATGCATCTTGGCCCGAGGGTTTCTTACCAATTATACGGAACAACGCGATGAGTGCTGCCTAGTGTTTAGATGACTATCATCGAGTGTTTTGTTACACTGCAATGTTTTACGCTTGCCCAGTGTTATGTAGCCTGAAGGAAACTCAATTTTTGAAACTTAACAGGACGCAGAACAAGGTGCTCCGTACATCAACAAAAGTGACAAATACATTCGGTTGGATGCGCTGCAAGAGCTTGCCAGCGTCGACTCCATCCCGACTACACAATATAGCACCTTGCGTATTAATTTTACAAATACTTTCTTCCCATCCAGACACATTATCAAGCTTGGGGAGTACGATGTAACTCTCTTTATCGAGCGGCAATCAATCACTTTGCGCACTACATACACAAATAGCTATTTCAATACCTTTCAAAATTGAAGAAAAAATTCAATCATGCATTTAGGATAATAGTGATAGTTTTTTAACAGTAGTTTTTTCAGTCCCACAATGTTGTAATTCATATTGTAATCAAATAAAATTGAATACATTCACAAACCTAGTTCGTTTGGCGATTGTTGCTTCATTGGTAGTTTCTTCTTTGCTTTTGGTCCAAGGAATTTTGAAAACACCATCATCAGTCCAATTGATCTGAGGCTGGTTGTTGGAACAGTCTGTGGGTGGAGGTGGCGTTGGTGCGGGGGGATTTGGCGGGGGCTCCACGGAAGGTGGGTTACTGAATGTTGAGGTACTATCTGCATCTTCTTCACTCTGAGCCACAAAAAAGACAAAAATGTATTTAAAAAATGTAGCCAATAGTCCAAGCACCAGGGGTTTTAACCTGACACTGCCAATAGAAATGATTTTTGGCATAGGTGCAGTTTTTGAGAACTTTTTTCCATCAATAACTTGGTAGGGGTTGAAAGTTTCGATATAATGTATATAAACAAACTTTTAGAGCGTGAAAACTTCACAAAAAAGTATCTACATGTTTTTTCGAAAATTGCTTCCTATGAGAGTTGATTAGCTATATTGATATGTTCAGTTTTCAGGATATCATAAGATTTACCCTAACGCTCGACTAAAATCTCTATCTCCCTTGTTCTTGGCCGAAAATTCATAAACTAAACGGTATTTTAGAGGAAAATCCTTCAACAATTATCACATATAGCTGTCGGGTGTTGATATTCGAAGGTGAAATAATAACTTTTGATACATAACCAATGTAATTTTAGCAATTTTTCACGTTTTCCTATCGAATCAGCTCGACAAGCTGAGTTTGCTGAATAATTCAGTAGGTCAAATTTGAATAAATCTGATTCATTCCCAATTTATCTTAGGCCAAACTAAATCAAGTTTTTCTGTTCCCGTTGTTTTTTATTTCGGTCATTTTTCATGACTGATGTCTACAATCGACGTACAAATTTCAAAGTGGAGATTTCTGAAAAAGCGTACTTATCATTTTATTGCCAAAATCATGTACTTTCAGAATATGTATCTAAATAACTCTGATAACAAAGCTCTCATTCATCATTTTCTATATTTTCCGGACATTTCCCAAAACGCATCAAAATTCTTCTGATAAATCTCGCGAGTTTATCTTATCGACTATAGTTCTATGAATGTGAAAATCTGTAGTTGAGAATCTGTTCTTTCTCGCGGTGACTTAATTTTTTGTTGGAAATCTCAGACCGATTTTATTTTGAAATTCCAAGCGACAATTTCCCACCTCGGGAACCCAGTCGGCACAAATGTACGAGGAGGGTTGAGAGCGACACGGTCGACTCGATCAGATGACGTCTAAATATATATTACATGTAAATATTTTACGAAGGGAAAAACATCGGTCGGCAACGATTTCCGTTTCAAAATTACTATAAAATCCAAAAGTTGAATGGTTATCAATAGTTTATAACTAGCAAATGAACTTTACAACAAACATTTATCGTCTGAATTCTTAAAACACGATATCACACGGTTACAGCCCAATTACTTGAGCATGCGCGTCGCCCACCTCGCTTCAGGAGCCCATTACCGAGAAACCAAACTTCGGGGCCACGTTTCTCAAAAATGGAGCATTTTTCGAAAAAACATGTGGATACCTTTTTTGTGGAGATTTTTACGCACTATAGTTTGTTCCTATACATTATATCGGAATTTTCAACCTCTTCCATGTTCCATTTTCCCTGTTTTCCGGGAATTTACCCCATTTTTCATAGGTGCTTGCGCGCAGAATAATTTTTTTTTCTCAAAGTACTCTTCAAAAATTGCCTGTGTACCAAAAATAATTTCTATTAGTTTTATTGTCAGGTTTTAGTAACATTTTGGCTACAAACGATATCAACCAATTCATCCACTCATTTACATACCTCTGTTACTTCTTCTCTTTCTTCAACTGGAACATACTCATCACCAGAATCGTCTTCTTGTAAATCTTCGGTGAGAAGTACCTGAACTTCTGAAGTTGGTTCAGGTGACTCCCAAGGTGCAGGAATAATAGGCACAGTGGGTACAGCTAGTTCCCTGTATATAAAGTATGAGTAAAAAACTGATCTAAAGGATTTAATACTAGTAACTAGTGTCATTTGGAGTATTAAATGGGGCAGGTTAATATTCACTGTCTTATCAACAACGACAGTAACAATTGCATTAAATGGTTAAAATAAACCTGAGACAAGTAAAAGCGCTTGTATAATTGAAAAAATTAAAGGCCGTGGTTAAAGTTCCACACCTGCAGAACTTTATTATAATTTGTTAAAGGTCCGCACCCGTGGAATTTCAATATTTTGTACTAAAGATCCGTATTTGGCATTTTGAGAATATGTGTAATACTAATAATCTGTATTTAGGATCTGAGTTAATTGTCTGGAAAAAATTATCAACAATTAAATATACAGTACCTACGATTCACTTCGCATAGAATCACCCTTACATAGAATAGAATAGATTTATTTCCAGAAAACGTGTATACATGTGTAGGAAAATTCGAGTTTTTACAAATATACCCTTAATATACACACAAAAATATAACAGAAATAGACACATAGTGAACATAAACAGATATGGCATATAATGAAAATATGATGAGTACAAAATGAGAAAAATTTAAAAATCAGACGGTTGTGGTAAAATTATTATCAGTTAGGTATTCATTAACTGAATAGTATGCTTTTGTAATCAAGATTTCCTTCAATTTATTTTTGAAATTTCTTGAATTGTATGTTTTCATTTCCTTTGGAAGCATATTGTATAGCTAGTCACAGTTTATAGCTAAGCTATAAACTTGACCTAGTCATCATAACTATTCATTACAAGGTTTGTATGTATTCAAATATTTTTTCTAGCATTTTAATTCATTTTCTTAGGGTACACAGTATATGGTCTAACTATTCAAGAAAAAATATGAAGTTATCTCATAAATTGATAACGGAAATCGAATGAAGTTCTAAGGTTTGCCGTAGAGGAGGCATCACAAAAGTGAAAATAATTTCAACAATGTCAAAATATACCATTATCTCCTTCAATCATGCCAAGCAGGAAGTGAGACAAATATCTGACAGAAAACAACTACTTCCCTGGCTGGTACCACAAAGGACATTCAATTACCTGTGCAACCTGTGCGACATTCCTCCAAAAGGAAACCCAATTGCAAAAATTGATCTTTCATAAAAAGTGTTTAGTGCAACTTTTACATAATAATAATAATTAATACTACAACACTCGAATGAGTGTACCTAATGGCATGCCTGCGGGTGTAGAGAACGGCTATAATTTTTATTTGCCTTATATCGAACTGTTGATTATTATGATTATTGTACTTATAAAAATATGCACTTAATATCAACTTTCATTTATTTTATTCATCCAATTTCAAAATAAAAAACAAGTATGAATAACAAACCTGCTGCCTAATGGGGGGTTCAGGAGACAGGAAGAGATCTCAACTTATTTATGCTAGGTGACACAGGAGCATGGTAAACTCCCACTCCCCTTCTCTCCTTCAGTTCCAAATATAATTTAATGACTTTGAGACATCCTAATTAATAATAACAATACTCCCTCATGAACATTAGTAGAGTGTACCCAAATGCATAACCTATGCGGGTAGAGGACGGCTATTATTATTTGCCGTGGCGCACCGAGGCGACTTCACTTTTGTACATATCAATTATTATTTTTCAACTTCCGGTTCCACCGGGAGTGATACCAACTTGTTCAAATGGAACACCCTGTATATTATTACATAATCGGTTAGAGATGATCATAAGAAATCTAATGATACCAGATTTGATAGTGTTATCTCCAAAGACTACGGAGATATTGTTAATTATTTTATCCATAAGCTCAATCAATAGGAGAGAGAAACTTTTTCTGGCCCATAATTGGCGGTATCTCCGTTTTTTTATTCTCTTCATTAACATATTTATCAATTTTAAAATTTGATATTTCTGTGCTTTCAGTAATTGTGTTATTCCCAACAATTTCAGAAGAATTTGAAATGATACCAATGATGGCTAATTTTGAACCTATCCAGAATCAAATTATGACATGAAAGCGGCATTTTATTCAGATAGATCATCTTAAATATATGCTGACAAATTTATAAAAAAAGATCAGGTACAAGATTCATTAAGTAGTCTCTTTCAAACTCAAATTCAAGGATGGTTCAGGCATAATTTCATCAATATGAACACATTCAGATCACTCAAGGTTTTTCTTCAATAATTTGAAGGCAAAAGGTGTTACTATTTTTTAGTAAAATAGTTCTGAATCATTCAAAGAACATCAAATTCAAGGATGGTTCAGGCATAATTTCATCAATATGAACACGTTCAGATCACCCAAGGTTTTTCTTCAATAATTTGAAGGCAAAAAGTGTTACAGCCGTATGCATAGTCAATCGCCAGCGACTCGCCAGAGTTTCGCCGCTCGCTACACAAGGAATATAATGCACAGTCGAGCTCCAAAAATGTCATAACTACGCGATAAGTTACATTTTGGCGAAACGCTGGCGATGTACCACTTTTTTGGAGCTCGACTGTGCATTATAGTTCTTGTGTAGCGAGCGGCGAAACTCTGGCGAGTCGCTGGAATTGACTATGCATACGGCTGTTACTATTTTTGAGTAAAATAGTTCTGAATCATTCAAAGAACATACAGGCCTTTCATTGAATGTGTTTGCCATAGCTTTTCATACAGTAATCATATATTTGAATAAAATCAAAAAGTCCTCTAAAAATATTTCAAGTTTGCTAAATTTTAAACTTGTTGTTTTGATCTTATTGACAGATTCGAGATGATTTGTAGTATATACCTAAATTCAATGTTTCAGTTTTTTTTTGTAGCACTGTACCCACTCAGAACAAATGAGGCCAATTTTCTAAAAAATATTTCATAACAAGTGGAAAGTTAATTTTTTTTAGAATTACCAAATATTAGGTACTACATTTTTCTTCTGATGTGGCATAAATCATCATTTGAAGTAATTCAAGAACATTGTTACATTATTATTCTTGACACACAACCTGAATTTGGCTAAATCCCGCGGGAGCGAACCTTTAGCAAATTTTGATAAAGTTCCGCAGGTGTAGACCTTTAACGTATTATTTTAAAGTTCCGCATGGTGCGGAACTTTAACCGCGTCCAAAATAATTAATTACTAATTACTTTGCTTTAGCCCTAGTTAATTTGGGTTCGAAAACAGGTACAGTCTCCTCTGAATTATCAGGATTTTCAGCTCTCCTCACTAAAGCTAACATATACTCATTGGTTACAACTTGTCTAATTATATTTTTCACATTAACAACATTCAGCTTAGTCTTGGCAGCTTTTTCTTCGAGGCGCTTTTCCATTTCATCTTCAATGCTGGCAAAAATATCCCTTTCGTGTTCGTCAAGATTTGCGGACTTTGCTTGTATCTTTTTGGGGCTCTCGATATCAATCGTCAAACTATCTTCAGGGTCAGAGTTGTCTTCACTTTCTTCAGTGTCTTCAGATTCATCCTCATCACTGAGAATGGTTTCGAACGTTTCATTCGATTCCCCCATGATGAGTTAAATTTATCTATTATTATTATTATTAGTAAATAAAAATCACAAAATCAACTCCAACATTTTGTTGTTTTGTTTTGATTGACTTTAGAAAATTAGAAAGTAGAAATGACAGTATAAAATCTTCTTCGGTAATTTTATGCCTCTACTGTCTAGGCTATTCAGCCAAGTCTTCGCAGATTCTGCGACATCTATTTTTCCCAGCGTAAACTATTTGAACGGTGAATGCAGTTTGTACATGACCCCATGCAATATCATCATCATAGCATTGTCTAATATCCCCTTAGACAATGATCATAGTTTTCAATTTCTTGAAAGTTCTAGAACTTAAATTTCACTATATAAGTGATCCAATCGTGTGAGATTTGAATAGTAGTAAGATAGTCATTGCCCGTGGAATCGGTATTAGACCCAAAGTCCAAACACGAGTGTCATCTAGCGTGATTAGTTACAAACATGAATATTTGACGTCATTTTAATGCAAGGTTCTTCAAAAAACCCTGATTTTAATGCTGTACCCAGGGCTGTACCATTGTTTCAATCAAGTTACGACATAACTTATCACTGAAGTTACGACGACTTGGAGGCCAGAACACTGACGCCTGAACTAGAACTTAAAAAAAAAAATTCAGACCCATTTTGCATTATTATCTTTGTTACCACTTCAATTATTGAACTTTTCTGTAAAAAATGCAAATAAACGTTATTATTACTATCATTATTATCTACATGTCGCCTATATTTGAATCCAATGTTAATCCCATAAGGTTGGCTAACTATCTTACTTCTATGTAAACAATGCTTTTTGAAGCTTTGTTTATTGTCTAAAAGATTTAAGGTAAGTTGAAGTTTTTGTAATGAATTGCTAGTAAGTCAGGCGACGATATACAGGGTGTTTCTTAAGTACGTGTAGAAACTTCAAGAGCATGTTGCTGACGTTGAAATCAGAAAAAAAGTTCCCATAAACACATGTTCGCAAGTTATTCGTTTCTAAGATACAGAGTGTCAAAGTTTAATTATTACATTTGTTTTTTTGTGAATAAATGCCAAAATATTTGGCAATGACAAAATCAAAGTTTGTGATACTTGTGAAAAACTAATGTGAATTAAAAAATCTTGTCATTCAAAATCACTTGCATCGATTATTTCAAATCTCAAAAACTCGAAAACAGTTGCTCGCTGTGACCTCTATCAAGAATATATTTCTTACACAAACTAAATAATGAATATTCCCAGATACCAAAAACTTCACCCAAATAGCAAAATTATTTTGAAATTATTCACAAAAAATAAAAATAAGAATTCAACTTTGACACTCTGTATCTCTGAAACGAATAACTTGTGGACATATGTTTATAGGAACTTTTCTTCTTATTTTGATGTCAGCAACACGCTCCTAGATTTTCTACACGTACATAAGAAACAGCCTGTATATGATTCTATTACAAACTCACACCAAACACCCAACCAATCCTAAGCCACCCACCATTGGAAGTATTGTTTTTAATTGAAATTCAAAAGAATATAATATGACGTTATAGACCAGAATATAGTTTTCAATCTGCTAGGGCCACACTCAGGGTATTGGGAAAATCGAACCATTTTCAAGTGGAAAATAACGTTTATTATCATTATGTTGTTACGTTTCCTGTAATGTTCAAAGAACATCGTGATAGCCGAGGGAAAGAATATAGAAATTGATATTCTTGAATTCCTAGAGACTGATGTACGCCACAGGTCTCCTTTCCCGGAGGCAGTAAGTTCCAAAAAGCTTTGCCGCTTCTTGGAAGAACATCACCAACGAGACCATCAATGCCTCTTTTTTTGAAAGAATATAAAAGTTTCAGTGTGTATGTTTAGGGGTTGCACTCCATAAATGGGAATAGTATTTCAGAACAGACGTCGATCCGATCTGGTGCCGTATAAATCATATAATCCGTTGTCGGTAAGTGAAATTGCTCTTAGAGCGAAACAAAACACAAGATTTTGAGAGGCAGTTTTGGCATCAACCTCACATATCAACCATGTGATAACGGAAACCATATTGTCGATCACTCACAATCTAGAAATTTTAGGATCACGATGTTAATAGTTTTCTCCATGTATATTGAGATCAGTACGATTGTTCTGTACTTGCTAGCTAGGGTCTTTTTTCTTTTTTTGGGGACTGGTAATTTACTCTTGCAATTTTTCAGTTGGACAGACAAACCGCCAAATCATAAAAGATGTTGAGCTTGTAAAGAACGTATCTGTCCGAGGAACATTTCTTGAGAACGATCGGTGAAATTCCGTTGTTAGATCCTCTAGCTCTGTTTTAGTGGACACAGCAAAATGCACTGATAGTTCGTTGCAGAAAGGTAATCTTAGGTGTATGACTGTAAATGGGAGTGTTGTTCTGTGATTGATTTTCCAATAAAGCAAGGGTAAGAATTATTCATCTACGAAAGCTCTCTGGTGTCACGCACACTTCTCTTTTTATGCAAACTCATTTCACTTTTTTCTCATTATAATGACTTTTTGCTCATTATGATGACTTTTTTCTCATATTGAGTTTTATCTCATTATAATGACTTTTACATTATTCGCCTTTATATTTTCGTGGTAACGTTACGTTTTTGGGTTCTTGGAAATGTATTTTTTGTGTGTTAATCATTAGTATCAACAAGTTTATTTATTTAGTTATTAGTAAACGCACATTTAGAGTACATGCCCATATACATATTCAACATCAATATGATACAAGAAATAAAAAAAGGGTGGGGGGTCAAGTTTATAAGACATTTATTAATATTATAAAAGTCATTATAATTAAATAAAAGTCATTATAATAAGAAAAAAGTCAATGTAATGAAAAAAAAATCATTTTAATGAGAATAAAGTCATTATAATGAGTTTAAAAAAAAAATGAAGTATGCGTGACACCAGGGTGCTTTCGTATTCGTTCAATGGAAAATGCTGTTAGAATTCACGAGTACCCGATAAAATCGGAGATTATATGTTCAAAGTGACTGACAACAGTTTATCACAGCCCTCATAAACAGAAGGTTTGAGGTCTGTGGACTCTGTGGTGTACGTAGACTAAGGCTGAGTCAAGTCTACGGTCTGACCAATATGATTCGACCAGCGCGGTCATTTGGTTGACTTGACGACCTCATTAGAACTGTATGTATGTGACCAATATTTTCAATCATCTGGTCGGTCCGACTCATGGTCATATTTCATACTGAACGCGCGTGCCTGGTCCGACCGGTGACTTGACACAGGGTAATTTTAGTTATCCATATAACTGTGACAACATCGCAACCATAAACAAAGGATCGACGAAGGCGTGTCCACGCACTTCAATGAGAAAAGAGGAGAGGGAGATGCGCAATGCGATCAGCCCTTGTCAATTTCCCGTCAGCTGTTTTCTATTTCATTCTCAGCTGTTCAATGTTCAATGTTTAGCCAGTGTTAGGGAAGAAGTGGATTGGATAATTACAACAATTTTAAGAATGTCGGAAATTCAGCCATTGCCCTCAAGTAGCGAAATTTCTTCCCAAATCGTCGATAATATCGAGAAACATGAAGATTTTGGGGAACCTGAGTCAAAAAAGCGAAAAGTTTCGACTAAAATGGCAGATGAAAAGAAATATAAGTTGGAGGATAGACTGGGTGGAATTCTGTGCTGCGCAGTTTGTCTAGACCTACCCCGGGCTGCTGTGTACCAGGTAAGTTCCAAAATGTCTTCAATTTGCTCGAATTGCATAATTATGAGGAAGTTTATTACGTAATAATGCTAAAATGTTATTTTTCTTTGTTATGTTTTACGTTGCAGCAGCTCATGCAGGCGAGTTGATATTGATTATACTCGCCTGTCTGCAGCAAAGTACAATCACAGCAGGGGTTCTTTTTTTATCTAGCTGGTACTTCAAGTCTTTGTTCTGAGAAGTCATTTTATTTCCTGTTTTGCCGTAATTAATTTAATTGACTATGAATTCTCCGTGTCAATACTACTCAAAAGACTTTATTAATGCGCATATTCTCGCAAATTATGTATTTTTGCGTTGTCAATTACTGGAAAAAATTAATATACGTACGTACTTAAATTATTGTGAATGAAATGCCTAATTGTAGTCTAGTTTTAATTTGTATATTTTCGGACAAATACATGACTCAATTTGTAATAAGTGATATTGATCCTAGACTTTTATAAAAAAAATAATTTGTATTTTACATTTTTGTAACCGTATATTCGTGAGTGTTTGATAAATTGAATAAATTTCTGAAATTTTACTCATGGTAGTCGTTACTTCACTCGCTAGTTTTAGTTTTTCTTTTCCTAACCCACTCCTTTAGTTTTAAGGTTTAATAGGTATGTCATGGTCACTGGGTTCAGTGATGCATAGTAAAATTTAAAAAAAAGGTAGGTCCACCCAACATATAAACTGCTGGGTAATGAGTTTAATTACTTTTTCCATCATCAGTAATAACAACTTTACCATAAAATGTAATAGTTGTATAGGGAGTAGGTAGGTATATCTGATGTTGATCAGATCAACAGAGTTGTTTGGTAATTGTGGAATGGGATACACAAAATAAATTTTGTGTTCTAACAAAAACTTGGTTTCTTGAAAGGTAAAGTAGAAAAAGTTGCAAATCATGTGTGAACTGTTTAGATTACATTATTAACACTGTATTGATCGCTTTTATGTTAATTCCAGGGTATGAAGAGGATTGGTAAGTTTTTCACAAAAATTTTACTCATTACAACATGATTGGTACATACCTTTGTAATGGTTGGAAATTTTTGAAACCGAAAAACCCAGAGAAATCAAAATGTCCCATTTTGCTCATTCTTGTTTAGGATATCCACGAAAAAGTATAAATACCCATCTAAGTATGTCAAATTCACCAATTGGTACTTTTGGGAATGATTCCTTTGCCAAATTCAGATAGATAAACATTTTTTGGGGTTTTGTCATACACCTGTTGTAGTGTACAAGAACGAAACATTCATTCAAGGAGTTATAACTTGTTTAACTAAATTCGAAGATTTTTGTAATATTCCGAAAATTAATAAATTTAATTAGGTAATAAACCAAAATAGCAACATCTTTTTGTTACCCTAATTGCAGAAACACCATTGAATTGTCCTTTCATTAGGTAAATCCTGTAATACGGATATTTTTTTATGGCTATGTAAAGAAAATTACATGTTGTGAATATATTTCTGTATTATCTTGGTCTTTCATCGACATTTTTGATTCTGAACATCACTCTTCTTATTTTTGATATTGTTTTATTCAATGCAATTTTTTAAACTGAGGTATATTATTATTACTTTTGTAGTAATACTGGAAATCATTAGATGAAATCTCAGTCCTTTCCACAAGTCTGTTACTTGTTTGCAAACCTAACTGTAAAATGTAGCAGGGTTTTAAAGAATATACCTACATTGGTATGAATTTCATGATTTTATTTAACTTTTGAATTGCTAGAGATTTTGTGAAACTTGCAGCATTTTTTTGGTAGGTACTTGTTTTTCAATAAAAACTAGTTCTCTCAGTTGAGAAGTATCGAAGATGGAGCAGTGCAATTTTTGATTTTATTATAATTATTTGAATACAATCAAATATGTGCAATTTCAATAAAATATTAATAATACTAAAAAACAAAGAGCTGCAACGAAACAATATTTGGTTGAGAATTATTTCAGGCCTGAGTAGTGACCATTTAAAAAACACACCAAGAAGAGATTTTTTCCTTAAATAGGTATTTGTTAAAAAAATTGTTGGGTACAAACAAGTTTGTAAAGTAGAACTTTTATGTATTAATTTTTAATTTTGAAGGAAGCACAGCCGAGTTTAATAAAACAAGGTCAGTACAAAAAAGCTCATCTCTATTACAATATGTATCATAAACGTTTTTTCTACGACAATTATATTGACAAATGTAGCAATTGTATCATTAATCTGAATGTTTTGTTTTGCGAAGTTTTGAACTTTCTTCGTATTTGCAAATGATGACTTTCGTAAAATTTGACGCAAAATACTGTTTTTTTTTTCTAAATATAGTTTATGGTCAGTGTAAAAAAATTACCTAATGAACAGTTGATGTGTTTACTCACTGTGAACAATAAATGCGTGAAAACTTTGTTTATGCAGTAAAAATAAATATGTTGTTAATACTTTAAAAAATAATTTGGAACCTCTATTATTTGAAATGTTGTGAATCAATTTGTAAAAATTAAATATTTTATTGAAGTTGATAATTGTTTATTCAAATTTTGTGGGATAGTGCTAATTTGTTCAGAATTTATCTTCTCATTGTTATTGGTAATTCTATATTTTATCACTTCAAACGTATTTGACAACTTTTTTTTCTTCAAGAAAGGTTAGTTTGAAATGGAAAACAAAAATAAGTTACTTCAAAGGTCTTTCAAAGAATTTCTGGCTGCTCCTTCTTCGAAAGTTCTCGTCATTTGTGATTGAATTGAGAGACTTAACTATTAAAAAAATGTGGAGAGTTTAGTGTTTCAGTGATGATAGTCCTCTGTCTAATCAGAAAAAAATGAGACTTGAGACTTCCTATGTCTGCATATCGAGTTGGACATGGTATTTGCGAAAATGCTCGGTAGGGGTACGTTTTTTTAATGCTCTCCGCATACTTTTGAGACGGGCTAATAATTTGAATTATTCTGAATTTTGTTGGACAGAGTTACCACTTAATTTTACAAATTTTTATAGAGCGATTCTCGTGCAAAGTTATGACATCATAAAAGATATTTTTGCTTAATAAAAATATAGAAAATATAAGTGGTAACATTGTCCGACCAAATTTTCGGGAAATTCTAGTTGAGGGTCCCAAAAAACGCCCCCTACCGAGAACTTTCACTAATATCATGTTGTCCAAGTAAACATGAAGAACAGAATATATAGGGTGATCAAAACTCGATGACCTATTAGACGTTTCTGAAATTTTTTATTCACTTCTTAATTAAAATTGAGAAGTTGAATCCAGAAGGTTCCTGGAAATATTTAATAGATCTACAAACTCTATTTAGTTTGGATAAAGTAGAACAAAATAAATAAAATTTATTTCTAAATAAATGTATTTGAATAATATTTACTTCAGTTTTTTTTTATAGTGGCATCTCGACTGCTATGGTCATTAGTCACAATACTTCAGTTTTATATCGTATTATATGTATTCAGTTCTCAAATTCATATCCATTTTCATATAACTGTGTGACAACGATACCACTAGCAGCCTTCTTTTGCCCATTGTATTAAATAAAACCGACAGTTAAAATAGACGTCAAATGCCAAATTTTTACATCTTTGACGTTTTTTTAAACTTCTGGTTTAGCCAGAAATAATACCAGTTTTTAATTAGCAAATAGAAAGCCCTCTATATTATTGCATTTTCAGAATCCTTAGATTATTCTGAATAGTTTCGAATGATTTTACCGAGTTTTTATATCAGCTTGAATTGGACATTAAAAAAATACTTTTTTATGGGTTTGAATGTACTTTATCAAATTTGTAGGTTGAAAGTCAAATTTACGAAAGCGTAGAAGGGTCACAAAGACTTTACAACTCGGAATTAGTATAATTCCGATTTTACAGCTCGGAATTAGTACAATTCCGACTTTACAACTCGGATTTAGTGTTATCATAGCGATTCCACGAGTTGGCATTGGAGTCATAGTGAAAATATTAACTTGAACTGTCGAGCGAGGATAAATATTTCTCCCAAGTGGAAAATATGATGAAAAAATCTGACAGAAAACAACTACTTCCTTGGCTAATACCACGACGGATATTGAACTAAATCTGACAGATATTTGTGCAACGTCTTCCTGGAAGACTGAATTGCAAGTGCTTATTGTAAGTAAACAAAAGATTGTCCTTCATTCGGCTGGGGATGACCTGCTGCAGATATGTTTCGAGGTTCTTTTCATTTGTGAGGAATTGATTATAAAATTCATTGGGTAGGGACCCACCCTTGCACTGATGAGAGGCAATAACCTCGAAACATGTCTGCAGGTGGTCACCTCCAGCGGAATGAAGGATAATCTTTTGTTCATTACAATAAGCACTTGCAATTTAGTCTTCTTGGAATAACGTTGCACAAATATATGTCTGATGTAGTTCAATATCCGTCATGGTATTAGCCAGGGAAGTAGTTGTTTTCTGTCAGATTTTTGTCTCATATTTTCCACTTGGTGAAAATTTTTGTTGAGAAAGGGTAAGTACTTCAACTTTGTCGATTTTATTCGTCATTTAATTTTACTCTTTGGCAAAACCTTCGAACTTTCGCATTGAGTTGATGTTTTGTTTCTGTTTTGTTGGTTTGATGTGGACCAGGAATAAAAGTTGAACAAGTCTTTTTTCTTTTTTTTTAATGGAAACGCATCAATTAATAAAATATAACCTGTCAGATGGCATAATGTAATGATCATTAATAAAAGTTTTGCTAAGTAGAAAAGTAGATGTAATGATCAATAATAAAAGTGTTGCTAAGTAGAAAATTTGATAACAATAAAACACTTTTCTTACAATTTTCTCTCAATAAGTATGCTCTTTTCGAATTATACTAATTCACTGTTGTAAAGAAAGTTAATCCCAGCATTCTATATTCTAAACAAAACGTAGGTCTGAATAAATAACTCGCTGTAAAAATCAACCAAAATAATTCGAAACTAATCAGAATTTTTTCCAGGATTTTGAAAATACAATAATATAAAGGGTGTTCTATTCGCTAATCAACAATTGGCGTCATTTCCCTTTAAATCCGAGCCCGAAAAAATCCTGTTATATCTACTTTCCATTCACATCTCAAAATCATTTCCAACCAGAACCGACCCCTGAACATCTTCGTTCATATGTTGCCAATAATTGACATAATTTTGTATTGTTTCTCCAGCGGTACTGGCAGTAATAATAATAATAATAAAACCCGTTCGCGGTATACATATTTCCAACCACGATCGTCGTTCGACAAAACCCAGCAGAGCGCATATTCTTGGATTAATTTTTTTCGTGCGTATTTACAGTGCAGCAATGGTCACTTAATGTGTGCCGGATGCTTCACTCATATTTTGGCGGATGCGAGACTCCGCGAAGAGACGGCCACTTGTCCGAGCTGTCGCGTGGAGATTAGCAAAACGTCGGCCACCCGGAATCTGGCCGTCGAAAACGCCGTTTCCGAACTGCCGGCCGAATGCCAGTTTTGCAACAAGCAATTCCCCAGGAACTCGCTGACCAGGCACGAGGAAACCGAGTGTGAAGAAAGGTTTGTAAGAATTATTTTCGTTCAACTACTGCCTAAAAAAACGAAATCCAATTTTTTGTATCATTCAATTGTGCATTTTGACGGTTAAGAAAAAATTTTACTCTTTGAGGCATGGCGGTACAACATTTGTACCAATTCATTTTCATCTTTCGATGCACGATGGTACGCATAGTGTACCACATTTTCAAATTCAGACCCTAGTCAGCACGTCGGCATATCTGGCGTACCGTCAGCATAGACTGACTTGTCACCATGTAATTTATCACCCCTGGCAGGCGTGGCCTATTTGAACGACGCCAAGAACTGCAAAAAGTGGAATTTATTCATTCAGTGTTCAGTTTTGAGCAAATCGAAGTTGGCTCTGTTGTTGATTACATACATATCCCAGTATTCTGATTATTTTCGCAGGTTTCACAAATGTTCAGCTACTTTCAGGATTACTGAGAGATTTGTCAAAAATTGTAGATAGTTGAAAATATGATCCTTTGATCAACAGTGCCTCATTTGTACCACCATGCACTTTGGGTTCACAATTGTATTGTTATTTTTTTAATTTGAAATGAATAACGAATTGCCATTCAAATCAGTAGAAATGTCAACTATTTGTCAACTGCCAAAGAAGACGATGAAGAATGTTCATAGAGAGATCGTTTCTGGCATTCTTTCGGACAGTATCAATGATGCATCCAGAAAAAGGCAACGTTCCTCCCAATCCCCAGTAACGATTGCAATAAAGATAAACCTCATGTTGCCACCGAAATTGTTTTTCAGTCATACTATATTCAACACTTGAAGCATGGTGGTACAAATTTGTACCACACTGTTTTATTTGAGAAAATTAAATTTTAACGAAAAAATGTACAGAAGTTTCTTCATTACATGTACAACAGCAGTAATACACTGTCGATAACTGATTTTCCAAATATTTTTGTTCTCGTGCACCTTTTTTGTTGGATTTCAGTCGTGCCTCAAAGAGTTTTTAAGCCTTTTATTCAAATGCACTAAAAATAAAATAAAATTGAAAGTAAATAAAAAAGGTAAAAGAAACATTTTTGAAACAAGGTTTTATTTATATACTAGTGAACTAAAACGCAAAAACCAATAGGTATTGTTTGAAAAACAAAACTGTTAAAAATAAAAAAAAAAATCTTTAAAGCAAATACGATTGCGATGTGTGTGGGAGGAGGTAATGGCGAATATTTGCTAATCGCACTCGCTATACTTGCCTATACCCGCGGATTGTCGCTAAATTTGTACCGTGTTAAAGGGAATTAATACTCGTGATTACTTGGATTTCCAATGGACGCGCTGCTCCCACACGCATCGTGTTCAATCGCGAGTCTATACAAGTATATTTTTAATTTGTAATTTGAAAAAATGGAGTGGTCGTCACTCGTCCGACCAAATTTTTGAATTTCTTGTCGTATTTAAGGATAACATCCACCACATTCTATTGCGTTTTGTAGCTTTTCGCGTAGTAGATATCTGGCACATAGCACGACGTACGCAGCACAGTTTGCCAACAGAGAATTTTTGTCCATGACTTTGGCGTTTGAATATTGTTGCTGTTAAGTCTCGTCGATAGTAAACAACTGACCAACCTACTAGGGAAGGGGCTTGTGAGTGCCACTCACGATTATTTGCGAATACAAAGTGCAAGTCGTGCGGGAGCTCCGATGGCTCGTTGCTCGTACTTGAACATACTCGGAAATGTTTGTACTCCGTAGGGAATGTAATCCCGGGATCCGGGATCTCGGGATCCCGGAATAAAAAATTCTCGGGATACCGAGATTTTCGGGATCTAAAAAAAGGCAATTTTTTCTCCGAGAAATATTCCTATGAAAATATTAATAAGATCTAAACAACATGAAGTTATAATCGGCAACACTGTTCAGCTCCGCTCGCAAACTTAACAGCCATGAAACAGGTCATATCATGTCAGTCAGAGGATAGAACAGGCCGCATACATCTACCGGTCTACCTGAATATAGGTATTTTTTGAAAGCCATATATAATATTACCAATTCGCAATAACTTCAAATTGTTTGGCGAGTTAAAAATATTATTTTTTAAAAGGTTTCGAGTGATATCGTGTTTTCTAGGGAATAAAGTTTACCTGACATGTCGTGTTCGTGACATCTTCCGATTTGAGGGAATGCTTACGTTCAAGGACGTCAACTGAACTTCCAAAATCCCAAAAAACCATAAAAAGAATGGTCATGAGTTATGGACAAGAAATAAAACAACTTGTTATTTCTCAGATGAAGTCCAGGAAAGAGAGTGAAGGACAATTTACCTTAACTTTAGACGAATGGACATCAGTTGCAAACAGGCAATACATAAATTTTAACGTCCACGAAAATAAAAAAAAAAATTGTAATCTGGGGCTCGTGAGGGTTCGTAAATCTGCGAGTGCAGATATATGTTTGGATCTCCTGACTGAAAAATTAGCCGCCTTTAATTTGTCTTTGGATGATGATATTATATGCTTAACTACCGATGGAGCTAGTGCAATGAAACGTTTGGGGAACTTAATTAATCATTCAAGTTTTATTTTTCATTTGCATACGGATTGTTATTTAATTTTATTCATGTTTTGATTAAAACCAAATTTTTCATATGAAGTTTCAACAGTTTTTCCAGTGAAGAATGGATCCCGGAATCAATCCCGGGATCGAAAAATGTTGATCCCGAAATCCCTATACACTAATCCCGATCCGGGATTACATTCCCTGGTACTCCGTATTAGTCGCGATGTGTCTGGGACCGGCTTAACAAAAGTATCATAATGCATTGTCATCGGAATTATGGATACCAAATTTCAATTTAATCGGACGTCTAGAAGTGGGTTAAAATTCGCCTTTCACATAGATGTCGTCAAAACTCGCTCTAGGCTAGGCTCGTTAGTTTGATATCAGACGCTAAATTTACATTATTTGTCCCTCAATATCTTTCGTTTCTTGTCCACTTGTGTTGAGTCCCCTATGTTCCGGTTTTCAGGTCCGAATTTATACAATTGTATTGTTGAGCAAGGAAAAATATATACAATTCTATTATTGAGGAAAAATATTAAAATTCTATTTTCAGAATTTCAGGTTGTAAATATAGTCGCATAGGTTGTCCCTGGAGAGGTCCCATGCACGAGAGGTCCGAACACGAAAACGAGTGTGTCCATCCAAACCGTTCTGGGCGGGATGTAATGGAATCCCTGAAAATGATCGACCAACAGATGACTGAAGAACGCAAGCTCTACGACAGCATCTTCGATTTGTTGGGATGCGACAGAATTGCTTTCAGTGGTGAGAAAAAGTGTCACCTGATTTGTGCTCATTTTAACAATCTTTACTGAAAGGACGAACCCAATTCTTACAAAAATACACGAGATAAACTTAAAAACATGCATAAAGAATGAAATAAATTCACTATTTCTGAATACGAAGTTATTCTGGAAAAATCCTCGAAGGTAGATTTTTTTTCGATGGTCTGTTTTTGAACCCTTCCCGAAATATGACTGCGAGACTCCACACGATTCAGAAGGTTAATAGTCTCTGTCGCACTCATTGGGTATATGGAGAAGTTTTTTGGCCATATATCTGCAGCCGTTTGACATAATCCCATCAAACTTGGTATCACTGGATTCGAAATGACGATCCCTAACCAAATATGGAAAAATATACTGGGTGTCCAATTTAAAAATATCACCAGTCATTTTTACTCAATTGCGGATAACCCTATATATTTTGGGTGGAGTTCAAAAATTGGCCCATCGGAAAAGAAAATCGACCTGTCCGAGGATTTTTCCGAAATATCTTTACATTCAGAAATAATGAATTTATTCCTTACTTTATGTACACACTGTATATTCATTTGTTCTAGTGGGATACTTATGAGCAGGGATATTCATAGATATAAATCGCGTAGATTGTCATTATATTGATGGATTTGAATATTGTTCTGCAAGTTTGGTTATAATTTAAGTTGTTGATTGGTCTTATTATTTTTTTTTTGAACTTTGAAGATTATTTCGATAGCTATTCCAAAAAATAATTCCGTATCGAGCAACCGATTCGAAGTTGGCAGTGTACATCGTTTTTGTAGTCTCGTTGTGCAGGTATTTTGATGTAACTCTAATTCCATACATGGCCTATCGATAATATGCAAGGCATTACAGGCTGGGAAAGAACTATTCTACCAAATCCAAAAACATGTCAAGTTTGTTAGGGAGACAACTTTTGACGCAATAAGCATAGCAAAACCAGCAACCCCCTAAGTGGGGGTATAGTCTCCCAACTTTGAAAAGGGCTTTCAATTCCCTATACATTGCTGCTTAGTTCGATCCACTCTGAAATACCAACAATACGTTTGACGAAAAATTCAAAAATCGATTTAATTTTACTTAAAAAGTTACCATATCAGTCAAGTAAATGCTCAAACTGTTGTCCGCCAACGTGCATACAGTTATACAGGTTATCTTCAAACCGTTGCCGTACATTCTGGAGAACCTGCGGTCTCACTTCGCGACATACGTAATTTGTCCTCGCAGATCTTCCAATGTGACAGGTGGAGAGCTGTAAACTTTGGTTTTTTTGTGCCCCCACAAAAAATCTAAAGGACTTAAGTCGGGTGACCGAGGGGGCCACTCAATTGCACCTCTTCGTCCTATCCAGCGTCCTGGAAACGTGTCATAATTGCGCACATTTAGAGAGTAATGCGGAGGAGCTCTGACTTGTTAGAAAATCAGTTCGAGTGCCTTGCAAGCTGGGTCGTTCTTATGATATCTCTTAGACATGACATTTTGTAGTAAATTCAGGTACATATTTCCTGTTAAATTTCCAGGAAGAAAAAAATTACCTACAATGGAATTTTCAAAAATACCAGCCCATACATTCAACTTCTGGGGGTGTAGTGTGTGTGTGTGACTCGTGGAAAATCCTTGGATTGGTATCAGCCAGTCATAATTACACAAAATTGAGAAAAAATGTATAGATCTTGAGGTAATTAACAGACTACCTGTTTTCTTCAGTGGCCCGACCTAAGCATGTTAGAACCGTTTGTATTCTTCTAGAATTGACCTCTTACTGAATAATACCATGCTTAGGTTGGGATAATTAAGAAAACAGGTAGTCCTGTTTTTTACCTCAAGACCAATAAATTTGCTACGTATTTTCTAAACAAGTGGATCGATTTTTAATAACCAATCAGCAATGTATAGGGAATTAAAATCTCCTTTTAAAGAGGTATCACTTGACCCCCATTTCCATTTGAAAAAAGTTAAAGAATGACACCCCCACTTAAGGGGTTAAAGGTTTTGCTATGCTTTTTGCTTCAAAAGTTGTCCCTCTGAAAAAGACACTTAGCGTGTTTTTGGATTTTGTCGAAAAGTTCTTTCCCAGCCTTGCGGTACGTTTTCGATGTGCCACCCTGTATAGTGTGATCTGCATTTGAATAAAACTGACTTTGGTGATATTTTTCAATGGAACACTCAGTTGATTGTACCACATTTGGTTAGAGGTTATCATTACGAATCTAGTGATACCAAATTTTGATGGGTTTTATCAAACTGCTGCGAAGATAAGGACAAAAACTTTCCCATAATTAGTGGAGGGAGTTTAACCCCCCCCCCCGGTTTTTTCCGTGGATGGCATAGTGTACAAACACAATTATTTTTTAGACAAATATTTTGCATGCCATTTGAACTTATTGAGAATTTGTTAGGTAATTTGCTGATGTTTTCATTTATACTATAAATTATTTCTGGAGTATCAATATCAAAATTTGGGTTAGGAGTATGATGGCGAATTGTATTATTATTTGCTGAAATATATGCAGTAGTAAAACTGTCAGCAAAATATTCTAGTAAGGTGCATTTTATTGGGAATAGTATTTGCAGATTTTTGACTGTTTAGATACTGCCAAAAATATTTCGAATTTGTCTACAAGTCTAATATGTGATAAAGTTTTACAATTGGTTCTCTGTCCATTTAATTTCTTGAAAAGCTCTTTTGAGATAAAACTTGTCACCTACATTTTTTCTAAAGAAGAATAGTTTCAAGCTCAAAGGTCTCAGCACTATCACCTGAAACTAAAGATTAAAGCCCTAATAGGTGATGTAAAATGAGGGACGATTTATAAACAAAGTCATTTATTAGGTATATTTTGGTGCTTGAATCAAGATACAGAATGTTTGAGGTAACAAATGATAGTAAGCTTAATGATTTATATATTATTAGGATCAGTAGTATCAAGAAAAATTTGATACAGAAATATATCCTTCTTCAAATTATATTTAGGAATTCGACTAACAGAAAACAGATACTTTCCTGGCTAATACCTCTACGAGTATTTAATTTAGTTAAAGACTCAAACAAGGCCAACTTTGTAACAGCTTGCTTGCTATAAAGGATAGTAAATTCTTGTTCAATTCAAAACGGGAGGTCACCGATATATATTACTTCCTGGTTGTTAAGTTCTCATAGCACTGTGTAAGTTATAATCTATTTAATTTAGCCAAATTTTTTCTCTTTTTAAATTTTACAGGGTTCTGTAATCATTACAAATAAAATAGGAATAACTTCTCTAGAAAAACCATTGTATTGTTCTAAATCGAAATTTGTAATGACTTATGATTTTATTATGATTTCTTGTTTGTTTTAGAGCTGCAGCTGAAGCCGTACCGTACAGACGAGTTCGTTCATCGTTTATTTTACGAATCTTCTAGATTTTCCGCATTCAATTGTCAATGGGTTGTCAAAGCTAAGATAAATAATAACCAAAAAGATCCTACACAGAGTTCGGAAAGGGATATGTCCTATCAGGTAATTATGTTTTTCAAAATCTTGATAGTTAGTTATTTTTCTATTTATTTATTCATACATCAATATTTATGTAATGAAAGGAATATAAAACAAATTCAATGGCAAAGAATAATGTAACAGTTGTGTATAACTAGTATCTGTTTACAAACATTCCAATTATTTTCATTCTAGAAGTCTTAGTTTGTATTCAGAATATTAAATAAATAAAAGTAGAAAAACAAACTCTAATTAATAACAGAAAAAATCTGTTTATTAATTTGTGAAAGAATGTACTTCATAAATTTTTTATCTCAGTTGGCAGTCTATATAAACTTACATAGTTGGATGTGTGAATTCGTTTTTGTTAAAAAAAATGAGCTAGTCTCAGCTTATGCTGCATATTTGATTGTACTTATTTTAAACTGACGTGTATATCCATCTACGGATGGCTGCTGTATGCTAATACGAATAAATTATTATTATTATTATTATGTTGCTTAGAATGATAACTATGTATTTCAGAATTTCTATTTATTATGAAATTTTGATTTTAACTTTCTTTATTCACATCACAATATCAAATTGAAAGTTTCAATTGTACAGAGTTCTTCTAACAAAAACTATTTAACTATATAGAGTTGACATGTTGATGTATCATTTCGAAGACAATACAAGATTTTCAAGGCTTTTTTGTATAAAGTGGAAATTTTTATTAAATTACTTTTAAAACATGTGAAGTCAAGTAAAAAAGTTCCTTTATTGTATGTTCCCCAAATGTTTATGAGATGAGTAATTCTACTTATAATATGGGAATTTAGAATCGTATCTGTAGTTTTTGTATTGAGTTTGCGACATATTATCAGGGCTCAAATAAAGGAAGAAATGTATTTATAAGTGCCCAATATAGAATGTAGAATATAAGAAAATTCAAAACATTGTGAACAATTTGATAAGAAAAGAAAAAAGAAAATATTATGAAAAAGTAATTGACGAAAATAAATATGATAATAAGGCCATGTGGAAATCATTGAAAGAACTACTGAAGGGAAAAAAACAAAATAGTTCTACAAGTATCAACTTTGATGGTGTAGTGATTGAAAATGACATCAATGTAGCAAATTCCTTCAACGATTTCTTTGTTAATAGCATACAAAAAATTGTTCAAAATATAAAACCGCTTAATGACTTCAATAATGTTATATATCATATTCAACCAGTACAGTCTGTATTTGCTACATTTGAAATGATCAAAATAAGAGATTTCAAACAAATTCTGAAGTTACTCAAGAAAAATAGTCCTGATAATAATGGAATTGATCTTCGTATAGTTAGGATAGCTTTTCAGGCAATTGGAAACTACTTCTTGGATGTTATAAACACATCGTTAAGAACTGGTACTTTTCCAGATGCCTGGAAACTATCAACAGTAATACCAATTCAAAAAGTGACCAATACTTCAAACTGTTATGAATTTCGACCCATAAATACCCTTCCTGTATATGAAAAACTATTGGAAACAGTGGTCAAAGATCAGCTGCTCAAATTTATTGGAAACCACAATATAATCATCAACCAACAATAAGGATTTCGACAAACTCACTCATGTGAAACATCCCTACAATTTTTAATAACCCAGTGGAAAACAAATATTAGCAAAAACCATGTAATAGGCGTTGTTTTTTTGGATTTTAAGCGTGCTTTTGAAACTGTTAACACAGATTTGTTGTTATTGAAACTTAATAGATATGGTATAACTGGCAATGTATTAAATTGGTTCAATAGTTATCGTCGTCATAGAACACAAAAGGTGAAGTATAACAATGAATTATCTCATGAATTAGAAACACAATATGGAGTTCCTCAAGGTTCCATTTTGGGGCCAATATTATTTATTTTGTTTATTAATGATATTATTAGTCAAGTGAAAAAATGCCAACTGAAATTATTCGCTGATGATACATTGATTTACCTTGCTGGTGAACCAGATGAAATAGAATCCTCCATGAATGAAGACTTAAATCGGGTTTCCACATGGTTGTGTGATAATGGGTTAATGTTGAATCTTGAAAAGACCAAGTATATGTTGATAGGGAGCAGAAATAAGCTTAAAAGAGTGAAAGATGAGGATTTTCAAATGACCTTGATGATCAATGACTGTAAAATTGAAAAGGTAAAAACAATCAAGTACTTAGGAGTAATGATAGATGAAGAATTGAATATGAATGCACACTGTGATTATATAAAAAGAAAGGTTGCAAATAAAGTTCATTTTTTATACAGACTTAACGGTAAAGTTTCTATTTTTTCAAAATTGACAATTTACAAATCAATAATAGCACCTCATTTTGATTACTGTGGAACCCTTTTATTTTTCCTTAAGAATGACCAGTTGAGTACTATTCAGAAAATACAAAATCGAGCCATGAGAGCTATACTCATGTGTAACAGACGTACTTCAATTAAGAACATGCTAGAGATATTATCACTAATGTTGGTAAAACAAAGAATACACTATAATATGTTGGTCTTTGTATTCAAGCTCAGACATAATATGTTACCGACCTACCTCTGTGATGAATTAAATTATATAGGTAATGTACACACTCATAACACTAGAGCTCGTGCTGTGAATGATTTTTATATAAAAACTGAAGACATATTGTGTAACACAATATTCAATAAGGGTCTAACACTTTTTAATGGTTTACCACCAGAGACCAAAAACATCACTTCTTTGAGCCATTTCAAAAAACAATGTAGAGAATATGTATTAAACCAATTCTGAATTTGAAATTCTTGTGGTAGTTTTTAATATGTTGTTGTATTGTATTGTAATGACTTTTGTTGTGTTTTGTATTTTATTTATTGATAGGTACTTTTAATGTGTTGTCTTTGGGTAGTTTTATTTGCTGTTCGTTCCTTCTGTAAAGAGCAAATTGTGCTAATATAGAGTTATATATATATATATATTATATATATATATTATATATATAATATATATATATATATATATATATATATATATATATATATATATATATATATATACAGTACAAGATTATTGAACTACTTATCAGTATGTAATATATTTTTTGTATGTGATTTTAGAAAACATTAAAAGAAAAAAATCACAAAAATATTTCTGTAAAAATACACATGTTGTTTTCAGTTGATTCTCAAGTCCAAGTCAGCCACTCCAATGAGCTTGAGTTACATCGTATTGAGAGGTCCGGTGGGAGACATAAATCTGAAGCCAAGAATATATGAATTCGAGTTTACAGAGCAAAATAATGAGAGTCCCTATGTGAAGCTTCCCCTGCCAGACACTCCAGAATGTAACCGTCTGCTTGCTGCAACCACAATAAATTTCAGGTCGGTATAATTAGTTCCAATGGATGATGGATTACTTTATTGTGTCATCTGAATTTAAGAAACTTGCACAATTGAAAATATCTAAAGATTGTGACAAGTTTTTCATGTATTTGTTATCTAAATTTTCATCTGATCAGCACAAAGTGTACTAAATGCTGTTTTCTTATTTCAGGTTGATAATGTTCTCGAAATGAATATTTTTACAACAATTTGTTTAGAAATGTAACTATTTTTTACAAACTTTGTTTTAAAATGTTTACAATAAATTTTTGTGGTTTCCTAAATACTAGGAATTTCTCGGCAACTTTGTTTTGTGTAATATTTGGATCTCTGTAGATATAAGTTTAGAGTTAATTTCTTAAATCCATGACTAGTTTTGGAATTTTATTTTATTTACTTACTGGAAAACAAGAGATTCTATTTTATTTATCGTTCGCGAGAAGTATATATTTATATATCTATTCTGTAACTGTTACCTTTAGTTTAAATGCCATTATTTAGTATCCTGGGATCAGAATCATGGAAAATTTTAATTATGTTTATTCAACAATAGTATCATAAAACTTTCAAATTTCAGATGTTGAAAGAGCTTCAATCTAGTAAAATTTTCCAATATTCTAACCCCTTTTTTTAACATATTTTTTTATTTTATTTGAACTATTTATTATTTATAAGTTGCGACCATTTTGATGAAAGGAAATTACCTTAAATAAAAGTTATATATGTTTGTCTTTGTTTATTTTATCTTTGGATTCCTATACAACCATCGCATCAGCCTGCACTTTCCAACAATTCAAAATTCCATATTCACCCCCAGTTAATAAAATATTTACCTGGAACAAATAAAATTGAGTTATTATTTTTTATTTACCTAATCGTCTTACACGGCATTGTCTTGAGAACCATTACTTACATCTGGGTTGTACCAACTGCATCTGATTCTTTGCTTGTTGTATTTGAAGCCAATATAAGGATGGATATCCTTGTCTTTCACTTGTAAGCCTCTCAGACATTCACCATTTCCAAAGTTGGAACCAACCAAAATAACCAAGCAGTTTTTGCCTTGATGAGTTGTTGCCATGTAAATGTAATTTTCACTTATTTTCTGAAAAATGTTTGTGTTTCAGCAATAGTGTCGACACATTAAATATTTGAGTTAATAGTGTTTTGGAACAAAATTTGTGTTTGAGAAATGTGTGATTCACTCCTTAAACCAAAAAAGGGTCCATTAAAACTTTCAAACAAATGAGTATTAATTTCATGTTTTTGAAACATGATATTTGACACTTAATTCTATAGAAAAAGTTAGTGGTGGCCTTTAACTGAAATTCATTCCAATGTATTATTATCTTTTTTTTAGGTGAGTGAAATCAGAAAAATAAATAATCATGTACCCAATTTCTGGCTACAAAAAAAATCGTTGCTTCATTTTCAACGGCGGAATATAAGCATTCATTTTGTGATGAAACACGATATTCAAACAATTGCTTACTTTAATTTCTTCAGCGAGTTCCATTCGACTCATTCTCCTATAAGGCTCTGCATCATCTGTATTCCACAGTTGTAAATCTGAAGTGTGTGTAATACAACTAATACTATATTTTTGTCTATTCTCAAACCACGATAGTTGCTCAATAGAAGATTCTGTATTAAGACACTCAATCAAGGAATCATTTTCACAAGCCTGAGATAAGTCATAAATATTTATCAGTCCATCTGTGGAGCCAGATATAAGCTTATTCATGTCGTCTGGATGAAATTTAACCTGGAATGAAGAACACCCTGTATTCTGGTTTTGATGATTTTCTGCAATATTTCATACCTGTGTTATATCATCATTGTGTGATTCCCAATATCCCCCTAATAGTTGCTGATTTCGGGTGTCCCAGAATAATAAAAAAGAGTCTCCTCCAGATAAATCAGTTCCAGCTGCCAGAAGCCTATCATTATGTGAAATATCAAAACAATTGAAATTTTTTTGATGATTTCTATTTTCCACAGATGTGTCTAAAAAGAATTCTTGATAATGACTTCTCAAAAGATGTCTCAATGAATGAGAATATTCTAATGGTGCTAATGTTTGGTTATTTTCTTCTTATACACCTGCATAGCAGTATTACTATATGAATTCTAAAATAATATTCAGCACTGTTCTAATCATTTGGATTTTGCACTAACCTGTGAAATTGATGGCTGATATTTTTGGTGTTCGAATATCCCACAATTTAAAAACGCCATCACTGGATCCAGTGTATATTAAGTTGCTATTACCGCTACTGAATCTACAATCAATTATGTTATTGGTATGCTCAGTGAGATCCACTAACTTTGCAACCTGATTTCCATTTAAACTATAAACCACACATGACTTGTCTGAAAGAGCGGCTACAACATTCGGATTACTTTCCCTGAAAAACCATTACCTGAAATCTTTTCAACCATTAAAATGTATAGTTAATACCTTGTAGCATCCATATGTAGAACATATTTATTTTCCCTGACTAGAGTTTCACTAACACAGTCACAATCGCAAAATATTCTATCTATCTCTTCATAGTCGTATTCATCCGAATCACATTCGCTCTCTGATTGTTCTTCATTTATGTTTTCGTTCAACTCAAGTTCTTTCATCTTTTCCAAGGTGTTCATTCGTAAAATTAAAAATATTTTTATTTTTCAAATATTAGAGGTTAAGGCACTTCACACACTCGCTTGTTTGCTCGTTTTGTCGTTTTTTTTTGGACAATCTTATTTTTGGAACTTTATTAAAACTCTTCTTCTTATGTTAGGCCTTTTCCCTTCAGGAAGTTCGCCAGCTCAGGTAACCCCGAACCGTATGAGGGTTTCTTAGGATGTGAATTTTACCAAAATAAAAAGAATATGTTTACTTCATCATTCATCACACGATTATTATTTTATTCTTAGAAACCAATATTGTCTAAAAATAGACCCTTTCATTAAAAAAAAAAATATAATTTCCAACTAGCCATTGGATAATTTGGGATTTCTGGTCTGGCAACACTCGGTACATAGTCGCTTTCCAATAGACTACCTAAGCGTGACGTCAAAGTGGGTGAAACTTGGTAAACCTTTCCAAACATTGAAATTCTTTTTTTCGGCAAAAGGTTTCAACTGAGTCTTTATTGAAAATAATATCGATTATTCTTATTCCCGACGGAATTATGCAAAATCATCAAATCAATAATTTCTTATGGGGTTTTAACACGTATTACCAGTTTGTTTGGAAAGATTTTATAAGCTCCGCCCACTTGTGACGTCAGGACTTAGGTAGTCTATTGTCCCAATGAGTACCTCCTGAAGTGATCTCACTGACCACAAAAATCGTTCTATTTAAATAGCATATCATTCAGTCCAGTTGAGGTTCAGTTCAAGATCAGTTCAGGGGTAACAAGAGGCGCTTTCCGATTGAGAGCTTGTTACCCCTGAAGTCCTTTCAGGATCAGTTCAACTGACAGGAATACATGTTATTTACTAGGAACATGTTCTTTCGTGGTCAGTGAGATCACTTCAGGAGCTCCTCGGAGCTTGTTACCCCTTAACTGATCCTGAACTGAACCAAATGGAACATGATTTTTCGTGGTCTGTGAGATCACTTCAGGGGCTACCCGGATTTACTCGTAACTACCCACTGGGTCAATTGGAAAGGATATTCTGAGCCGCTTTCCAATTGATCTAGTGAGTAGCTCGGAGTAACTCCGAGGAGCTCTTGAAGTGATCTCACAGACCACGAAAGAACATGTTCCTACTAAATAACATGTTTCCTGTCAGTTGAACTGATCCTGAAGTGATTTCAGCAGTAGTTTGGGGGTAACCAAGCTCTCAATTTGAAAGTGGAAAGTGCCTCATGAGTCATGACTTTGACAAGGAACAGACGTTTAACGTCAATATTTATCCATCGTCCAACTCATAACATTACTCACAATCAAAACACTAATTTATTGTGTACAATTTAAAATTACAAAATTTTAACATTTAACCAAGGTCTTTATTTGTATGCTTTGCTTGAAAATTATATTTAGAAACTATTCATCCAGATATTCTCGAACTAAATTATATAATATGGCAGCTCAAGTAGAACTTTCAAATTCTGAAACTGAAATGGAAAAATGTTATGAAAACTATATATTAATCGATGTTGGGGCCAACTTGACTAACAAGAAGTACAGCAGAGATTTGGATTCAGTTGTACAAAGGGCCAAAGATTCAGGTGCGATTTAGAAACAATATTCAGATGAAATTTACTGAAAGTAAAATTTTTACTGAAAGTAATTTTACTTTCAGGTGTTCAAAAAATAATGGTAACTG